>JAWNZC010000189.1:955000-1077500 GCA_035771165.1 Paragorgia papillata
TTCTTTTAGCCCACAGTCCAGATAACTCTTTTTTGGGCTTCGTCTCGGGAGTGAAAGTTAACGCCTCAGAGAGTAAACGCATCAAAGCAAAGAAACGTAACCAATGTCTTATTTATGGCAAAGTCCTGGAGTATTGGCGCGTAAGTAAAGGATTACCATTATATTCAGTACTGTTAATATTTGGTGATTAGACTTGATTTCAAGGAGAAGACAAGTTGGGCATGTCCATTTTGGAGAGAACCAGTTTATCTCTTGTTGTAAAAGAAAAGAAACAGGTTTTGAGAAACTGTTTACGAATTCTATAAACTTTTAAAAAAGTCCTTCTATATGGTTGTTCCGGGATAATTAACAAACGTCGTGGGAATAAATTCAAACTTTTGTTTTTGATAGGGTCATACGAAGTATCTTCAACTTGTAAGAAAGTATTTCAGTGTCCACGCTACTACTATAGATCTCAACAGCAATGGAGTAAGTTTTAAGTTCGTATTTTTGAAGTTGTTCCGAGTACAGAAAGGACACGAGAAGACCTGGGAAAGAGGAAGAGAAGAAGGGAGGGGAAGGCAAGAGATGGAGAGAAGATGAATGGAGATGAAAGTGAGAGAATGCGATGAGAAATGACGAGAAAGGAAAGGAAAGGAAAGAAAAAAGGAAAGGAATGGAAAAGGATAACGAAGCGAAAGGAATGAAATCAAAAGAAAAGAACATTTTATTGTCGTTATTATTACGCTATGTTTCATTTGTCTGGGGCTCAGAAATCTTTTCGACGAGCTTGACAAACGTCCACCAAACGTCTGTTACATTACACCAAGCTCGCAAACGTACCACATGCACTACATGTATACGTACAACTTATCATATCAGTTGACTACATCTCATATGCAAACGCTACCACTTAGGAGCACATATGACCATGAATTTGCAACCTTATAGCTCTCCATCTGAGCCTCAGTGGCTCAATGGTTAGAGTGTCTAACTGGTCATTAGAAGGTTGCAGGTTCGAACCCTGTCTGCGGTCTTAGCAATCTTTTCTGAGTAATTGAGCTTGACGAACGTCCACCAAACGTCTGTTACATTACACCAAGCTCGCAAACGTACCACATGCACTACATGTATACGTACAACTTATCATGTCACTCGTTCTTATTTAGAAAAACCGTGAAAGGGTCAAATTGCCAGGATTTGTAAAAAATCATGGAATTCTTGGACACGACTTATTAATGAATTTGTTACAACAATCAAAGGTTTGTTCACCAAATGGGGAAAAAAAAAGAGTAAATTTAAAAAATAAAATAATTTATTATATGGCTGGGTTTGATTTCCGGTCCGTACGCAAAACGACGCAAGCTGATTGGTTCCTGAGAGGTCGGGATTTTACGATACTGACCGACCGGTCAATACGCTTTTTTCTCGGCCCTGTAAGTTTTGGCGGGAAAATTCCTGAGTTGATTTGAATACAAATAAAAGAGAACTAGGTATCTTTATTCAAATATTCTGAACTATAAAATGTGTTGGAACATTACTGCTGGTTTTCTTTAAAGCTGTTTATCTGACAAAAACATGACAAATAAAAGCCGCACTGGTGTAAACAAGAAGGCCAAGAAGCGACACGAAAAAGTTAACAGGTAAGGTAAACAGCATACTCCGAAGACGAAAACAACGCTCGAAACTTAAAAATAAAGTGAACCAATAGCCATATAATAAATTCCTTATTAAGCCCTAATCAAACGAGAACGCAAGTCATCGCAAGTTGGCAGTCACAATTTCTGTGGCGGTCGTTCAAACACCCAAATTAACAAAATAAAGGTTTCATGAGTGTTTTAAACAAGTTTTAACTTTGTCACGGTACATGATATTTTCGGGAAACTATTCAGAGCGGCTGGCTGAGATAGCGTGACTGCCAACTTGCGATGACTTGCGTTCTCGTTTGATTAGGGCTTTAACCTCGTTTGCTCGGTTTTATCGCACAAACCTCGCTCCTTCGTCGCTCGGTCTGTACGAAAACCTCAGGCAAATACTTTCCCGTACAGACCTCGCACTCGGTTAATAAGTCCTTATTATCTATCTGTTGTCATTTAACACTCGCATATTCTTTATATTTTCAAGGTTTTTGTTGGGCTAGGTTTTCCTTACGAAGGTCCTGCTCCACTAGAAGCTATCGCAAACGGAGCCGTATTTTTAAATCCTAAGGTAAAGTCAGTACAATTACTTTCTGTTTGTTTGTTTTTTATTTTTTGTTATAAAGAATTTTTTTTCTTTGTGTAGTTTGATCTTCCAAAAAATCGTACCAATACCAAATTTTTCAAAGGAAAGCCTACCTCAAGATCGGTGAGTCCTGTGCGTGTTGTGGGTTACGATGGATGTTGAAATAAAATTGTGAGTCAATTGAATTCGTTGGGATAGCAGTCGTGAAAGAAAATCCTAATCTGTACACGAGCCTTTTACTTGCCTGGCTCGATTTCTAATAGTTATAGTGTTTTATAAAATAACATGTATACTACGCGAGCCCTATCCAAACACGGAAAATTCCCGCCAAAACGATTTTTTGAAAATGTTGGACAGTATATTATATTCACGTGTGATTCTTTAATAAAAGAAATACCAAATGGTTTTTTCCGTGTTTGGAGACCCTTATCCAAACACTTTGGAAATTGCTCGACTTTCGAAAAGCTAAAAACACTCGCCTACGGCTCGTGTTTTGTTACGCTTTTCTCCAGTCTCGCAATTTCCCGCGTGTTTGGATCAGAGTATCCAAACACGGAAAACCATTTGGTATTTCTGTAATGATATACAGTGGAACCCCGCCATACGACCACCCCGTTAATACGACCACCCCGTTATTACGCATGCAGAGTTGGAAAAAAGCTGCGGGTATGCGGGTACCACCCGGAGGAAGGTTTACTTTAGTGAGGAAGGTTTAAAGTGAAAACACGTGAAACAACACATTCGGTAATCTGAGAAAGTTACAATTGATCAAACAAGGTGTCGAGAAGAAATGCGATTTGCAGCAAAACATTGGCTAACCAACAATTATGCAGCACTGGCAGTGGCAGCAGTTACATGCGTGAGACATGTACGCTGATGTCTGCTGTGATGTCTGTATCTTCGCAGCAGTCGAGGGTAGTTGGCAGGCTATCAGTCAGCAGCGGTCAGTTATTAGTAGCTATTGTAGTATGCCAAAGCTTACCTAGGAAAACCTAGAAAACCAAGGTACTGTAAAAGTCACGCAGTATTTATGAACGTTGCAAAACACAAAATTATCGCTATATATTTTGAGGGAGGTTATCTAAACTTAAAAACCCATCCGGAGGAAGGTTGAATACTTTTTCCAACTCTGTTATTACGACCACATTTTTCTGGCCTGAATACATTCTAAGTAGTGTAATACTCCCCGTTAATACGACCACCTCGTTATTACGACCACATTTTTCTGGCCTGAATACATTCCAAGTAGTGTAATACTCCCCCGTTAGTACGACCACCTCGTTATTACGACCACATTTTTCTGGCCTGAATACATTCTAAGTAGTGTAATACTCCCCCGTTAGTACGACCACCTCGTTATTACGACCACATTTTTCTGGCCTGAATACATTCTAAGTAGTGTAATACTCCCCTGTTAGTACGACCACCTCGTTATTACGAGCACTTTTTTCTGGCCTGAATACATTCTAAGAGTGTAATACTCCCCCGGCAATACGACCACCCCGTTATTACGACCACATTTTTCTGGCCTGAATACATTCTAAGAGTGTAATACTCCCTCGTTAATACGACCACCTCGTTATTACGACCACTTTTTTCTGGCCTGAACACATTCTAAGAGTGTAATACTCCCTCGTTAATACGACCACCTCATTATTACGACCACTTATTTCTGGCCTGAATACATTCTAGGTAGTGTAATACTCCCTCGTTAATACGACCACCTCGTTATTACGACCACTTTTTTCTGTCCTGAATACATTCTAGGTACTGTAATACCCCTCGTTAATACGACCGCCCCGTTATTACGACCACATTTTTTTGGCCCGACGATGATCGTATTAACGAGGTTCCACTGTGTTGTTGTCATATTGTTAGCTGTGATCCGTGGTCTGAACTGTGTCGTATGGCGGCTGCCTGGAGCGCCTTTGATATGGCTTCGACACGGCCACGTTGATCTGCGTCTTTCGTAATTCAGTCACTGGCTGCGAGTAAGGATGATTAGCCCCCCGTCCTTTATCTTGATATTTATATTTTAGTTGAGGTCGCAGAGCCCTTACCTTGAAGAGTTCGTTGGAAAACCTTACGTTTACACAGTAAATATCAGAAACGAGACGGAGGTTGAAGAAGCTCTCAAAGAAATTTTGAAAACCAAGGTAGGATATAAGACTCGATTGATTCATTGATTGATTCGTTGATTGGTAGATTAGATAGTTTGATGGTTAATTGGTTGGTTGGTGGGATAGTTGGTTGGATGATTGGATGGTTGGTTGGATAGTTTGATGGTTGGTTGGTTGGTTGGTTGGTTGGATGATTAGGTGGTTTGATGATTGCACGGTTGGCGTGTGCTGTTAGCGCGCTGCCTCTCACCAATAGTTAAGCCCGGTTAGACGGGGTTAGTACTTGGATGGGTGACCGTCTGGGAACAGCCCCGTTCTCGAGCTTGGGACTCATGCGAGTAGAGTTTAGTTGATCTCTCCTGTGCTCCGAGGGTTTTTCGCCGGGTTCTCCGGTTTTCCTCCCAGGGCTTAGCTAGGATCCGTGGTCTGAACTGTGTCGTATGGCGGCTGCCTAAGGCGCCTTTGATATGCCTCGACACGGCCACATTAGAGGGTCCTTGGGGGTGATTTGGTTGTGGGGATACACGTTTGATGTATGAACATATTTGAATGAAACATGCGCGGTATAAGTATTAAATATTATTATTATTATTATTTGGTTGGTTAGTTAGTTGAATGGTTGGTTGGTGGGATAGTTGGTTGGATGATTGGGTGATTGGTTGGGTAGTTTGATGGTTTGTTGGTTGGTTGGTTGGTTGGTTGGTTGGTTGCATGGTTAATTGCAGGTGTGACGGGATGAATATTACGTTATTTAATAAACAATGATGTTGCTTTTAGGTTTCCCCATTTTTACCCTTGGAATACACATGTGAAGGAATGCTTGAAAGAGTGGATGCTCTCATAGGAAACCAGGTAGAATAAATTTACAATTATTTAATTCCTTTTTCTTACTGTACAAAATGTTTAATATCAACCAAGTTCTATTTTGATTTTAACAGAACTTTTGCAAAGAGAAGTTATGGCCACCTTTGGACAAGTTGAAAATCGTTCTTGGCCATCCTGGCGCGTCGTGCAAAGATGCTTGTGCTCGCCGTGGTATGTTATTATCGATAACTGTTTGATTTTAATTAATGGTAATTGTTCTAAAACGTCTACCTTTGATCTCTCTTTCAGGTCGTGTTTGCGAACCTGCTTATTGGGAAGTAATCAACCAAAAAGCCTTTTTAAAAAAGTAAGTATGTTTCTTTGATGAGTTGGAGCTCAGGTTATTAGGCTTGCACATGGAAAGTGATTCTTTCCGATTTTCTTGTCTCAAACTTGACAAGAGAAATAAATCTTTTAAAGGCGATTGGCATTAAAAATTAAGTTTGTCGAATTTGAAAGAACTCATAAAATTGTACTAGAAGATCCTTTACAACTTTTTCGTATCTTTCTGCGTTTTCAAGATATTTCAATTTGTTTGATATGTAAATGAGATGGTCTCTGACGTCAGGAGTGGGGTAAAATATTTTCGTACAGA
The DNA here is from genome assembly GCA_035771165.1 of Paragorgia papillata. NCBI lineage: Eukaryota > Metazoa > Cnidaria > Anthozoa > Scleralcyonacea > Coralliidae > Paragorgia > Paragorgia papillata. The sequence continues at coordinate 960,782 of JAWNZC010000189.1, forward strand.
GCAAAATCACTTACATATCTCACATGAAATGTTCAGCGTCGCAAGGAGTTTTTATGTGCACAGTTTCAAATGATTTCGCTGAACAAACTTTAGAGATATAACTGGTTTTGCTACATGTGAAAATATTTTACCGCACTCCTGACGTCAGAGACCATTTCAATTACATATCAAACAAATTGAAATATCTTGAAAACGCAGAAAGATACAAAAAAGTTGTAAAGGATCTTCTATTACAATTTTATGAGTTCTTTCAAATTAGACAAACTTAATTTTTAGTGCTATTGCCCTTTAAAGTAAGGTGGCAAACAAAATGCCGACTGTCACTGTATTTATTTATTTAATTATTTATTATTAACGTTGCTGCACAAATTACAAACATAAATACAGACATTAGGACGATAGTCTGGGTAACCGCAATAGCTAATGCCAATTAATTACTGAGGCCCCCAAAAAGTTGGGGGAGAAGTCGTTATTAATGTTTGTCTTTTTTAGATTACGAAAATGTGAAACGTACGAGTCGGACGCAGTTCTCCACGCTCCGTCGTTTGACAGTCAGCGGGCTGTTTGTTATCTCCAGGACAACGTGATGTTGTTTTCATGTGTTGCCAAGCAACCGTCTCAACAACGACTTTGTCCTTGTCGGGATTTTCGCAAGGAGCAAGTGGCATTGTGCGAGGGCTGTTTTTGAAATTGTCGTGTCTTCAACTGAGATTGAATTGAGTTCTCGTCGGCTAAAACGAATCCCCAAATTGCTAGCCGAAAGCGAAGCATTTCTACTAAAGCCATATTACTACAGACGTAGATAGTAAAAAGACTCATTAATCCATACAGAACGTCATCTAAATCACCCGGGGGGGGGGCGAAGTCTATTTGCCATCAAATGAGCGCTAAATACCGCGAAAGGAGAAGTTAGCCTGCACGCCAACTTGACCTATTATACGAAAGGTTCTGTTATACTTACCCACTCTGTGAAATATTGAGTTCTCATCTTAAATACAAACTGAGAATACCCGCCATAAAGTTGCAAGAAATCAGTCATAAGTCCATGTTCTATACGCACGAATTCCCAACCTCGTACCCAGGCTCTTCGCTCCCTCGCGAACTCGTTGAGCGAAATTAGAGTTCACGAGGGCGGGAGCGAAGAGCCTGGGTACGAGGTTGACGGATTCCTGGGTTAGGATCACTGGTTTTTCACTGGTTAGGGTATATGAACAAGACATTGGCGCCGCCATATTGTACATCCTTGCGAACCCGCAGTCATATAGCTAAGCGGTCTCTCATTCTTAGGTCACTCTTATTTAAATCTATTTTACTGATTTTAATACGGAACTATAAGTCAAAACACGGCAACAATCTCCAAGTTTATATAATAATTATTATACAACTGTGAACTTAGTGTCAGATTATGAGCCTGTGTGTTGATGTATGTGTAGGTGTATGTATGTATGCGCAGTTGGTATCCAAAACTGTTTTATTTAAATCCGAACCCAGTCTGTATTTAACTTGTCAAAGGATAATAGATGTCATGTGCAAAAAACGAAGCTCGAATGCGCAAATCTTGCCCAGACCACGTCGAAAAGGCAAGTACACTTCTTAGTAGAGGTAAGCAAACTTTTTAATATTATAAAATTGAAGGCATTAGTCTTTTTTTGTCTTTTTTCTGTGCCTGTGCTGCACACCAGGAAACTGGTACAGAGTAATAAAGTCCCATTCTGCGGAGACTATGTTATTAAATGAAGCACTGTGCTATACTGTACTGTGCTGTACTATACTGCAATGTACTGTATGTAATATTTAAAACACGAGCAGGAGTGTTTTATCAGATTAAAAAACCACGAGGGTGCAGGCCGAGTGTTTTAGATCTGATAAAACACGTGATGCGAGTGTTTTGAATGGCTTCAAAAACGATTCGTTATTGGATGTTAGGTTCATTAGTATTCTTATTAAATGAAGCACTGTGCTGTACTATACTGCAATGTACTGTAAGTACTGTATGTAATATTTAAAACACGAGCAGGAGTGTTTTATCAGATTTAAACCACGAGTTTTAGATCTGATAAAACACGCGATGCGAGTGTTTTGAATGATATTAATATCTTAAGACAATCTTCATTGGGCTTCATTGTATGTTCATTAGTATTCTTTATATAAAATTGTATGTTCATTAGTATTGTTTCTGACGTCAAGAAGTTTTATCAGGTATAAAACCACGGACATGGTACTGATTTCCTTTGTGTTTTCCTCATGAATTATTAATGAGTTTTTGAATGCTGTGCATGTACTGTACTGTACTGCAATGTACTATAATGTACTGTATTCTGTACCGTAGCGTACTGTACTGCATGTATACTATCGAAAATAAGTCCATGAGCTTATGCGTAATATATATAAAAAAAAAAAAAATTCCCCTCCAACCGTCAGCCCTTCTAAAAACAGGCTCTCTCAAGTTAAAGCCTTGGAAATCAGTTCTTTGAGGGGAAAAAAGATAAGCCCAGGGCTTATTACGGTCTTTCTTTTTACCTAAACTCGGTGCTATAGAGCGCAATTGATGTTCACGCGATCACCCACGCGTAGCTTACGTCGCGCCTTGGCCACAACATAGGCCACAACAAGTTTCTCATCACTCGCGTACACACGTACTAAGAATAATAAAGATTTCATTAGGTGAACAAATGAGCATGGTTTATTAAAAATACGACTCGTCACTCTGTAATTAATCCCGCTGTGACATAAATACCAAACTTTAATAATTCATTGAATTTCTCTTCATAATTAATCCGTGATAACGATATGTTTTTATTTTCTTGTCATTTGCAGTCTATATAGTCTAGCAAGGATGAGTCGGTTTTTCGCGATGTGCCGTAAAACGGCTTCTCGGGTTTACAAACGAAAAAACGATCCCGAAGATGAACTTCATCCTCTTCAGGGAACGATGCACCAATATTCGTCCGCATGCTTCAGTCTCTACCAGGTAAACTATAATTATCTTTTAAATAGTTTGAAAATTATTGGTGTCCCTTTTGTACTGGACGCAGTAAGCGCTAAGTTGTTTTTTTTTGGGGGGGGGTTTTCAGCGAGAATAATTTAGTTTGTTTTTCTCCTCGGTGTATATATCATAAAAAGTTTCCTGAACAATTCTATAGCGAACATAATATAAACGCATGAAATATGAAATACGCGCACAAACGATTTGACAAGCTTGCTTTCTAATTCGAAAGATGAGGCGGCAATGAATTACTTTGACAATAGACGTGAATTCTCAGAGCAGAAATTGAATGTTTTGCGGTTTTTACGTAACATTCATGCACTATATGCCACAAGTTTAATAATCAACTCCGTTTTTCTTTTCTTCGAGTTCACTTGCTGGAGTTAAACCGACAGTCCATAATCAAACAAAGTGTTTTCATTTCATTTCCAAAATCACCTGTAATAACAAAAGATCGTCAGCTAAAGTTCTGTCCCCAAATTAATATAAAATTTCTCGCAATCTCATAGCGCGGTCGTGCCATCTTAAACCGGTAATTGTTTTCAACCGATAACCGCAGAAACACGCTATCTTTTTAAGAAATATTTTTACAGAGGTTCTGGTTAGCATTATCGGTTGAAAATACGCAAAGGCGTTAAGCTCTCATTTAAATACAAGGCATTCGGAATATAAGCTTGACAAGACGGTTTAGACAATTTTTAGTGTTTGTTAAGTTTGTTCGAAAAATTGCGCAGAATGGTCGTTTGTGTTATACTGTTATTATTAGTATTATAAAAAAGTAGGCTGTGCTTCGCAGGCAATGTAGAAAATAAATTGTAAATAATAGGTTGTACTGCCAAAAAGAGGTCTAGTTTTGGCCCTTTCGTCACTGAGAGGGAAAGTTAGTATCAATTGTGTCAGGAAATAAACTGTAAACAGTGTATTCAGTCTGAGTATCTACGTGACTTTTGCGTGTTTTGAGTATTTTATATGACGTTTTTTAACCTTTAGAGTCTGTAAATTCTTCCTCCAAAAGCCAGGAAATGGCATTTCAGCGACTCTCGATTTCAAAATTTCCCTGGGGAGCATGCCCCCTAATAATTTATTTTGATTTCGGCTCCCCCCCCCTTTCAAAATCCTGGCTGGCTACGTCCTTGGTCAAGTTGGTCGTAGAATGATGGTATACTGAAATTTGATATTTGGAAACTGAAATCCAGTTTCTTCAATATATCGAGAGACAACTCTGACATAATAAGTTGTACGTATATACATGTACGGTGCATATGTTACGTTTGCGAGCTTGGTGTAATATGTAACAGACGTTCGGTGGACGTTCGTCAAGCTCAATAACTCAGAAAAGATTTCTGAGACCCCAGACAGGGTTCGAACCTGCGACCTTCTAACGCTCTAACCATTGAGCCACTGAAGCTCCGATGGAGAGCTAAGGTTGCAAATTCATAGTCATGTGCGCTCCTAAGTGGTATGGCGTTTGCATATCGGCGATGTTGTTAAAGTGACATGATAAGTTGTACGCATATGCATGTAGTGCATGTGATACTCTTTTTCTTATGTTGTTGGAATAATTATTGGGGGCAGCCGGTACTTACCCGATATGCTTCGTCATTTGGAATAGCACCAAATATCATTATTCTACACCTGAGTTTGCTGTCCCAATAATAATTACTCCAACGAAATATGTGTCTTTTTAATTTGTTCGACTTCGCGGGGCGTACAACTATATTACAATTATCGAAATATAGTAAGGTTAGATATACTGCCGACACAGAGAACGTACGAGTCTAACGTTTCGAGCGAAGGCCCTTCGTCAGAGCACAGTTGTCAGTTTTCTCACGTTTCTCTCTGACGTTTCTCTCTGACGAAAGGCCTTCGCTCGAAACGTTAGACTCCTACGTTCTCTGTTTCGGCAGTATATCTAACCTTACTATATATTTCGATTGTTGTTTCTATACACTGCCTACGCAGCACGCTACTTTTATTACAATTATTACTTTTTAATCCTAAAAAAAGTTTCTTCTCATCACAACCGATTGTAAACACGCAATCACATTGCACATTAAGAACCATCTGGTTACTCGTTAGCGATCACGCTGAGGAATCCCCATAGGCAGGAATCCGAGGGGCAAATCACTACTTCAAAAATCTCGGTACACTTTGCCGAAAAATCCGCAAATCCATGAGAATTCTTGAATAAAATCTTTTGAAAATCCATAAAATCCACAGTTATTGTCACAAAAAATCCGAAAATCCAATGCGAAAATCCAAGGATTTTTGAAAGTTCAACTGATCTCGTACACTTTTCAGGGAGTGATCTGCCCCTCGCATGAATCCCGCGCAAATCACTATAAGTTATGCATGTTTTCAAATTTCGTTTTTATTTATGACATTTGTTAAGAGCAGATGCAGAAATTACACACTTTATAAGAGGAATGTTTATTTAAGTGAAATTACTTTCATGACCAAAAAAGAAAAAAACGGCTTTGTCGGTATTGTTTTGGTGTCACTATAAAGCAGATGAAATCTGTCGGTAGTATATACCCGTAATTTACTTCATATTTAACAGAGGTTTGGCAGACGTTCGTAAATACTTAAAAACAAAGTGTCTGGGCTCCAGAAAAGGATCGAACCAGTAACTTTAGAATGACTGGGTTAGACGCTCTAACCATTGAGCTACATATAGGGCTCGGGGAGATGAGGTTGCAAATTCATAGACATGTGCAGCTTAATAAGCGGTAGTGTTTGCATATGCAGACTATAGTTGTCTCACTCTGAGATATGTAGTTGAGCTTGACGGACGTCCGGCAAACGCGTCTTCAAAACATAGCAAGCTCGCAAACGTACTACATGCACTGTACATGTATGCGTATCACTCGTAACGTTGCCTTAACTATATATACATCTCATATGCAAACGCTATAGCGCTTGAGAAATATCTAAATGACAATGGTTTGAGCATCTAACCGGTCATTAATTCGCACGTTGCATGCGCAGGTCTGATCCCTGTCTGGGGCTCAGAAACATTTTCTGAGTATTTGAACTCGATGGAGTATGTATTTGACTATAAATTGGCAACCTTATAGCTCTCCATCCGAGCCTCAGTAACTCAGTATTCCTTCAGAATCAGAAGGTTTCAGGGCTCGGAAACATTTCCAGTTATTTGAGCTTGATGAACGTCTGTTATATTACACCTTGCAATATCGCAAACATATACCGCTATACATGTACTACTACATACGTGCCTATTGCCCTTACTTCATATTTTTACGGCTAAGAGGTGCGTGGGTCTTGATGATAAGCTTGTGCGTGGCCCTAAGCTATTTATTTTGCCGTCAATTGATAAAGTAAAGAAAATTAATTAAAGTATATTCATACCTTCAAGCGCTCCTTGGAATAGCACGACAACGGGAATCTAAAGTTCAGTCTCTATAGCAGAAACCACGAATCCCATCCATTTACGTAGTATTGAATACTAAAAGTAAGTTTTTCGACATCCGAAAGCTTTAGAGTTCTAAAAGGATTTTGTCGCATAGTTTGAAATCAAACTCAACTAACAGGCGTCGCCGTTTCATGAGTTATTAGAGAGCTTAAACATACAGGCGTTTTAGAGCCACGGACGGCGATTGAATTCAATAGCATTTTTCATTCAAAACAATGATGATGAGCAATTTAAAATCCCAAGAGCAAAGTGAACGCCGTCGTCGTTCTACACAAGACGTCATTGAGAGAATTTTCACGTTCTTGAGACGACGGGAACATCTAGAACGTTGAGGCCTGTCATCGTTGTTTTTCTACAATAGACATGCTTTTAAAGTAGAAAACTTGTATTTTAAGGGGGATAATTTCATTACATTACAATATAAAATAAAGGATCTGTATGTATTTTTATATAAAGATGAAATTTAAGCTTATGAGCTAACAGTTTAGATATGTGATTATTCATAGCCTTTGTTTTGGGTAAAAAAGTCTTTTCAAAGAATACGCGGTTCAGTAGTTCTGTATTGTATTCCTGCTCTTCCGGTCACCGTCCGTGTCCCAAAAACGCCTAATATGCTTAAGCTCTCTAACGTTGTCCTGAACGTTGTCTCTAACGTTGTCGGTTCGAGGAAGGCCTAGAAACTAGGCTAGATCTGAATAAACGTTGTATGTAGAACGGGGGCTGCGGTGGAGTAACACTCGGGGCTCAAAATTATTCATTTTCTTTGTTATGTGAGAAAAATTCTATTGTATTAAGGACTTTCTCTTTTACGTTTGCTCTGCAATTTTTTCACATTCGTAAAGATTTCTCCATATATATATATATTATTACTGATATAAGGAAAATTTAGTAATCATTCTATGGGAAATTTGTGTAGAACTATACTATTTGAACATTAATTTAAAATCTGCATGATCAACTGAAATTCTAAATCATTGTGAGCACGCAAAATATTGTGTTAATTTGTACAGAGAGTTTGAGTATATTTTAATAATTTAATGCACTGCATGTATACGTACAACTTATCATATCACTTTAACTACATCTCGTATGCAAACGCTAACACTTATAGAAGCACATATGACTATGAATTTGCAACCTTAGCTTTCCATCCGAGCCTCAGTGGCTAAATGATTAGAGCGTCTAACCGGTCATTAGAAGGTTGCAGGTTAATTCGGACCCTGTCTGCAGGGCTCAGAAATCTTTTCTGAGTAATTGAGCTTGACGTCCGTCCGTCCGCCAAACGTCTGTTAATAATTTAACTTGGAAATAACAAGTCTTTATTTAGCAAAGTGAAAAGGTGGTAAACTGGCGAGATTTTTTGCAACGAAATGCTGACGTTCCGAGCGGAGCCTTTCGTCACATTTTTTCATCACATTTTACAGCTCTGATGAAGGGTTCCGCTTGAAACGTCAGTATCTCGTCGCTACAAATCTCGACAGTTTATTATCTTTTCAAAACACTGTATACGCAGCACTCAACTTTTTTTTTAAAGTGCATATAAACCCTCCACAGTTTTTAGTTCCCTGTTTAGAGGGCGGAACTAACAGTTGTAAAGTTATTTTACAGTTTTTGATTTGGTCTTTTTGTTTCCGAGGTATATCTCGATCTTTGAACATTGGCAAAAAGTCCTATATTCGCTGGAAATTGCCGCAAGTGCTATTTGGTTAATAGGGACCTTAAGATGCTAGGACGTCGACGGCGGTTAAAAAGCAATTCAAATTTTAGCATGAAAAGAAGTCACGGTTAACTGACTACAGTATTCAATACTTGAAGCTTGTTTTATAATTTTCAAAGTGTTAAAACGGTTGCAGTGTCTGTGTTAAGGCAATCTCAGACAACAGTTCTCATCACCCCACGAGTCAACGTCGTCCTGAAGACGTGAAAATGCTCTGAGTGGCGTTGTATACAGAGCGAGGACGGTGTTCAGATTACTCTTGGGACTAGAAATTATTCATTATCTTTGTTTCGAAAGAAGAATGCTTTTGTTTGAAGGACGTCGTCCTCGAAGATGCCGTCGTAGATCTTAAGGGTCCCTAATAATATTGGGACTGGAACTCCTTGATATGACGTCATTTCCGCATTAATTCCATTGTCGACTATGGAATTAATGAGGAAATGACGTCACATTACGTAGTTCCAGTCCCAATATTGACCAAATAGCACTTGCGGCAATTTCCACCCTCTAAACAGCGAACTAAAAACTGTGTAGGGTTTATATGCACTTTAAATCTTTATTTAAGCAGGTATTCACAGAACATTTTCAACAGATGGGCCTATCTCGTATGTTATCTTATATGGTATCTTTTTAATATTTAGAACTATTGTACATATATTTTTGAAAAAGAAAGATGCCTCAAGGCTTAGCACACATATATATTTATATATATACAAGATAAGATTGTTCAACGAGCAATGATAAGATCGGCAAACGAGCAATATGAATATTGAAAATTGATCGAAGCAAAGACAAGACTGAATGCAAAATAATGTATCGTATCTTGTATAAGATGGGCTATTAAAGAGACTGAAGTGAAAATTTTCGATAACAGCTTTAAACCTCATAATCTAAATGAGTATTAAGTGCCAAATTTGTCATCCTGACATTATAAAGTGAGGAAAGACTGGGATTGAATACACTGCAAAACCGTTTTTAGTGATTTGCAGTGTATGTAGGGCAGTCGGCGGGCAGACGTATGCTGTTGGAATATTAATATACATTATGCATAGTTGTCCATCTGCAAACGTCATCAAGGACTCTATAACCGAGCAATTAATTTCTTCAAAAAATGAATAAGTCATTGTAAACTTTGAGAGTTTATAGCTCAAATACCGTTTTTTTTCACTAGCAGATTTACTTGAAATTTTTAGTAAAATGCTCCTGCCATGTTCATCTGTGTATATAATTGCTATATAACACGTTTTTCCACACTATAAGATGATTCCTGCATGTAAAACGAATAATGATTTATAATTGGGCAAGATGCATGCGGCGTCGAAAATAACGAATTACTGTACTGTGCTATTTTTATAGAATGAACATCAGTCAATGTGACATGCTGTTCAACTATAAAAAAAACTTTAATTTTTATACATGTTCGTTAATAAAGCTCTGCGTGAGCCCCCTAGATGAGCTTTTATTGCTCTTGGGGCACACGTAACAAATATATGTTTAAATAATAAAGCTCTCTCTAGTATATTCAATTTCATGTCGAACTGTTTCCCATTAAATCGTGTTAAATTCATATTTCAAAGACATCTGCCGCGTGTTAATTGCATTTTCAGTTGATCTTTTTTAAGATGGTTGCAAATTTATTATAAAACTTTATTAATACAGTATAGTAGAAAAAAAACTCGCGGGACGATAATTATGAACTTGGATGTGAAAAAAGGTCAAATAAACAAACTTCAATAGAAATTGATCGGAATTATGCGCGTTTTAAATAAATACGAAGGGAAAATTTAATGATTTTTTTTCCTCTGTGGAAGATTTTGATGGATTCTGTAAATATATCTAAATCTTACTTTTTAGTTTGCAGTTCTAGGTAAAATTAAATAGTAATTTTTAGGAATTATTTTTCTAACTGCAAAGCTATAACTCGAGAAATTTAATCGATTGCGGTGCCCTCACAAGTTAGCTTGCGGGCGCAGCTGACTTTCAGGAATGCGGACTCATGAATAGCAAGCGGCAGGGTACCGCTGTTCAGTACTGTGTCTACTTCTTATTCTTGTTCGATATTTTTGTCATTTTTATTTTTATTTTATTATTTCTCATTCTTGTTGGCAGTGTCCTTGGCCTTGACCTTGTTGTTGATCTTGACCTTGTCTTTGTCCATTTTGCTGTTCTTGTCCTTGTCCATCTCCTTGTCGTTGTTCTTGTTCTTGTTCTTGTTCTTGTTCTTGGTCTTGGTCTCGTTCTCGTCCTCGTCCTCGTTCTTCTTGTTCTTGTTCTTGTTCTTGTTCTTGTTCTTGTTCTTGTTCTTGGTCTTGGTCTTGGTCTTGATCTTGGTCTTGGTCTTGGTCTTGGTCTTGGTCTTGGTCTTGGTCTTGGTCTTGGTCTTGGTCTTGGTCTTGGTCTTGGTCTTGTCTTTGGTCTTGTTCTTGTCTTTGGTCTTGTTCTTGTTCTTGTTCTTGTTCTTGTTCTTGTTCTTGTTCTTGTTCTTGTTCTTGTTCTTGCTCTTGCTCTTGTTCTTGTTCTTGTTCTTGTTCTTATTCTTGTTCTTGTTCTTGTTCTTGTTATTGGTATTGGTCTTGTTCTCGTTCTCGTTCTCGGTCTCGGTCTCGTCCTCGTCCTCGTCCTCGTCCTCGTCCTCGGTCTCTGTCTCGGTCTCGGTCTTGGTCTTGTTCTGAACAATGTTGTTCTTGTTCTTGGTCTTGGTCTTGGTCTTGGTCTTGGTCTTGGTCTTGGTCTTGGCCTATTTTTGTTTTTGGCCTTATTCTTGTCTTTATCCTTGCATGTTCTCGTTCTTCGCTCCTTCTTCTTAGGCGTGTATTGTCGGGGACGTACAGGCGGTTAGATGGTACATAGATGTCGGAAAGTTTGACGTGAACAAACCAGATAAGGATGGAATCCTTGCTCTGTTTTACGCCATCCAGAAGAACCACGTTGTCTTGGTGAAAGATCTGATTCAAGCTGGAGCAGGCGAGTTAATTAACTGCAAATAATATGTACTCTTTTATCATGCATAGATGGATGGAAGGAAGGAAGGAAGGAAGGAAGGAAGGAAGGAAGGAAGGAAGGAAGGAAGGAAGGAAGGAAGGAAGGAAGGAAGGAAGGAAGGAAGGAAGGAAGGAAGGAAGGAAGGAAGGAAGGAAGGAAGGAAGGAAGGAAGGAAGGAAGGAGGAACGAACGGACGGACGGAAAACTGCTCTAACATATCTTGTGATTTTTCTTTATTTTCTGTTGACCCGTATTCTCCTTTTGACATTCAGACGTGAACTTAATCGGCAGTTTTGAAGAAGGAACGAAAACTGCTGCGGCCCACGTTGCTGCCAAGTACAATCGTTGTGACTGCATGCAGATCTTACTCGATCACGGAGCGGACCCCGATGTTCGCAACTGCTTCGGACAAACACCACTGCATACCGCAATCCGAAGGAAACTTAAAGAAGTCGTCAAGGTAAATCAAGTCTGAGGGACTGCTACGCCTGTATTCTAAAAGCTCACTTGCTCAATGAGTGACCCCTCATGCACACGGCTCAATAAGTGCAACTCAATGAGTCTCCACTCGCCCTCACTGAGTATGAGACTACACTCACGCTCCAACTCTATTCAATTGAATGGTTAGAGAGTGAGTATAGTCTCATACTCACTGAGGGTGAATGGAGACTCATTGAGTGTTCAGTTGCACTTATTGAGTGCTAGGGTCCACTCATTGAGTGTGAGTGAGCTTTTAGATCGTATTCGTGTATTCGTAATTTGATAAAAAAGGAAAGCTAAACATCCTAGGTGAGGTCAAAAATTCGTTTGTGGTATTAGAAGAATCGGAATTTTTTTTTGTGGTGATGATTGGGGATAGCGTGTTTTAAGTATTCTAAGTCCTGTGTGGTTAGCGGTAATTTTTGTTTGTTAGAAATTTAAGGGAACTATCATTAATACGAAACTTTTGCTTCCTAGATGCTTATTGAGATTGGAAAGGCAGATGTAAACATTATCGATCACGACAAAGTCACACCACTACATTTGGCCGCGTCGTCAGGGAATGATAGTGCACGGCAAGTTGTTGTGAGAACGCTGGTAAGCTCCGTGAATTGTCTCTGGTTTGACAACATGAAGTTATATTTAGAATGGTAAACGTATGATATATTCATGTGGTGGTACGTCTTGTACATGTGGTACATGTGATGCTAATGTAGGTGTGATACATGTGGTGAATATGGTACATGTGGTATTTGTGGTACGTCTAGTACATGTGGTACGTCTGGTACATGTGGTACATGTGCTGCACATGTGATGCAAATTTAGGTGTTGTACACGTGGTACGTCTGGTACATGTGATACATGTGGTACGTCTGATACATGTGGTACATGTGATGCAAATTTAGGTGTGGTACGCCTGGTACATGTGGTACATCTGGTACATGTGGTGACGTCTTGTAAATGTGGTACGTCTTGTACATGTGGTACATCTGGTACATGTGGTACATCTGGTAAATGTGGTACGTCTGGTACATGTGGTGCGTCTGGTACATGTGGTACGTCTGGTACATGTGGTACATCTGGTACATGTCGTACATCTGGTACATGTGGTACGTTTGGTACATGTGATGCAAATAGTAGATGTGATAGATGTGGTGCATATGGTGTGCGGTACATTTGGCACATGTGGTACGTGTAGTGCATGTGATGCAAATAGCATATATGGTACGTATTATACATATGGTGCATGTGATACGTGTATGGTACATGTCGTACACGTAGTGTATAAGATGATGATGTGGAACATCAATTATAAAATACCTTCCTTTCATTCTTACCTTAGCTCGACAACGGTGCCAATCCATTTTGCGAAGATAACGAAGGGAACACTGTATTCCACGAAGCAGCTGAAAATGGCGTCGATGACGTCTTGGAAATGTTATTTCAACGTCGAGGTAGAAAGTTTTATAGCAAAGTCAAAAAGTGGTGAACTGCCGTGGCTTTTAGCAACGCTGTGAAATACTGACATTTTGAGCAGAGCCCTTCATCAGAATCAGAGTCAAAGCATGAATATGAAGGGCTCCGCTGGGAACGTCAGTATTTCATTGCTAAGAATCTTGGCAGTTCTGCTGTTCACCATCTTTTCACTTCGCTCCATCTAAACACTGCTTACGCATCATGCACTCTGTGTTTTACAGTCAAATGGAAATACCTTCCCAATTCCGCTTCTGTAGTTGGTTGTGTATTACACACGTAAAAATCTCACAGCTTGTCAACAGGATGTGTTCGCAACAGGCTCGTAGCAAGGCTGGGAACAAGTTGTAACAATGCTGCTCATTCAAGAAGCTGCTACAACCTTGTTAGCATCAATCTGTTAACAACTTGTTGAGTGCAGAGCGGTAACAGGTTGTTGGAACAACTTGTCATCAGTCTGTTGGAGTCATCAGCCTTGTTACAAATTGTCAACAACCTGCTACAGACATGTTAACAGACTGGGACAGCCAGTGCGAACACATGACGGTGACAGCCTGTTGAACAGCCTTGTAACAACTTGCTTGCAGGTCTGTAACAGCTTGCGCGTTTTTACGTGTGTACTGTATTTCTGTAGCCGCTACTGAAGCACGAGGAAAGTCTAGCGATAAAAGTCGCCAATTCTTGATGTATATTCGTCGATTTGGGATAAAGTTTTCAACACAAAATGTCCTCAGGCTTCGGTAGCAGCTACAGAAATACAGTAATACGCATCGGACTACAGAAGAAGAAGTGGGAAGGTATTTCCATTTTGATTGTAATTCGAGTTTTATGATAGCCGCAAACGTTTTTGTTGTAATCATTTCTTGTACATATTTTTTGTACATAGGTTATGAAAAGAACCGTTTTAGAAGTATATCTGATGTGTTGAACTTGCCACGGAAGGACGGCTACAACTGTTTGCATCTGGCTGTGGAGAATGGTCACGAGAAGGTAAAGTGAACATTTTGGAAATGTCTTTGGTGTCATATAATCTTTATATTAAATTCATATTTTCTTGTACCTGGGATTTAAAGATGCTGTTGGAGGATTTACCATTCACCTTCCACCCACCCCTACCCCAAAAAATAAAATAGATAGCGAAAAATCAGGACCGACCACACCCAACACCAAAAATAAAAACGTGCATAGTGTAAAACTACCAAAATTTGTTGTCAAAGAGTTAAAACCACTGTGCAAAATTTTAAAGAACTATAGCTATACATTTGTATACTATTGCCTATAATACATTGCTGTGTCCTGACGAGTTAACTTTCAGGCAGCTTTATTCTCTGTCTGTGAGTTTGCTTGTTCGTTAGTTCCTGTGGAATCGATTGTAAGCGACCTTTTTAACGCGACATTTTTTACCGGACATTATTGACGCGACATTATTGACGAGACATTTTTTACGCGACTTTTTTAGCACCAAACAGGGCACCGCTCTTTAGCACTGTGTCTGTTTAGTTTCCTAATTCGCCTACAACAAGTTTTAAGTTTCTCTGGATATTTTCTTGAGCTTTCCCGAGTTCTACAAATACCTTCTCAAACTCATTAATAATTCATGGATTATTATTGTAATAATTCATGAATTATCGTAGCCAATCCGTGAACGTATACCACATCACATGCATGAGTTTTGATACCCAATGAAAACCTGTAGGAAACTTCCTAGTGAACTGGGGATCACATTTCTTAATCTGCATATTGAAATCAATGACGAAAACACCGCGAGAAGCAAGATAAAACACTCGTTTATCGTGTTTCATCAGGGGACTCCAAACACTCGAAAACAATAAAAACCTCGAGGTACGCCCTCGATTTTCATTATTTTCTCGTGTTTGGAACCCCTGATGAAACACTTAAACTCGTGTTTGATCTATTACAACAAATACCGCAAATATACCGTTATAATTCAGGGTTCAGTTCAACAGGTCGTTTCTCGGACTGACCAGCGCCGGATTTAGGACTGTGGAGGCCGCTGGGCGGTCACTGACCAGCACAATATATCAATTCTATTTCTGAATCTATGCTAAACTTCGAAGTCACAATTCCCACACTGAATCAGGTTTACAATAACTTGTCAACTCCATCCATCAATCTGTCATAATCGTCATAGTATACACTTTTAGAAGTGACCCTATATATCATCCATATATCTTTTGTCTTGTTTTTGATTTTTTTCATTTCAACACCTATTTTTTCAACTTTCAAGACATTTTTGTGGAGGCCCCCCCTTAAACGTTATTTTGTGGGGGCCCCTGGGCGACCGCCCAGTCCGCCCTGTCCTAAATCCGGCACTGGGACTGACAGACGTCCAATTATATTTTCATGACTTGAATCCTGTGAGATTCTTTTTCCGCAACTGCGATCCTTCCATCTGGAGTCATTGCTATCCCCATCGGACACCAGAGTCTCCCCAGTTCATTTCCAAACCCGCCGACTTTCTTGAGCACTTTAGTGCCGTCCAGAGAGTAGACCTCTACAGCGTGTCCTTCTCGGTTGACGCCATGCACTGAGTTTTCATCTTCCATTACTATCAGCGAGCTGGGGACTATTCCAGCTGGTTTGAATGATCTCAAATACCCCCCTTTGTTGTCGAAAACTTGCACGCAATGATAAGGATCACAGATGTATATCTCGTTGTTCTGGGAACAGTTAAGGCTGTAGATATTATCGAATGTGCCTTGCGTTGGGTTGTGTTCTCCTTTGCCGAACTTGAACAGGAATTTTCCGTCGTTTCCATAAACCTTTTTTTTTTTATAAGAAGAAATAGAATAGGTTACACAGCTGGAAACGTTTGGAATAATTTACTGAAGTTAGCCACATTGAAAGAAATAACAATTGAACAATTTACTGCGCTTTCCAGTTGAATTCGGAACGGCTTAAGTTTTGCCGTTAAGTTTAGTCGTTTGAAACTTGTAGTTGTGACGTAATGCGAACGATGTTGTCAAGGCGTTGCCAAGGGCAAGGCACTGGCGCTAGTATGTAACATCTTGACAACATCGTTATACAGCTACAAATTTCAAACGACTTAAGCTTAACGGCAAAACATGTCCAAGCTGTTCCAAACTCAACCGGAAAGCGCAGTAAAGGTCTACCCCATTGCTATCAGGGACGTAGCCAGAGGGGGAGCGGTCGCCCCCCCCCCCCCCCCCCCCTTTGCATGATGAAATTTTGTTTCGAACACTCGTACTCAGATGCACAGGTGATTTACCCAGCGGTTATTGACTGGATCTCAGTCGCTCTTCTGACGCTAGTGACTAATAATATGAAATGGTACCTTCCTTGGCTGTAACTTAACTCAACGGTTACTTTTTTTTAGTATTTTATGACTTTTCAAACTTTTTGTGTAAAATCTTCTCCCAAAATGTAGGAAATGCCATTTTAGAGACTCTAGATTTCAAAATTTTCCCGGGGAGCATGCCCCTGGACCCCCCAAGAAGTTTCGCTCCTCCCCTTTCAAAATCCTGGCTACACCCCTTGCTATAATTGTATCTAAACACTTATTGTATAGTATTTTTAGTATTAAATATAGATATATTTTTGTATAAATTAGTAGCGCTGGAGTAACTAACACTAGTTAACGTTTTGAAATAAGATTAATTATACAACATTCTGAGTGAAAGAAACAATTTGATTGGCTATGAGATATATCTTATCACTGTATCTACACTGATAACGTTACGAATTTGCAAAGCCAATCAACAATCGTTTTTCCGTTGTTGGCCAATCAAGTTGTATAAATTATTCAAGACGTAATAAAACCTGAAATTTAGTTTGTTGTTGAAATATCTAAGACCCTGGGTACGAGGTTGATGATCTACATGCACAAATGGAGCAACCTGATTGGGTGATAATGGAAAGGCAGCTGTTTTGATTGGTTGTTGCGACTTGGTGACTTCAATTGTGCATCTGTTATACAGTGCAGTCGTATACAAAAAAATGGGGTAACTTTGTTAAATAATAATAATAATAAAAATAAAAGGTAAACCTGAACCGCCATCTCGTGGTGTTCGACCACCAGAATTCTTCCGTCTTGGTCCACTGCGACGCACGTGAAAAATGGTGGAAATTCTGGATTTGGTACCAGGACATCCACTGCTCGGACGCAGTCCCCTTGCATGTTATAAACATTTACTCGGCCAACACCATTCTCATCTTTTAGTGAAACCACCACATTTCCTTCCTTGTCCAAAGTCATGTCGCTCATGGCTGTCACTCCGCCTAAACCGCGGTGTAATATTGTTTTCAGATAACGGCCTTTGTTGTTGAACAACTGAAGCCGTTGTATGGTGTTCTTTCCTTTGGAGTTCTCCTCCAAGACCAAGAACTCATTTTGTTTGTTCACCAGAACATCCACGGGATACTCGAACTGTCCCTCTTTGTCCCCGAAGTCCCCAAAACACCACGACTCCGGCGGCTGCCACGAGGCGGTTCTGTTTATAAGTTGTTTGCCCATGCGCTCTCTCCAGTCTTCGTCTGCGCCGATGCCTTGTTCTTCGAGGTATTCCGCAAAGATGTAGAACGCCTCGATTACATCTTCTTGAGTTGATTGGCCACCAGACACGTCTTTTAGTGTAAGAAAAACGGGGGAAAACTTCGCTTTTAGTGACGAGGCGTCGTTTTTGTCGCTGACGGCAAACGCTCCTGACACGATGGCTAGCTTCAACGAGGTTAACTTGTCGGCCACGTTGGGTAGATTTTGGACTAAGTCGAACGCCATTGCGAATGTGTTTTCCCAAACCGAAGGTCCTCCCATTGCCATTGGACGTTGATCTTTCTCGGCATTAATACTTCGAAGCTTCCAGATTTCATCCTTAATGTTTGCGATGGCAGCACTTAAAAACTTGTCAGTCGAATCCTCTAAATTTCGAATTGACTTTAGGATCATTTCTCTACACCAGCGATACGTCGTGTCGCCATCGACAATGAGTGGGGCAACTTTTTGCCAATGATCGCCGACAATCAAACGAAATACTAGTTTAAACCAACTTTCCAGGGTTTGCGATTCGGCTGGTGTTCTCTCCATTGTCAGATTACGGAACTAGTTTTTTGGACTTAAGAATATATATTACAATTCTTGTCGATTTAGAGAACTTTGCTTTGTGCGAGATGAAACAGAATGATTTCTGGTGTTTTGTTTGTATCAATTTATAACCAAGTTGCAGTCTTTAGATATTTTTTAATTATTACGAATTTGCGCTTAAACCAGCTGTACAAACCTAAGAAATTAAAATTTTGATTTTCTTTACAGAATTGCTTGACATTTGTTGACCCATTGACTTATTGTTGACTTACTTAATAGCTGCTTTCAGACTCAGTACTTTATACTTGTAATCTTTTATTGTATTTATTGTTTGTCAGTCTGCTGCTATTTTGTTTGTGTGATATATATGTTGTTTTCTCACGCAGCTTCATATAAGCAATCAGTTATGGTTGCTATCAAAAGTCATTTTATGCTAAACATGTTTTTCTTGTTGTTTCATGTCGCGGCGAGCAATTATCTTATACTGCATGTGATAATCGTCAGTGTATGCACGGTAGGCAAAATAACATTTTGGGCTCACTTTTTGAGATTTGGCTGTGTAACCAGGCCTAATCAAGATGGCTGCCTAGCCTGGCAGATTTTCTTACCAATGTCACCCGTGTCACCTCATAGCCATGTAACCTAAGCCAAACAAAAGCTTTAACCGGCTAGTCAGAAACAGAGTTTTATGACTTATACGCTGACCCGATCGAGTTTATCGCGCTTTTTATATATCGAGTTTATATAACTTTATTTATAAAGACTACTCGAGTTTATATATAAAGACTACTTTATATATAGTGACTCTTTATATTTTTGGCAAGATTTTTTAACATAATCATATAGCAGGATATAATATTATACATGACTCAACCTACATGTTTAAACCATTTGACAATGGTTAGATCGTCTCATCGGCGATCAGAAGCTTGTAGGGTCAAGTCACCTTACAATTGGGAACTTACATTTACATACAATATTAAAGTGCATATGACACGAAATTTAATAATGTTATTTTTTCGTTTTTGTATATATAGGTTATTCAGATGTGCATTGATCACAAGGCGAACGTAAATCTCAAATCGGTGAGTTTAAGGTGGCTCCACACAGTTTCTTGAAAAATGGAAAATACAAGTTTGAAAGTCCAAAACACGTGCATAAACAATTCGGGAGAAGAATAAAACTAAATGTTATGCATAGTTAAACATTCTGACAATCAAAAACTGTTACCAAATAAATAGCAACAGTTGTTGCTATGGCAACAATGACGTTTCAAAATGGCTGCCAATTACCCTTCAAACTAATTTAATTCGAAAAAAATCTTTGGTGACCCCCAATTTTTTTTTCATTAAAACTTTTCTTGAAGTATGAGTAATCAATAGGCCGATTTAAAAAAAATTCTGTAGAACGAAATTTTTTAAAAATTAACAAACATGATTTTTCCAGAAAAAAAATTATTCGTTCTACAGAATTCTTTTAAAATCGGCCAGTTGAATCACTCATACTTCAAGAAAAGTTTTAATGAAAAAAACATTGGGGTCACCAAAGTTTTTTTCGAATTAAATTAGTTTGAAGGGTAATTGGCAGCCATTTTGAAACGTCATTGTTGCCATAGCAACAACTGTTGCTATTTATTTGGTAACAGTTTTACATGAAGTACGTTTACATGAAGTGGATTGACAGTCCAATGGGATCGAAAAACGCGAGTGAAGTCAATCCAGGCACATGTTTACATGGAGAATCCAATTTGCTTGGAACATTGTTTTCGGTTTTGGAATACTAAAGTCAATCCACTCCACTGAGTGGATTGACTTCAGCCATCCGTTTCGATCAGAACGAAAACTTTCAATCTTCTTCATGTAAACACAACAAGGAAAAACAACATGCGAGATTTGACTTGAACACTCAATCCGCTTCATGTAAACAGAGTCATAAAGGGTATTGTCAATAAAAATTAAGTTTGTCTCATTTGAAAGAACTCGTCAAATGGTATAAGAAGACCTTTTACAATTTTTCCGTATCTGTTTTGGATTTGGAAATATTTGGACCAAAGACAGCGTGCTGTCCGCCATCTTGGAATTATTTTCGATATGCATGTGACATCATAAGCAGGGTAAAGTGAAATTTTTATCTTGCCAACCTTATGACATTATGAGCTAAAAACTCGATTTTGTTGCGCTATTTCCATTTTAAATTGACCCACAACATTTAAAAAGCCTTCCGTGGAAATTTGGTCACCCACGGAGTAGTTTCGTCAGGTTTACCCTGCTTATGACGTCACCAATTTCCTAGTTAATTAGACACAATATTACAACAAGATGGCGGACAGCACGCTGTCTTTGGTCAAAATATTTCAAAACACAAGAAAGATACAGAAAAATTACAAAACGTCTTCTTATACCATTTGACGAGTTCTTTCAAATGGGACAAATTTAATTTTTATTGCCAATACCCTTTAATGGTAACTCCTAATCGGTTACTATGGTAACAAAAAAATTAGCGGTCTGTTTCCACAATTCACGTAGGCATAATTTGTGGTTGTTGCTGTTCTTGTTAGTTAAACGGTGATCATGACACTCCACTGCACATAGCTTGTACAAAAGGTCATGTAAACGCGTGTAAAATGTTACTGGACAATGGAGCAGACATTGAAGCCACTAATAAAAGCAAGCAATTGGCCATCCACAGGTAACTAAAGAAATTGCATTTTTGTGCAAACTGTCGCTAGATGTTGAATTTTAAAAAGTAATCTTAATTTCGTTTATCTTTTTTTTCAAGAGCGGCTACAAAAGGTCACGTGGAATGTCTGTCGTATCTGATTGAAAAGGTGACATATATATATATATATATATATAGTTCAATCTACAGACACGGTGTTACGCTTTTCGATGAATGAATTTCATCAATTACTTATACACATGCGATCGTCGGTGACAACCGCATGTGGGACAGCATCGGTGAAGTACATTCAGATAGCGTGAAGTGCGCATGGGCCCAGAGTGCTCAAACTTCCACAAGGGCAGTGAGCGTTGCATTATCGCTAATAGGTACCCACGGCAACTTCACAGAGTGCTCAACAACACCAAAGTGAAGGAGCGTACATAGTTCAATCTACAGACACGGTGTTTCGCTGTACTACAGCTCATCAGTGTAGCTTGGAACAATCTGAATGAATTTCATCAATTACTTGTACACATGCGATCGTCGGTGACAACCGCATGTGGGACAGCATCGGTGAAGTACATTCAGATAGCGTGAAGTGCGCATGGGCCCAGAGTGCTCAAACTTCCACAAGGGTAGTGAGCGTTGCATATATATATATATCGGTTTTTAAAATTTTTGAAAAAGAAACCTTTTAATGGGAACCTGTGAGTCTGAATACGAATTAAAATAATAATGGCATTAATTCTTAAGAAGAGGCTGCATATAGCTCTGCAAGCGTGTTAATATTATTGGAGATGTTTAAGAAGAAAACGAGCCATCCCACTAACTAAGCTAGCTCACGAAACCTACACACATGTTTGCATGAAATAAGTAAGAATAATGAGCGCAATCAAGCATTTCTGAGAATCTTGTGGCTTATAAGAAATATTCTTTTTTCTGACAGGGAACTAACGTGGATGTTTTTCATTATTGTGGGCCTGCTCTGATATCTGCAAGTTACTGCAGACGTAGCGAAGCAGTAAGGTATTTACTTGACGCTGGTGCATCGCCGACTATGCGAAACCAAATACTGGACACGTGTCTACATGTAGCAGTAAGAAACGGCGATGTGGAGACTGTAAGCGTTATCATGGAGGTAGATCAAGATCATTTAGTATTTTTAGAATAAAAATATGTGGCTTTTTGTGATGTGGTGTGCTCTGCTGATGTGCGTGGTGTGGTGCGGTGTGGTGTACTGATACGGCGTGATGTGATGTGATGTGATGTGTTGTACTGCTGTGCGTGGTGTGGTGCGGTGCGGTGTACTGCATGATATGGCGTGATGTGATGTGGTGTGATGTGTTGTGCTGATGTGCGTGGTGCGGTGTGCTGTACTGATACGGCGTGATGTGATGTGGTGTTGTGTGATGTGCTGTGTTGATGTGGTGTGGTGTGGTGTGGTGACGTGGTGTGCTGATGTGACGTGGTGTGGTGTGATGTGCTGATCTGGTGTGGTGGCGTGGTGTGCTGATGTGGTGTTATGTGGTGTGGTGCATTGCATTGCGTTGCGATGAAGTGAAGTGAAGTGAAGTGAAGTAAATAAATAAATATAAATAAATAAATAAATAGAAGCTTAATCAAACTCACTGAATACAGTACAATGAAAAAGACAAGTTACAGATACGTTACAAACAACAAAAGTGTTAGTGAGTTAGATAAGGGGCTAGCGAACGGACTCAAGTCCCAACTAGGCCAACCACCGCAGTGAAGTGAAGTGAAGTGAAGTGAAGTGAAGTGAAGTGAAGTGAAGTGAAGTGAAAGTGAAGTGAAGTGAGGTGAAGTAAAGTGAAGTGAAGTGAAGTGAAGTGAAGTGAAGTGAAGTGAGATGAAGTAAAGTGAAGTAAAGTAAACTAAAGTGAAGTAAAGTGTGACGTTGAGGTGAGACGAAGTGAAGTGAAGTTAGTTGAAGTAAAGAGTATAGCGTTGTTGTGTTGACATGAAAATACTTGTTACCAGTTAACGCGTGCATATAGGCATTTGTCTAATTGTGGGTTGACGTATTTGTTGCATTGTCATTGACCACATAAAAATAATTTCCAGAAATGCAGTGAAGAATTGCTGGAATTGGAAGATAAAGACGAAAAAACGGCGTTGCATCTGGCCGCAAAGAATGGAAACGCTGAGGTAGAACAAATAATTGATTTACTCACGATGGTAGAGTCTTGATAATATAACAATATAAGAATATAACTCTAACAGTATAACTTATTCCTACTTATTCCTATTTTAATGTAATGTAATGTAATGTAATTTAATGCAATGTAATTTAATGTAATGTAATGTAATTTAATTTAATGTAATGTAATTCTCATGATCGTATTTTGAACGAGCTTTAACAGCTCATAGGCGAAACGTTAAATAAATTATTCTACTCTACTCTACTCTACTCTGCTCTGCTCTGCTCTGCTCTGCTCTGCTCTGCTCTGCTCTGCTCTGCTCTGCTCTGCTCTGCTCTGCTCTGCTCTGCTCTGCTCTGCTCTGCTCTGCTCTGCTCTGCTCTGCTCTGCTCTGCTCTGCTCTGCTCTGCTCTGCTCTGCTCTCTCTGCTCTGCTCTACTCTAACTCTACTCTACTCTACTCTACTCTACTCTACTCTACTCTACTCTACTCTACTCTACTCTACTCTACTCTACTCTACTCTACTCTACTCTACTCTACTCTACTCTACTCTACTCTACTCTACTCCACTCCACTCCACTCCACTCCACTCCACTCCACTCCACTCCACTCCACTCCACTCCACTCCACTCCACTCCACTCCACTCCACTCCTCTCCTCTCCACTCCTCTCTATTCTATTCTATTCTATTCTATTCTATTCTATTCTATTCTATTCTATTCTATTCTATTCTACGTGATTACTCGAATTTCTAATTCCTATATAATTCTAATTCCTACTTGGTATATTTCACCTTCAGGTTTTAAAGATTATTTTATCTCACAATCCTGACATTAGGGCAAGCGACGACAGAGGGAAAAACCCAATTCACATTGCAGCAGAGTAAGGGAAATATACTAGCTGTATATACCATCTATTTTTTCTGCGTCAAGTATTTTTTTTTACATGTTAAAGTGCTTATGAAATGAAATTTTCGCTAATTTCGTTATTTCATAATATAAAAATATAGAAATCGCTGATATTGCTATATACATATGCTCACTTTGTTTTTACGTGTTTAGAAAGTGCTTTATTTTTATATTTAAACTTGCCAAACCGTAGCATTTCTTACGTCGAAATGTCAGCAAGGACTGAGACGAGTAAGAATACCTGTGACCTCACAAGGTGGATCAAGACTAAACAAATTTATGATAATGATCCACCGTGTGACGTCAAATAGTTGTTGTGGCCGCGTTATTGCGTTGACGTTTCACGGCCTTAGCTATCAACTTTGAACTGGAAAATAAAGTGTTTTCCAAACACGTAAATATTAAATGAACTGTACGAATATCAGAATGTTCTATATTTTTATATTATCAAATAATATAAAAAGCAAAAATTTCATTTCACAAGCTCTTTAACAGTAGAAATTGCTTCAACAGGGTCAGTACATTTGGAATTCTTTTTTTCTCTCACAGGAGTGGCAATGTGGAATGTACTAAACTTCTTCTTGAGCGTGACAAACATGGCGTTCATGTCACGGACTTTATGTGGAGGACACCGCTACATTTGGCTTGCTCGTCTGGCGGAAGTCTCGACCTTGTGAAGTTATTGCTAGAGTATGGAGCTGATGTCAACGCCAGGTTTGTGCTTTGATTTTCTAGGAACTGTCAACACCATAAATTCAGTGCGTAAAGCCCGGCATACACTGAAACAAAGTTTTCGAAAAAAGTTTTCGAAACAAGTTTCCGAAACACATTTTCGAAAAAGTTTCCGAAACTTGTTTCAGAAAATAGAACAGTGCTTTAATCAGGAAAAGTTGGTTTCTGAAACAAAGTTTCGGAAACTTTTCAACATACACTGGAAACTTTTGTTTCGGAAACCGTGTTTCGGTAACTTGTTTTGGAAATTTTCTCTAGTGTATGCCGGTGTGGCGGTCTGATCAGATTGTCACCGCGTGCTGAGATTGTATATCAATTAATATCTGTAATCGGCTTTATGACCAGAATAATCAAACTTTTTGCCATGAAATGACTGATTTATGAACACTGCCCGAATAAAATCGAATACTTGAGATGAATAATCACAGTTTTAATGAAAAAATCAGTATTATATCCGCTCGTGAACTAGAATGCATGACGAACGTTTTGGACGTTAAGATGTCTTGTATCGATCATTCCATTGAATTATTAAATATATCCAGAGTTTAGAAGATTAACAAACCATAACCCACAAACCATTTGAAGGCAAAAAGTTTGAATGTTTTGAACGTCAAACATTTGATAACACAAATCGATATACAATCTCAGCGCGGTCACAATCTCAGGGCTCAAACTATCGGGAAAAAGATTTGGTTTGTTTCTATAGTGCCCACTCGTTTCTAAAATGATTTTTTTTTTGCTAGAGATGACCGACGCTGGACTCCATTGCTTTATATTTCGTTTGAGGGATGCCCTTACAGCGTGGCAGAGCTGGTTGAACATGGCGCCCGAATAGACGAATGGGATAAAAATCGGGTAATTCAATAAATACGAACTTTTCACAAACATGTTTAAATTATTCAAATGTTTTATTTGCGGGTTAACACCACAAAGAACACATGTTTAAATCACTGGAAATAAGTTGTAATTACATTTGTTGCACGTGCGTTTTACATTTAATCACGTGTGTGTTACCGGTAATCATGTGCTTCTCACATGTAATCACGTGCGTTTTACGTGTGTGTAATCACGTGCGTTACACCTGTAATCACGTGCGTTTTACATGTAATCACGTGCGTTTTACATGTAATCACGTGTGTTTCACATGTAACCACGTGTTGTTCACGTGTGTTTCACATATAATCACGTGTGGTTTACCTCTTTTTCATACAAAATGTACATTATGCTTTCTTCATTATAGATGACTGCGCTTAGTCTTGCTGCGTGCGAGAACCAGCCTTATGCCGTGAAAGAATTGTTGAAACATGGCGCTGATCCTTCGATTCTCAACGTCGAAGGTCTGAGTTGCATGGATATTGCTCTGAATAGTCGATTTCACGATGTGTGTATGGTGATCGCAAACAGCGACAGGTAAGCACGCACTGCCGAAGTCAACGAAAAAATGTATTGGCACGAGTGGAACCTGATTTTACGGAGGAAAGAAAACCGGAGGACCCGGCGAAAAACCCTCGAAGCACAGGAGAGATCAACTACAATAATTCTACTCACATGAGTTCAAAGCTCGACAGCGGGGTCATTTCCAAGCGGTCACCCATCCAAGTACTAACCCCGTCTAATCAGACTTAACTTTTGGTGAGAGGCAGCGGGCGCTAACAGCCCACGCCACCCGTGCTCCCCATGTACAGATAAGCAACGTACAAAAGTTACTTGGAAAAAAATTAAATTCTAATAAGGATAGCAGGGGAACAATGGAACCATTTTTTTTGGAATAATAAGTGCAACGATGTAGCGTCTTTAAATCCAAGATGGCGACGCCCATGAAGCTTATCTGTTCAAACATGCGGGATTAACTTAAAGAGCGTTAATTTTTCTTCCTTTCGTGTTTTTGTAGATGGAAAGAGGCTTTAGTTTCCTGTACAACAATGGAACGCTGTTTGGAAGTGTCGCCTGAAGTTGCCATGGTTTGAATGAATAAGTTTTTTCTCCCTTTTTTGTAGCACAAGGATATGTAATGTAACCAAGGACCTTCGCTCGAAACGTTAGAAACTACGTTTAATAATTTCGGCAGTACTCAAACCTTACTATATTTCGATTTGTATTTCAACACTGCCTACGCAGCACACTACTTTTATTTCACTGTTTGGATTAGTCTTTTGTCCTTGTAATGAATGTCGTTTGTTTTGTTTTTTTCTAAAGCTAAATAGTCTTGATTCTAATGGGTCTGTTTCAGGTTATTTTGAACAGATGCGTGGAGTACAGTGGAAAAGAGATCGATAAAGATTATAAAGTATGATTTAGTATTAGTATACCCATAATATTTAGTGTAAAAAAGAAGAACTGAAGAGAGAAAAGGAGACTCCGCCAAAATCGTGGTTAGGCCCCAAAATGTTTCTTTGTGTGAGCAGCTCTGTAAATCAGTATATGCTTTGTGTGAGCAGCTCTCGACAATCCTGTTTAATTTTTGCTGCCCGATTTTGCAGGTGACCTATCACTTTGACTTGCTGGATCCCAATCCTGATAGCGACGAGGCTGGATACTATGGTCCACAGGTAAGCGTACAATGCCCAGGAGTATCTTAAACTACATCTCATATGCAAACGCCATCGCTTAGAAAGCACGTATGACTCTGAATTTGCAACCTTAGCTCTCCATCTGAGCCTCAGTGGCTCAATGGTTAGAGCGTCTAACTGGTCATTAAAAGGTTGCAGGTTCGAACCCTGCCAGGCGCGCAGAAATCTTTTCCGAGTGACTGAGCTTGACGAACGTCTACCAAACGTCTGTTGCATTACACCATGTTACATGAGGTTTCGGGGATCGTCGGAGATGCTCGGAGGCATCAGCTGGACATAAGTAGTGCGGGCGAAACTAGTCCAACGGAACGCATCTCCGACGATCCCCGACATAGCCGATCTCCGAAAGAACCTCTGCGGAGGAGAGAGGTATTACACCAAGCTCGCAAACGTACCACGTGCACTTCATGTATTTATACGTACCGCCTGATCTGTGGGCAACAGTACAGATCAGGAGCTTGCACATAGACGTTATTCAAAAATGGCCGTCGAATTAGAATTATTTTATGTGCATATAAATTAGCCCTTATAACCTCGTTATAAAGTAAAAATTCTTTCGAATTTCCCACATGAGAACGAATTCATAAGGGATGATTCATATGTGTATAAAAGAATTTTAATTTAGCAGCCATTTTTGAATAAGATCTATATAGGACTATGAATTTTCAACCTTAGCTCGTCATCTGAGCTTCCGTGGCTCAATGGTTAGAGCGTAACCGGTCATTAGAAGGTTGCTTGTTCGAACCTTGCATGTCTGTAGCTCAGAAACATTTTCTGAGAATTTGAACTTCACAAACGGTCTACCAAATATCTGTCGCACTATTTGTGGCATGGGTAATATACGTTATCTTAATTAATAATCAATAAATAATACTGTCCAATACAGGTTATGAAATTGGCCAGGCGCAGTGAACTATTGGCCCATCCTTTGACAAAAAAACTAATCCAAGTTAACTGGTAAGTTCTTTCCTGTATAGTAAATGACCTGCATGAGACATGCATATATGTTAGGTTGCGGTTAGTACCCCTACTGGATTGCTCATTGCCTCATCATTTATGGTCAGCAGTAAACTTTTTGAAGCCACGGGCGGCCATATTGGTACTCCAGGTCCAGTGTACATTGCGGAGTAGTAAGAGATTACCGGGGAAGAGGTTAAATGGGATGACTGTCTAGGACCTTTTCCGAAGATGTATATAGCCTTGTAAAGTATGGAATTTAATGTTAACACCTTCGTACCGCCCCTCCCAGAGTGGTTTGCACCTATCACACCAATTACAGAAATTGGTGGGGAAAAGAGAGAAACCTACTTACCATTATAGCTTGAGTTAAGGGTGGGATGGTGGGACGTAATTTTCCATGGAAGCTAGTGCGATAATGTTGACTGTTGTGTCATTGAATGCTCTACCGTCCCAGCCCTAGCCAATGAGCTTGTGTCAATCAAGTACCAGGCCTGGTTACCTAGTTGTTAACCTTGGTTATTGCCTAACCTCACAAAACCTATACCGCCCCCTAAAGGAACCCCTAGCCCTAGCCTAAAAAATGTGGGGGTTTTGTCTCGGCCTGCGACTCAGGCTAAAATGAGCCTGAGTCGGACCAAAAACATATTTATGTCCGCGAACATCAACTTTATTCTTATAATAATAACATGTTGTTCTTAAATGTCACGCTTTAGGAAAAATGGTGTTCGTTATATCTACTATTCCGAGATGATCCTTCTTGGTCTTTTTATGATTTACTTGAGCGTATTCATGTTATGGCTTAGACGGTTATTGATCGAATGTCACGATGCAACAAATAACGCAAGTTTTCCAGACGGTTATTTATACGAGGACTCATTCTGCACGTCAAAGGTATACATCGACTTGATAATTAAATAAAATGCTGGGTTTTATTCGCAGATCTTCAATTGATATTCATGACCAGCATGTCCGTACTGCACTATATACACAGCTTTAGTTCGGAGTCACTTTGCATATTGTTCCTAAGTTTGGTCGCCGCAGTCTGTGTCGTTAATTCTCAACGTTGAAAGAGCCCAACGCCGCGGAACAAAGTTTATTCTGTCATTGCCATTTAGATCCGACGTCACCTATCAGGATAGACTCGTAAAACAGGACTTTTACCTCTGTCCTACTGGCAAGAGGACCTTGACTTAGCATACATCTTTAAAAGTTTACGTTATTGCAAGTGACCCTTACATTTCTGTTAAGTCCTCTAACCGTGTAACCAGGCGTTCTAAATTATTTTAAATATTCCTAAAGTTTTATGACGTCATAAGTTCCCCTCAACTCATTCTTTATTTGTTATTAAACATTTCGGTAGTTTACTGCACCTTTTCACTTTGCTCTATTTTACTTTTGTGCAGTTAACTGTTCAAGAAATTATGCGTGCATCTTCATTGCAGGTGGACTACGATCCTGAGAAAATGTTTACGTGCCGTCTTGTGATATTTGTCTACTTTTTGGCTTATCTCGCGAAGGAGTTAAAACAATTGTGGGATGAGGTGAGCTTTCCAGAAATGCTTTTGCGCAGTAAGCCAGTTTGCAGTCTCGACTCGGCGCATCAAAATGTTGCCACTTAGTCAATCAAAGAAAAGGTCTGGAAACTCAGCAAAAGTCTTTGTTCGGCTATCTAGTTGTTCAAGTTTATGCAAATAGCAGAGAGAGTTTCGGCATCCAATAGCCTAGTCTGGGTTATTTAAATATTAATAAGCGAAGAACAAAAAGGTTTGTGTACGGTGAGGACTGTTTTAACATAAAATCACAGTGTAGGCACTTTGAAGTTTGCAGAGTTTCCAGACCATACTTTGGTTGGATATGGTTGCCTGTACATATATATGCATGCAACGTTTGACAACGATGTTGAAATCTTGATCAGAACCACTGTCCTTATACTGTACTAAAAACGTTCATATTTTCTATTGGTGGGTTGCAATCAATCCCCTGAGATTTAGAGGACAAAGACACATCGGTCATGTTGGTTGGTAGGTTACAATAGCCGCCATGACGTATAACGTGCAACCCAGCAATACTGTTACTATACTACAATACCTTATCATGCTGTATGTATTTATATTTATAATTTTAGGTATTTGACAGGACAGACACACGTTGACCACAGCAACTTTCATTGCTGAAGTGTTTATATCCTGTATAATAATTCGTTTGATAATAAAATAATAATAATTAATAATAATTTACTTCTTTCTTTAGCGGTGCGAATACTTCAAGGAAATTACGAACATTCTCGACATTACAGTGTCAGTTCTGTTTCTTTTATTTGTTAAATTTCCATGCACAGATATGATTGCCTTCAATCGCTTGAAACTTGGTATTCTTGGAATCTTTTCATATTATTTCTTGATGTTTATGTGGACACGAGGGTAAGTCTACGCATGCACCAGAGCAGGAGAGAGGAGAAAGAGAGCATGCAGGAGAGAGGAGAAAGAGGGCGGGAGAGAGGAGAAAGAGAGCAGGAGAGAGGAGAAAGAGAGAGCTATAGAAGTTATTGTTAATTGATCAGTTGCTTAGTTTATAAATGACGTGAGCCAACAACTTGTTGTCATTGCTCTGATGAAGGCCTGAGTCAACAGGCCGAAAGCTTAGTAAAGAAATATTTTACGTGGTGTTTCCACAAAACTTATTTATATTACATTATCGCCATGAAAACTTTCAAAGAATTAATGATTTCATATTACTTTACCGCCGTGTGGGAATTACGTAAACAAAAGGTTGCCAATTATCCAATCGAAGTGAGCTTTGATTCAATGAGCCTTAAAATATTCTAGCGTTAGAGTAAAATACTAAAGTCTATACATCGTTCGACAACGAACGATACGGTAGACAAAGAGTTAAGTAATATTTAAAACATGAGCAGCAGTGTTTTATCAGATATAAAACATGAGGCGATAGCCGAGTGCTTTAGATCTGATAAAACACGTACTGCGAATGTTTTGAATAGCTTCAAAAACGACCCATTTGGTAAGTTCATTGGCGTAGTAATTTTGAAAAACAACGTTGTCTAAGGCGAGAAAATCAAAGCTAAAGTTTATGTAAATCAGGAGGA
The DNA here is from genome assembly GCA_035771165.1 of Paragorgia papillata. Taxonomy (NCBI): domain Eukaryota; kingdom Metazoa; phylum Cnidaria; class Anthozoa; order Scleralcyonacea; family Coralliidae; genus Paragorgia; species Paragorgia papillata. The sequence goes on from JAWNZC010000189.1 coordinate 992,008, forward strand.
TTCTTTATCAGATATAAAACCACGGACATGGTACTGATTTCCTTTGTGTTTTCCTCATGAATTATTAATGAGTTTTTGAAGGAAATTTAAACCATCCTGATAACTGTTAATCTTATTCGTGTTTAGGTTTTCCCGTTGGGGTATATACATTGTGATGTTTCTGGAGGTTCTTCAAACGCTACTTAAGGTAGCCTGAACTACTAAACTAACTATTTAAATATCTTTGTAGTATAAAATTTGAGGATACTTCGATGTAGCATTTGAAGTAAGTTCACTTCTTAGATAGTATAGCACGGCAGCCAATTAGAACTCGCGTTATATTAAATCTATGTTATAACTATATTTATAAAATAAGTGTCCTCTACGCACGCTCTGATTGGCTGGGCCAGACTCGTCCCCAGTCGCTTCTTTAGGAAGGATACAATTATGTTTTAAACTAGGATCAAACGTGGGATCACAAGGGACTCACTAGGATAAAAGCGTGGGCGCGCGGGGTTTCACGGTAAGAGGGAGAAAAAAATGGGAAGCGACTGACAGATTACTAGAAATTTCTATTATTTATTCTCTCTTTATTTCTGTTATTTTTTCTCTCCCCTTCCAAGATCCCCTTGCGCATGTAGCCCAGCAGCATACGATATAACGACTGGGAATGAGTCTGGCTAAGAGTATGAAGATCATTTTACGTCATTCACGAATAACGTAAAATGGCGTGGAGTGGCGTAGGATGGCGTCACCCACTGGCGTCACCGTGGCGGGAAAAGCTAGCGAACTTTCAAAACTATCCAACTTTAGTTTGTTTTTTCCTTAATATTTTATAGAACAAATAAAACATACTGCGCCTGTACATATGTACTCTTATAAAAGTACGTTTGACGCTATCGCGTCGTGCCTCTCCTCAACTTCTTTCGTGTTCAAATGACGTCAAACGTGCCTTTATAAGAAGAGTACATATGCACGAAGCTTTATGTTTAATTTACCGTGCATGCTCCATAACTCGATGGAACACGGTAATTTCAAACGTAATGAGAAACTCATTTTTAATCAGCGAAATAACTATTGTTTCCCGTTGTTTTGTGTCTGATTCTCTATGGTAAAAGAAATGGTTCATCGGGTTTGACGTGCTCCATTGAGCTATGGATGCGCTTAGGAAGTTGGAGAGCACTCAACTCTTAGCTCTTTCGACCAACTCTGACGCTTTTCTCGTGCTCTCTGAACTTCCAGCGTGTATCCATAACTCGATGGAACACACCAACCATGAACCATTTCTTAAATATATAATGTATGTGGGGGAGCACGGGTGGCGTGTGCTGTTAGGGCGCTGCCTCTCACCAATAGTTAAGCCCGATTGGACGGGGTTAGTACTTGGATGGGTGACCATCTGGGAATAACCCTGTTCTCGAGCTTGAGACTCATGTGAGTAGAGTTTAGTTGGTCTCTCCTTTGCTTCGAGGGGTTTTCGCCAGGCTCTCCGGTTTTCCTCCCTCCGCAAAACCAACAACTAGGTTTTAGCCGCGATTTGTGGTCCGATGTGTCGTATGGCGGCTGCCTGGAGCGCCTTTAATATGCCTTCGACTCGGCCATGTTAAAATTTCAATGTGTAAATTGCTCTTGAAAAGCCCCTTGTGGGAAGATAGTAATTAATGTATGTATGTGTGTATGTATGTATGTATGTATATATACCAAAGTTAATTTTAGATTTTATTTTAAATTAAGGTGTTATCAGGATTTGCATTGTTATTTATATGTTTCGCACTCGTATTTCACTTGGCTTTTACGAAGGGAGTAAGTATGATTAATAATTAAACGATAATTTATATTATCTTTTGGTTTCTCTCTTCTTTTGTTCGTCTGGCCACTGGTCCGGCAGTTCTTTTATCCATCCATCCATTCATTCATCCATTCATTCATCCATCCATCCCTCCATTCATTCATTCATCATTTTTTCTTTTCATCCATCCATTTGTCCATTCATCTACCTTCGTCTGCTTATGACATTGTGGCCACTTTCTTTAGGACCTGTTTCAAGAAATACCAGGTTCATTACTTAAAGTCATGGCTATGGCGATGGGCGAACTGGACTATTCAGGAATAAGAGACAGCGCAAGTGACTTACCGGCTGATATGGAAAATATTGTAGTTTTACTCTTTGTCATCTTTTGTTTGACTATGACCTTGGTTGTAAATAATTTGCTGGTAAGATACGGAGGGAGTGGGGGGAGGGAGGGAAGGGAGGGATGGAAGGGAGGGAGGGGGGGAGGGAGGGGGGATGGAGGGGGGGACGGAGGGGCGGAGGGAAGGAAGGAAAGAAAGATAGAAGCGGAAGGAAGGAAGGAAACGCGAAGGAAGGAAGGAAGGAAGTGGGAAGGAAGCGGGAAGGAAGGAGCGGGAAGGAAGGAAGAAAGGAAGGAAGGAAGGAAGGAAGCGGAAAGGAAGTGGGAAGGAAGCGGGAAGGAAGGAAGGAAGGAAGGAAGGAAGGAAGGAAGCGGGAAGGAAGGAAGGAAGGCAGGAAGGAAGCGGGAAGGAAGGAAGGAAGGGGAGCACGGATGGCGTGTGCTGTTAGGGCGCTGCCTCTCACCAATAGTCAGTAAGCCCGGTTGGACGGGGTTAGTACTTGGATGGGTGACTGTCTGGGAACAACCCCGTTCTCGAGCTTGGGACTCATGTGAGTAGAGTTTAGTTGATCTCTCCTGTGCTCCGAGGGTTTTTCGCCGGGTTCTCCGGTTTTCCTCCCTCCGTAAAATCAACACCTAGGGCTTAGCTGGGATCCGTGGTCTGAACTGTGTCGTATGGCGGCTGCTTAAAGCGCCTTTGATATGCCTCGACACGGCCACATTGAAAAATCCTTAGGAGTAATTTGATTGTAAAGATACACGTTTGATGTATTCTAATTAAATACCTTTACCTTTAAGGAAGGAAGGAAGGAAGGAAGGAAGGAAGGAAGGAAGGAAGGAAGGAAGGAAGGAAGGAAGGAAGGAAGGAAGGAAGGAAGGAAGGAAGGAAGGAAGGAAGGAAGGAAGGAAGACTATGTCAATAACTCTGTATGAGAGAAATTTCTGTTTATGTTGAAAATTGAACGAGTTTTTCTTCAATTGTAGATCGGTTTGGCAGTGGGAGATATTGAGTCAATCCGGAAGAATGCTGAAATCAAGTTGCTTTCTCTGCAGGTTAACTATATTTTTTATCATATTTTATATGACAAACACTACCTACGACTGATACGGGGAGTGGTGTAGTCCTAAGTTTGTGGGGGCAAGAACCTCAGGTTACCTCAGTTCAGTATACGAGGCAGGCACGTACGGGCCAATACTTATTGTTTGTTTTGTGGTATAGGTGAGTCAAATCTTGCAAGCTCGAGCTATGATGGTGTTTCGTGCAGCTCGTCGAAAGTTTCACGTTTCAACAATTACTGATATGCCTAACAAAAGCGAATGCAAGTTCCAAGCAGAGGAGCGTCGCCGAGCTAAATATGTAAGAAATCCCCTTACATTCTTGGATCTATGATCCCTAGACCGTATAGGACCTGTTCACATGGGACCGGTTACTCTATTTCGCGGGGTAGGGATAAATCGTGCATATGGGCTAGGGTCAAAGTTGACCCTGTTTCACGTCATAAAACGCAACTAACCGAGTTGTCCCTGGCCTCCGAGATAACCCTCGCTTTCACGTGAACAAAAGAACACGCCAGTAACGTCAACAATTAAATGCACGCAAATGGCACGTGAACAAGAATAGTGCGTATAAATTAGAATATTTTTTTACAATGTACGCATGCGTAATTATAGAAAAGTTGACCCTAACCCCCGAGAGAACTCGGGTGAAAGCGTTCACATGGAGGTAACCAGGTAGGGTTAACTCTGGTCCTAATCCCCCGAGATATCTCGTTCTCATGTGAACGGTTTACTTTTTAACATGGAAATAAACTAAATCCGAGATATCTCGGGATAAATAATAATAATAATTATAAGTAATAACATGACTGTTTCCCGAAAAGTCGTGGTATTAGTTTGTAATATTATGATCGCCGAGGAAAACTTTGAGAATCTTACCGACAGGAAATTTACACGGTTGATCAGAGAAGTTGCATCTAATTTTCCCGTGCATGTTAATGAGGGAAAATATATGCAAGCGGGAAATTTAGAAGAAGACAAACGATTTCTTTGTCTTCTAATTTTCCCTCATCAACATGCACGGGAAAATTAGAAGAAGACAAAGGATTTCTTTGTCTTCTAATTTTCCCTCCTCAACATGCATGGGAAAATTAGAAGACAAAGGAAAAATTTCCCTCTTGCATGAGCGATGAGGGAAATACGACGTTTACATTCCCTCGGAGAACAAAAGAATCCGAGGTGATCATGGTATTATAATAATAATTACGAATATTTACACAGGATAGCCTATCAGTACAATTATACTGTTATCACTAGGGATAACCCTCCCCCACCCCACCCTCCCCCAAGATAACTCGCCTCATGTGAACAAGCTCTTAGATTCTTGGACCTTAGATTTTGTAATTGTGATTAAAAAAATAACCAAAACTCATACATTTCTTTACAGAAAATACGCAGTCAAAAGTTGAAGGATAAGAAGAAAAACATTTTTGAAAGCATACTGGATGTTGCACAACCCTTTACTGAAAACGAGAAAGTTGTGTAACAAATATTGTTACAGGGCCATGTTAGGCCTGCATGCGCTAAACGTCGCACAATATGACGAATTTAATTCAGACGAATTTAATTGTTTGAATTTTATTCGACGAAACTGCGACGTATAACTCGATTAAATTCGACACATGATAACGCGACGACAAATGCGTGTTCGAGTCACACGACGAATTACCGTTGCGTCGAATTAAATGTTTCTCTTCTGTTTGTGATAATTCGGCGCCATGTTTTTAAGAAGTCGTTCTCAGCTCCACGAGTCCAAGTAAAAACAATTACATTTGACTGAATTTCGCGTTTAACTCGACGTCGCATTTACGTCGCATTAACCATAGAGATCATATAAATACTAGAGGGGGCATTGGCGGGAAAATTTGGTAACCACATGGCAGCCGCCTTTACCTATGATATTTCAGTCAATACCAACGCGCCTAATGTTTGCCTCCAAAAAAAGATGGCGGCATTCAATTGCTTACCCGCAGTGGTTACCCGCGGTTGGCTGAAATTAAGATAGGATGCCCCCTCTAGTATTTATATGATCTCTATGGCATTATCGACAAAGTTAATTCGAATTAAATTCGTCTGAATTAAATTCGTCTATTGTGCGACGTTTAGCGCCTTATTTTGGCGAGAGCAGAACGAGCAAGTTATTATATATAGAAGTGACGTCATAATGCAATAGATACGGTAACATTTGGCAGTACGCTTTTAGCCAATCAAAATCGAGATTGTATCAGTATTGTTTAATACATGTAATTGTCATTGTTTAACTGGAGTTTTGTATTATATCAAGATTTCCCAGGCAATTTCTTTTGTGCCAGACAATTCTTGGTTTTCATCTGACGTCACGGCGGTGCACAGAAACAATAAAATGGCGGCCATGTTGGTACACAACCTTTATCCTATGAGAATTTAACTCTTATTCTTATTCAAACATTTCGTATTGTTTCACCACCCCCAACGGGGCCACCGATAACGTGAGTGAAAACCAAGAATAGACCACTTTCATCAATTCCTAATGCATGACCACTACTTTAAATATTCTTTAATTTTATGTGCATCTAAATATAAAGCCTTTTTGGCCTCGTTATAAAGCAAAGATTCTTTTGAATTTCAGACACACAAACGAGACCAGAAAGGCTTACTAGGCTTACTAAGATGCACATAAAAGAATATTCAAATAACACTCTATTATGAAAGTGGTCTATACCTCCTTACCATAGTGACTTGTTTTTCGTGTTTATTCTATAAACTTTGTATGTAATTAATTTTAATGTTTTGGTAATAAAATCTCTCTTATGTACATTAGAAAATAAGCATAGTGGTGTGATATGTAAATAAGTAATAATAATAAGTATTAGTATAAATACACAGGTGATTATAGAAAATTCGTTGGAAGGTAGGGAACTTGGTACGGAAGTTCGCGAGTTTGTTGTGAAGTTCGAATTTAATAAGCTTTGAATTGAATTCCTTTGGTAAAATCACGGAGAAGAAGATTATTTGTTGTATAGAATATAATAATAGATACTTGGTTAAGCAGAAACAAATTGACGACTTAAATTTCTATCTACCTCGCAACGTAGTTCGGAACTGCAACGTAAGTTCGGAATGTTCATTTCAATTATACGTATCGGATTTCAAAAGCAAGCTGAAACGGACTATAATAAACTACAAAGTCTAAATCTACCAACAATGTGCAAGAACACCTTGATCAAAAGGCAAAGCTGTTCAACTTTTTGTCCAACTCCAAAAGCAAAAGGAGCAAAGAACTTACAACAAAGTAAAATATGCAAAAATGCAAAATCGTGACACCAACACCCAAAAATATAAAAATACCCGAGCCGAAACCTAGACTCGGCTTGACTCGGCCTACCACAAATAGCCCATAAATATAGGGAGTTTATAGGTCATTTTTAGGCGCTTTGTCGTCCAAAACACTGCAAGAACAACTAGCCACAAAAGAAAAAAGCATTCATATAAAAACTTGTAGAAAAATCCGGCTAATTCCTGCACAGGATTTTGACGTTAAATCATCGACTATAAACTGCTTCAGCAATTGCACGTGTCTCGTGCATGATTTTTAATGTTTTCAAACAACCATCCCCTAGGGAATACTTCTCAGGATCTTTTTTAATTTTTTTCAGTCAGAAAGATTTTGAAAAAAGTTTAGCCAATCAGAAACACACAAGATATCTTTTTAGCGAATGAAAAGCCTTTATTTATAAAAGTCCTTCGGTGGCGAAATTTCAACAAACGACTGGCAACGGTCACTTTGGCGTTTTGTTTTTAATAAACCGGAGCTAGTATCAAGTTAAAACAGTTGACAACGACGGCAGAACTTGGCACCGAAGCCAGTCGACCGAAAGGTAAGTTGTAAGTTTACTTTATAGTTCTAATTTATCTTTATACAAAACAAGAATTTTTGTGAGACCGAGGGCCGGTTCTCGTTTCATGCCGAACGTGTGAGGCTGTTGCTTTTGAAATCGCAAAACGAAGTCTAGTTTCGGATGAAACAGCACACAGTGATGTCTTTATACAAACTAGTGGTGATATGTAGCTCTTCAAATAGCTGTTTTTTAGACGTTTAAGACTTGTAGTTCGGCAGCCGCTTCGTTGGACCTTCGTGCAAGCGCATGTCGAAGTCTCGAAGAGCTCACCGGCTTAGTTTCATTGCTTTTAAAACAGTTTCTCGTCTGAATTGAATAGTGTGTGTATCCGGGGTTTGTTAAAGTCAATATATTTATCCAGCAAGCGGTTAAAAACGCAGTGTGCCGGTTGAAACTGAAGGCAACTCAAAGGCAAAGAGCGAAGTCAAAGTGAAGGCGAAGGGAAGGCAAGATGGCGGCTGGCCTATACCTGCGTGAAGACTTGTGCATAATTAAAAGATGGTTTTTCTATGGATTTATGGATATAAACTTAAATGAAGGAATATGTAGTATAACGTTTTGGATACTATCTCAGTTTTATCTTTGAACAGACTATTTGAGACCCCTTTTGTGTGAGACTTGTCGGCAGGCACGAGTGCAAAGCTTTACACGTACCTACTGTCAAATTTTTAGTCTTTTCCCGACAAAGCTAGTATGTTTCGATTAAAACTATAAAATTGTACTTGTTTTGAAGAATAATTTATTGAATTATGATATTTTTCCGCCTTGCCGTGTCCGACCTTTTTAAGTTTCAGATTTTCTGTTCCGACATTGACCTGCCTAGTACTCTTGAGGATGGATACAGGCTCTCCTCTGCATGTGCCGATCGTAGGTTAAGCTAAGATTTGAATGATTTGTTAAAAAATTTTAAAAATATAATTATCACAGATATCTTCTATTTACAAATATTTAGTGACTTAGATAGAAACCAAGAGACTGAAAATTCAAAAGTATAAAAACAGGTCCGCATGGCGCGAATGGCATTATGGGAAATTGCTTGTGGTAACGAGGCCCTAAAGAGCTTTTATAACGAAAACAATCTTTTATAGTCTTTTGTCGGTACCGGATTTTTTTTTTTGTCTTGGAGTAAATAATTAGTCTAAATAAAATCTATTTCTCTTTTTACTTCCCCATTTTTAAACAGAACTTTAAAAAAGAGATGTTTTTCATTCGTCTTCTCGGTGATATATCGGATAACTTTTATCAAAAAGTGGAACACAAGAAAGCTGGGAAGTGGAATGTTTTGTAAGGTTAGACACAAGATGTGGCACTCCGAGATACAGTTAGGTTTTGGGCTTTTCTACTAAATATATAGTGTTTGTTGCCATAAGGAAGGAAAAATCTAAACCAATAATTTCAGAACTCTAAAACGGTGGATTTGCATTCTGAATTGTTGTGATTTAGTTTTTTCCAAGGTGTCAGACAAAATCTGACACTATAGGTGTAGAAACTAGCTAGGAAGGCAAATCAAATTAACTAGTAAATGAAGGCATTTCAATGTTTGTTTATGGTTGGATTTGATTTTCCTTGGGCTTTCCGAGTGCACTTAATGCATTTTGGATTGTCCTTAAGTTAGGTCAAGAAGAAGCTTCCAACAAAGACGGTACGTAGCGCTGCGTGCGACAGGTAAATTTGCAGGCCCCCAGGTTTGCGTTTTCATTAGTGCGCATTAGCTTTAGGATATCCGGTATATATTAAATAATGGTAAAGGTAACACCAGTCATTAGTATTGTCTATAAAGTCAGAAGTTCCCAGTTAAGGGAAGGGAAGCTAAATATCAGTGCACCTGGTTGGCAAAATGTCATTATCCAGGTTCTCTTATTCGTCTTAGCATTTCTTTTTGAAAGTCCACATCAGTTAATTTAGATATTATATATAATTATATTACATTTAAAACCTAATTTTACTTTGTAAAACTTACAAAGGATAATTAGTTATATTATACTTTATAAAAGAAAGTAAAACAAATTAGTCACATAAAGAATAATTGATTACATTATACCTTTGTAAAATTTACAAAGGATAATTCGTAATTATACCTTTACATAATTAAAGAAAAAGTCTACTGTGCTTTTTCTGATTGTTTGATCATTTTGCATGGCTTTGCGATGTCCAGCTCCAGCACTTTTCCCACTTATTCAGTTATTCCGGTTTTTGCACCGTTTCTGGGTTTGACATACTTGCAATCCTGGCATATTTTTTTGGTGTTTCTATACTCAGATATCCTGCAGTTTCTACATATTTTATGGATGTAACATAATTTACAGCTCTGACACATTTTGTGGTTCTTGCATAATTGGTGTTTGACACATTTTTAGTATAATTTTATTTGCTCTTTGGCTGTTCTACAACAACCTGTATTTTTTGGGCTTCAGTTGTTTTTCTCTGAACTAAATAACTTTCAGCATTTTGCCATAGTTGGGTAACCCATGAGTTTCGCATATCTCCAAACTTTTTCCTGCATGAACAACAGTAAATGTAAATTTTCCAAGGAATCTTGTACGATATGAACGATTGTAATAAACATAAAAACTTTAATACTGTAAGTAGATTTAAATAGTTTGTAGTGTAAAACTTATAGTGTAGCATACAAAGAAATACTTGGTTATTTTGATAAACTATATTGTGACATGAATAAACAAAAAAAAAAGTTAAAAACGAAATAGAAGAATGCAAAATAGATAATAAGATAATAAGGCAAAATGTATAATATCAATCAAGTATTTCTTTATACGTTTTGGGAAAATTGTGTTTTAACTTGAAGCACAATCAAATTAACCTTGCTTTAGTTTTTGGAAGATTAATTTTTTACAAAAAGAATTGTAAATATAGCGAAATGGTAAGGTAAAAAAATATTTTTATTTAAAAAAATGTAAATATAGTCATAAAATTTTGGTCGTAAGGCAAAAAGTTGATCAGCCAAAACTTTAGCAGGTTAATTAAATTAGATCAAACTTTGGATTTGGGAAAAAAATTTAAATTAATTGGTATTAAATTTGTACATGTTGGCCTTAATTCGTTTGTACAAATTACAAAATATACAGATATAGGTAGCTTGCTATGGCTTTCCATCAAGTAAAGGTCTTGGTAAGTACTAGAATTGCTTTTAAGTATCTCTATACTGATTCTTTTCTATTACATGAGTTTTTTTTCCAGTAACGTCGACACCTTGGTTATAAAAGCAGTAGAAGAAGCAAGCATTTTGCGAAAGACTACCAACACTAAATATATATTTTATGAGATTCTATTGTTTACTCTGATATAGTTGTGAATAGTTTTACATCAAGTATAATGTAATTTGTTTCTATATTGTTTTACACTTACAAAATAAGCGTGACTACATCTTTACTTTTTTACGATATAATTAGCAATCAGTTATCTGATATCATACAAACTGGATTTCTGACGGTAAATATGCTTAAATGTTTGCATAAACTAAATCGTAATTGTAATTGAATAACAATTTTTCAAAAAAAACATGCTGCAGCAGACCATAAAGGTTTGCTGACAGCATTCTGTGTCTCGTGTGTCTTTCTTGTGTGGTCTACATTTTTTCTTAGTTTTCGGTAAGCAAGACAGTTAGTTGGCAAAGGTTAGATGGAATGACTTTGTGTGATCTTTTCCAAAAATAACGCCCAATGCCGTTTAAATTCTGCAGATGTTAATTTTGTATTGACTGCGCATCCTCCAAGCGCATCCCACAAGTTTATCAACGGTTATGATACTCAGTTATGAAGCTGCATCAACTTGACGAGCAAACGGGAGCAATTGACGTCTCAAGCAATGACGGCTTCTTCACTCCAATATTTTGTATTTGAAATGTTCTATTTTGAAATGTTCTATAAAGAACGTTTATTATCAGTTTGTTTATCCTCGGGGCGTGGTTTGTAAATGGAGAAATTTTCGCACCCGGGTTAGATTATTTCATACCTCGGAGAAGGCACGTCTTCGGAAAAAGTGCTAGAGAGAGTCATCCCATCTAACTTTCCAAGATTGTTCGACCAACCTCCCATCCAGATTTTTCTCAGCTATACCTACCCACTTCGTGTTTTTACAACCAAGTGCCACTAATCTCGCTTTCTTTTCATTAGAATTCTAATTTAAAAGAAAAATTGAAGATTAATTAATATATTAGAAATGATAAAATGCTTCAGACTTAGAAATGTTTAAATCGGTAATAATGTCGAAGATGGCGCAGAGAACCTTGTTTGAGCTACGAGATCTTGTTTGTTCCAGTGTAAATATCATAGATTCGAGTACAATTCCAAAGATTTATTGTTTGGACGTTATAAAATATACTCTAGACTTCATCCGTTTATGAGGCAAACCTGCGAATTTGCTGTATCGGTATCTGGTGCACAAAAATGTTAATCCTAAAAAAATATAGGGATTGCATGATAAAGAAATTTGAAGATTAGTGGCACTTTCACTCCGGCCCATGACCAAAATCCCATTCCGCAGTACGGAGGAAAATGAGGATCGTGATCTATTCGTTCTTACGGCTTAAGATTTTTGGACACGCCACATAGCTGAATCTACCTTTATGATTTAAAAACCCTCTTTTTTTTTCCGATTAAGATAAATTTAGTTTTTCTGCTTAGAAAAAAAATTCTGCTTAAAATTAGACTTTCCTGCAGTGTAGTCTCGAAGAGGCCAAATTGGCATTGACTGTTTTCTTGAATAGAGAGCATTGTGGTAAGGTTTGGAATTAGGTTTAATCGTATTTAGAACTTTGAAATGTTAAAAAAATTAAGTTGTTAACTTTCAATGATTTATAAAGATCTCGATCTTTACCCGCCTAGTTCAATTACCCTTGAAAAAGTCTTTGAAATTGGCTAAGGTAGCTTCACCCTCTGTGCGGGCCCAACCTTTCTCTTCACGCCAATATACCCAACCGTATTTGTATCGTGGTCCGAGAACAAATACGTCCTAAAAATACCTTGAAGAAATAAAACACCGAAACGAGTCTGGATACTCCGGTACAGGTGGAGGCGGTACCTGATGGTCGGAGGGTGGTAAGTAGTGGCGGTCAAATTGGTCTTGCTACAAACGACGGATCTGGATGTGTTCCTGGGCTGGCAACCAAGAAAACCAGAAATATAGAACCAGGTTTGTTTAGTACATAAAAACCTTGAAGGTGATCTACGGTGCAATTTGCGCAGTCATACAAGCTGTTCGTATCAAAATGTTTTGTACAGTTTCATGCAGGCTAATTTTATTCCGATTGAAAAGGGCGTGGCTTCGGAGAAGTGCGTCGGTCGCGGTACTTCGTATTCACTTTAGAAAAACCACCAACGTCTGGTATATATAAAACACTCGTGATCATGTACCGATTGCACTGTAGATCATCTATTACAATAAATGGTTCCTATATAGACCCTTTTAATAAGTATAGAATACGTAATTTTCATCCTTTGACGTCCAGTTCTTTTCAATTTTTCTTTTGAATTCTTTTCAATTTCGTTTATTGTCTTAACTTTCGTATATTTTCAATAGAATTCAAAAAGCTGAAAGTGATCTACTCTACAGTTATTAAAAGGGTGTATATACTGATGGTTTCTAGAATTAGATTGTTTCAGGAAGCGGCTGATGACGAGCTGCGATTTATGTTAAGAATACGGCACGCTGAAAATGCAAAAAGCTTTCTTTCCGTTTAATCTTTATACAGTACGGTTGAACCCAAACGTCCCTATATAACTGAAATATTCACTAATAATACAATGTGTTCCGCAAAAATGAAAGTACAATTTATATAAACGCCGCGCGCGAACATGAAAAAAAGACCAAAGGCTGTTTTCCATTACGTCCGCTTTGCCCGCGCGTGAGGAGCGTGCATTGTTTAGTTCGCCTTGGGAGTTAAAATATTTCCAACTTTAAAAGCCCGCACGGGCAAAGCGGACGTAATGGCAAATATCGTTTACAAATATGTTCCTTTATTATACCCTCGATCGTCCAATCAAATGTCTGCCTTAGGGTCACGCGCCAGCCCTATATTTTACGATGGGCAGGTGGACAAGGTTATTTACTTGGCAATTGCACGATTACTTGTTCGATATAACACCCCTATTGGATTTATCTTCGCCCGATATGGAAAATATTTAAGTCCCAAATTTCAATAATCCTCCCCCCAAAATTAGGCTCGCCCAATATTGAATTTCCGACAAATATTTTGCCATATTGGTCTTAGATGAATAGTGTCGGATTTTCGTAGTTTTCAGTAACTGCGCGATGTACTTTCGTAGGTATACCCCGTATATTTGATCCCTAGCTAAGAAATATAATTCATCAAACCCAATTTATGAAGAAAACGTAACTTTTTTCACACCGTGGTAAAAATCCTAAATCCACGCGAGTTTAAATACTAAAATACAAAATTTTATCTGCTGTTTCAGAAAGCCTGATCCACTTTAAAGGAAATTAAGTCCTTAAGGAAATTGAGTACTGTAGAGCTAACCAAAAAATCGCAATCGGCCCCACTACATTTCCCTGGGGATATTCTGGTCGTTTTGGGTAGGGGTGTGGCCACCATGACTTCAAAATCGTGACCGTATCCCAGACCCAAAAAGGTGATTTTTCATCCCCTGTCCCAAGACCTAAACAAAAAAAAAATCGATACCTCAATATACACCCTATATACCAGACCCCCGGTGCTCGAAAACCGTAGCGTATCCTTTATATACAATACAACTTTTGACGTAATATTTACACCAAATTCCTAATACGGTTGCATGTGTAACGTCAAGAAATATACACCCAGTCCTTCGGTAACCTGGTTTTTCCCTTTTAGGTAGGGGGTATTTACCCCCCCCCCCCCCACCCCCAAAAAAAAAATGTTGGCAAGAGGTGCCCTTATTAGCATGGGCAGCGACTTTTTACCCAATCCGCGGAGATTGGGTAAAATTAATGCGGTAATAATTCCATGTCCTACATAACCCAAGTACTTCATGAAAGCCTTACCCCAACACACAACCTAACCTAAGGATGGCAATTCGTGTAAATAGGACATGGACGTATAACCTAAAATGCTCTCTCCGTTTCTTTCGGAGATCGGAGAATTCGGGGATCGTCGGAGATGTGTGGAATCGTCGGAGATGTAAAATGTCTGCGCACAGGCTATGCGGAATGGAATGAATGCAGTTCTGAATCTATTCAAATAATCTGCCCTAGATTATTAGATTTTGCTCAAAAGTGCCCTCGTGCCAAAGTGCAGGAAATGCCATTTCAAGAGACCCTAGATTAAAAAATTTTCCGGGGGGGCAAAACCCCGAACCCCCCTAGAAATGCAGTCACTAAATCGAAAAGGGCCCCCGAAGTAATCAATCCCACACGCCCCCAGATGCCTCAAAGACACGTATTGCATATACGGGCACGTTACAAATAAGGGAGACGTTACATCCTATAGGCCATTTTCAAAATCACATGATATGGTTCATACATATATTATGCTGGAAGGACCAAATTCTATAATGCCATCGATATCGGGGGGAAAGTGCTTCACGATTTGAGTAAACAACAGTTGTAATGGCAAAACATGATAAACTGATCCTACAATGCTTTTTCACCGAGATTGGTGCCATATTAAACATTTGGTCCTTCCAGCATAATATATGTATGAACCATATCATGTGATTTTGGAAATGGCCTAGTACTAGCACGACCGTATATGTCGCGTTACCATCGTATATGAAAAACAGCCCTCAAAATACAGGGGAAATATCGTTTCAAAGACCCAAAAATTGAAAACAAGTTAGCGTGCCAAAATCAGTACGACAACCTTACTAAAATCAGAAAGAATTCTACTGGTGTATTTAAATTTAGGTGAAATTTATCTTTTTTTCATCAATAACTTCGCGCTGGCGCATGCTCAGTAAGTGCATTGCAAATGGCGTTTGGGGACCCCCTGCGAAGGAAGATGACGGACTCGGTCATGAAAAGCATCTTTTCTCTCTCTCACGGTTCCGCCATATTCTATAAGTCAGTTGTGCTAGGGTCGTATGACGGCATTGAAAGGCCATTTAAGGAAGACCGACTGCAGCAATGCCCGAAATGTTTCAGGTAGGCTCCTTCTTTCACCTTCATCTCGTTCGTTCTTCATAAACACGTTTCCAAATGCTTTCGCCGATAGATTTTAAACAAAAATCTTCCGTTGGACTTGGAGTGTTTTTGTTCTGATATACTGGAGTTCAAGGTTCGTGTGCCCTGTCAAGTGTCTTGTCGATCGATCGTGTATTTTGATTTCAACAGCTAAAGTCGACAGTAGCCAAACATTAAATGTCGGTAGTAGCTTTCTGAAATTGACTAACGTTCTGTGTGTTTAACAATCGTATGGGATTTCTGCCGGTTTTTCTGGATAACAAAACTCTTCAAACACATGGCGTTGATGTCGCCCAGCTGGTATGATAATCCGTTATCGTTGCAAATATAGGCGTTCTTTAACCGTCGTTTTCTTCTGTAG
Source organism: Paragorgia papillata (assembly GCA_035771165.1). Lineage (NCBI taxonomy): Eukaryota > Metazoa > Cnidaria > Anthozoa > Scleralcyonacea > Coralliidae > Paragorgia > Paragorgia papillata. The sequence continues at coordinate 1,007,547 of JAWNZC010000189.1, forward strand.
TTTCGCGGTTATTAAAGCAAAATGGAGACATCATCTTTGGCCAAGGATTTTACTCCAGCAGCACCACTTCATATCCAACGATTAAGTAAAGCCTTACAACTGGATGTATTGCTCAGACAAGCTGAGAAAGTGTTCAGTGAAAATTCTCCCTCTTTTAGGTATTTTTAAAGTTTGTTGACTTCTACAGCCATACAGGGGGGATGTTATGACTTTATTTACAGTCTTATGGTCTGTGAAATTGAAAGACTTGTGCTTGCCTTTTTATTTCAAAAATACATATCAGACCTTTAGTTTCATTATTGATTGGTAGTTGAGATTTAAAGGATTTTTTCACTTTCTTAACTGAAATTTATATAACGATTAAATATACTGATAAAATATACTTGAATTGAACATCTCACCTTTTTTAATTAAACAATGATCAAGAGCACATGTTTAGAGAAAAAAACTGAGAATCGGACTTTGGACCAAGTATATTTGCAGCAGACAGAAGCCCCATTTACACTACGCTCAATTTTTGGTACGGCTTGGATGAAAATGGTACCCGTACTAATTTTACCCATCCTCGGACTACCTATTTACAAGGTCCGAGCACGGATAAAATTGGTACGGGGAACTATTTAACCGTGTTGTACCAAAAATCAAGTGTAGCGTAAATGGGCCTAGAGAGGAAGATTGGTTGACCATCCCACCTTCCATCATAGGTGTGCGGGCACAAATTTATAGCAGGGGGGTGGAGAAAATTTTGCCCAACTGAAATGGAAATTTCCTGTCCTTTAATATAAAAACCCCACCTTTTCCTTATTTTCATCCTATTATTTTCATCCCACCTTTTCCCTATATTTTTTGCCTGACTTAGGTTGAAAATTTGCCTGACTTAGCAACATTTCCATTTGTCTGTCCCCCCCTGCCTTGTATGCCTGTGCTTTCCATGCTTGAATTTACCATACTCGAAAAGATGGTGTCTTGTACATTTAACCACAATCCTTTGCACACATTAAATATTGCTTTTTTATAGAATAATTACAAGATAGGGTTTTAAAACAATCAACTTTGGTAGGAATGAAGTTCTTCCTTGTTTACCTAATCCATTTTAGCATGATAAACAATATTTAGACAGTTTAGTTCTTATTTGAGCTGATTTGAGGTTGCAATTAGCATTACGGTTAAATGTACTACTGCCATCTTTTTCGGTATGATAAATTGGTTCAGAATTTGAACCATGCTTGTAATTGGATAATTGTTAAAACATGTCAAACCAGTTTGGAAAATTCCAATCTGCACCACAAAGTACTTTAGTTACCTATTCTGTGTCTGGAATTTCCCAAACTGGTTTGATGTGTTCAAATTCTGAAACAGTTAAAGCATGAAATTGAAATTCTCAGATCAGTGGTGGCTCTTTTTCACTCAACCTCCCCTCCCTTTACACCTTGCCTGCCTTCAAGCCTTGGGGGAAGGGGGGGGGGGGGGGGGTTGGGTTTACTCATATAAGGTATACAAAGTATGTGCCACCCTATAATGTATGGTATTTGAGGTCCAGGGTATGGGATAATAAGGTATACAAATTGTCCATTTTGGTCTTGGAATAGGGTGTATATTTTGGTCTGAGATAGCCTGGGTATGGATGCTGATGTGACACCAGTGCTAGGATAGGGTATTGATATTTTTTAGTTTAGGTCTGGGATAGGGTATGAAAAATTACCTTTTTAGGTGTGGGCTGGGGTCAGGATTTTGAGGTCATGGCAGCACACGCCTACCCAAAACTTGCCAGAGTACCCCCACTTATTTATTAACATTTGTATCTACAGTAACTGATACTGGACAAACAACAATAGGACTTGAAGTCCCTTACAAGGTTGTTCTCCTAAGATCAAAAAGTATTATTAGCCACTGTAGGGATAATTCAAATATGCAGTACTACACATCTTAAGGAACAGGGACTCTTATTTTCCTTTCTGTATTCCTTTTCCTCTCCTACCCTTTTCTTTTCTCCATCTCTCCTATCTTTTTCCTTCCTCTCTTTTCAGTCTCATTTACATCTACATTTATTGAGTTTCCAACACCTCCCTCTGAGGCTTTCCTCATTCCTCAAGAGCTTGCATTACAGGCTACTGTATAATATACTGTAGGAATCTTTGGTATTGCACAAGCGAAATGGGTTTTTCTTTTTTTTTAATAATTTTCTTGGTGTACTACCAGTGAAACAGAGGAAAGTGATCTCAGTGATTTGGACAAGGAGTATGACTTAGCTGCTGCTGAGAGAAAAATAAATGAATTTCATATAAAGAATGAGGACTACATAAAAGGTATTTTATTTGCATTGTGTTTGCAAGTTAGCATTATAAAGAGGGGGGTTATTGAAGGATGGGTGGAGGATTGAGGGAGAGGTAGAAGAAATAACATCAAAAATCTAGGAAATCTATTTTAATACTTGGCTTCAAATTTTGATTGCAATTTAACTACCTTATATGATTGGCAACACTAACTCTAAGTACTGCATGCGAGTGCCTTTCATAACATGTCCAATGTTTCCCATTGGTATTTACATATTATTTAAATATTATAACAGAAAAATCATGGGACAAATCCAAGCTGTACAATTTTTCCAAAGTCAAAAAGAACCGTCACTGGATGAAAGTAAGTCATGTTTCTAGCCTTGTTTATATATGTTGTGATTCAAAAGAATCTTTGCCACATAATGAGCCAAAAAGGCTCATTTAAATGCAAATAAAAAATTATTTAAAGTGGTGGCCATCATGAAAGTGGTCTATGGTTTGAAAACAAGTTTAAAGTAGCCATATAATAATTGATACTGTACATGTACAGTACTATTTAAAACATGAGCAGCAGTGTTTTATCAGATTTAAAACACAAGGTGATAGCCGAGTGTTTTAGATCTGATAAAACACGTACTGCGAATGTTTTAAATGGCCTCAAAAACTATCCATATTTTAATAAGCTCGACATATAGAAATCAATTTTGAAAATTGAAGTTAATACATACAGTACATGTACATGCTTAATTATGTATCTTTTTTTTAGGAAATTTTATTGAGTGATAGCTCAGAAACTTCTGATGAAGAGCATGATCCCATAACAGAAGATGACTTCAAACAAATGCTTAAAATTCACAAAGAGCAGAAACTTTGTCATTTAAAATATGTATCTGAAAACAATGTAAGCTTTGCTAAATAAATCATAACTATACTACAGAAAATTTTATGAAATATTATTTTGCTTGCATTTGTTAATAAACAAAGTTGAAATTTTTACTTGTCAATAAATAGCTTCAGTAATCTCAATGCCATACTTTGTGTTTTAATAATCAGCTTGATAGATACCGTCATTACAGTGTTGGGTTACTGTCTCCCCATGACAAGTTTCAGGAAATCCAAAGACCTCGAGCAGGGAAGAAGTTTAAGAAAAAGATTGATGGTACAGGTACAGTACAATAAATATGTGACAGTTGCTGTGTTGATAAGATTTAAATTATTATCCCTATTGCACCCACTTGTCTTTAAATTTTATATCATTGCCAGTCATCAAAAACTAAATTTATGAAGTTATGTTAAAATAAACCAGGAATAATTAGGGTTACTGTTATAAGTGGGTTTTGGCCATGGTTTAGGCAAATAGAAACTTAGTTTTAGGCCTTTTATTTTTATAGATAAAGGAAAACTCAGAAAGGAAAAACTAAAAGGAAAACAGAAAAAGAAATTGCTAGATGAGGTAAAATTTTAACAGTGGCTTCAAATTGTTGTTGTGAAGTTAAGTCTGAGTTGTGACCCTTTCATTCCCAATGGTGCCAAATAAATGGTGCCATTTGGCACTTTTTATTTTTTACTCTGTCTAATGCCTTTATTTTTTACTCTATCTAACGCCAGATGATTTTACTCATCAAGGGAATACTGACTGACATTAAGTACATTTTGTTCTTTCTCCTTGAAGGATGGATTAAGAAAAACCGTAGAAGAGAAATTACTTAAAAAGCGAGCATCCCGTACTAAGGACACAGAAGCAAAACGGAGAAAAGTCTGGGCATTTATATCAAGAAAAGAAATACCTAGGGTATGATTGTATGATACTGGTGGACTCAGGCAGAAATAGTTAATATTAAGTTCTCATATTTTTTACTTCATTTTTTGTAGACCCAAAGGCAAAAAACAACAGCTAGAAACACCACTTTACAGAATGCCAAAAAGGTAAGTCCAGGTGTCAGTGGTGATAGATGGGTGCTGGATACATACGTGGGTGAACAGCTGCTGGTGGGTGGGTGAGTACAGTAGATCAATGCGTAGATGAGGGATGGGTAGATGTCGTGGATAATGGATACATGTACTTACATAAATTATTCAACAGATGGTGAGTAAACAGATGGGTGGGTGGGTGCTTGAATGGATACTGTAGGTAATATCTGTAAGTAGTTTGGTGGATAGATGAGTGGTGAAATTGCCTAGATGACTTATTAAATGGGGATTGGAGGGATGGGTGGGGATAGCTGCAGGTGTGGATGAATTGATGAATGAATGCCATGGACAAACATGGATGGTTGTTAGACTAGTCTAATCAACAGATATTTTTTTCTTTTAGTTAGCACAGTTATGCCAGAGAGAGAGGAGACGAGAAGCTCTAAGATCGCAAAAAATATGTGCACAAACTGTTCCTAGAGCAAGAAGGCTGGCCAGAGAGGTTAACAACATTATTTTTGGCTATTCTATTACATTAATATTTTTCTTACATTTTTTAAAGTTATTTAACCACTTTAATTTTTAAAACTGCTTCAGATGTTGTTTTACTGGAAAAAATATGAAAAAGTCGAGAAAGAACACAGAAAAAAGGCAGAGAAGGAAGCCATTGAACAAAGAAAAATAGATTTTGAGATGAATGAGGTAATGAAGTATCCAGGGCTTTCAAAATAAGGTGGTGGCCGGGTGGAGCTCCGACGGTTACCACGAGGTATACTGCTGGCTACTTTTCTTTCAAATATCAAAATATCTGCTCTGCACCTTTCTCTCTACTTTAATTAAGCATCAAAATAAAGTTATTCTTTACTCAACCTTGTCTATTTTTATTCCTTTTTTGAAAACAATCAATGTTTGTATTCGTACAAAAATATTGTCCATCTTGAATTGTTTCGGGAAAAACGAGCAATGCGAGTAATCCTATCGAAATGTATCCGTTATGATTCTCGGCCCAGGAGTTTTTTTTATGCATAATAATTTGATTACTCAATGTATCAAAAGAAAAGCCCTGTGCGCCTTCGATCATAGCATGTGGTCAATGTGGCATTGTTCAGTGACAGTGAACTGAACTAGCTAAATATCACTTTTCTATATAAGACTGAAAATTTGATAAAATCCAGTATACCATAGTAAAATGTCTGAGCAGTTATTCTTTATTACAATATATTAGAATGGCTTTAGTTGTAGTTTAAAGATAAAAACTCCCTGTTCACCTTACAGCCACCTACATTCTCATAGCAACCACCTACTTGAAATAATTCTGAAAGCCCTGTGTATCTACTGTACATGTAACAAGTAGAGTTACTGCATGTACTTGTCCAGTTATTAACTTATTATGTGGAAATTTACAATTAATTCATCATGATTTTGTCTTTAGGCAAAGAGACAACAGAGGAAACTCAATTTCTTAATTACACAGACAGAGCTGTATGCTCATTTTATGAGTAGAAAACTTAAAGGTAAGCTAGGTTATCTTAGAGCATCTACTGTACTGTACATCTAGGTTCAATCTCTGTCTGGGGCTCAGAAACATTTTATTTCTCACACACAGCTGGGAGCTGCTGCAGCATCCACCGCAAACTTAACCTTTATTTAACCACAGATAGCTATCACAGCTTTACATCACATTACTGTTACCTAATACAGCTCAACTTGAAATAAACTAAATACAGGATGACTAATAGCAGTTCATCGTAATTTGCACATAACCTAACAATTAAAACTTTAACCCATGAATGCATTACAAGGGGAAGGGTGGGTGGGATTAGAGGTCAAGCATGGTGAAGCAACAACAAAAAACGTGCTGACATAACCCCCCCCCCCCCCCAATACACCTGATTACCCATCATGCCCCCAGCAGTGTGAGAGAAAACATTTTCTGCTTCTTTCGTTCCTCAGCCAGCAGAAAATAACACTTTATGATTGCACTATAGGCAGTGCTGTAAAAGTTACATAATTTTTGTAACTAGTTAGTTACAGTTACATTGTTAGAAAAGTAACTAGTTACCGATAAAAGTTACAATGAAAAGAAAGTAACTAGTTACAGTTACAAAGTTACTTCAAAAATTTTGTAACTAAAGTTACATTCCATTGTCTGTGTTACTAGAATCAACAAAGAATTTAAGAATTTTAGTTTTTAGATACCAGTACCATAATTATGTTTTTACAGCTAAATTGCCTAAATATAGTTATCACTAAGCAGAAATAGTCAAATGTGTACATAATGTACCTTTATTATTATATCAAAACCATTTTAATCAAGAAAGAATGACATCCTCAACTGAATATCAGTAACTACATGTATACTAGTCACATTTTGAACCAAATATTGTAACTAGTTACAGTTCTTTAAAAAAGTAACTAGTTATAGTTACAGTTACTTCTTCAGAAAAAGTAACTAGTTTCAGTTACAGTTACTTAAAAATGTAACTAGTTACTGTAACTAGTTACTTGTAACGAAGTTACTCACAGCACTGACTATAGGTTCTAGTTCTGCTGACACATCAACACAAGATGGTATCTTGAAGAAACTGGAAGTGAGACAACTTGCATCAAATGTCAAAAACATGGGTGGTGGTGTAGTGATTGACCTGGAGCACATGGACGATTATGGTGAGTTGTGATTGGAATTCACTGTCCATCTAACATGTGGAATGGATAAACCTTGTGTATTTTGGTGGCATTTAAGTACTGGCCTTTTGTACAGTTTTATTCTGAAAAACCCAGCACCATTTTACCCTCAGGCTGGTGAGCACTGTTTTTATCTTTTTCTCCACAGACAGTGAACAAATGAAAAACCAAGCTTTACAAAATGCACAGGAGGCTTTTAAGGCCCATGAAAACTGGGTAGGTACAGTATTTGTTCAAAGTATAACATGACTTACAAGTATCATGACTGTACGAACTATAAAGGGAGATAACTGTATTTATTATATGGCATGGATTACTTCCGGTAAAATCACGCGCTGTGATTGGTTGCTGACGGGGCGAGATTTCTCCGTAATGCCCACAGGCATTATGAAAATTGTTAATGCCCTACGATTGGAAACAAACAAAAAAATCCTAATAAGAAACTTTTATTGCCGAAAAACGACGAAAATAGATGAAATAAACGACGATAAACATTATAAAAGTAAATTCTAGTATCCAGACGAGAAAGAAACAGCAGAAAATAACGCTAGTTCGGTGTTTTGACGAAGTTAAAGGAAGCGAAGACCAAGAAATACAAGATTGATTTTGAAATAAAAAGTGCCATATAATAAACTACTTAATAACCTTGACCGTTCGGTCTTTACAGTAAAATATTAAACCTCGGTCTTGAGCGTATTAACCTCGCTATCGCTCGGTCAATACAGGAAGACCTCGGTTTAATATTTTACCGTAAAGACCTCACTCTCGGTTATTAAGTATTTAGTAAGGGAGAGTTGGCTTTATTACAATGACAATATCACATAGAATGTACAGTATTCACTTTAATTAAACCATATTTTTTTTTCAACCAGGCAAAAACCTTTGATGAGGATGTTCCAAAAAAGCCAATGACGCAGGAAAATTGTAAGCAAATACTTTGGCCACCGAGACTGAATTTACTCCAAGTACATTTTTATGAAAACGTTTTAATATTGTTTTTCTGTAGTTGATGAAGCATTTAGTCTTGCCAATCCGTCAATAACAGGACAAGATGTAGAACAACCAAGCATTTTTGATGGCACGCTGAAATCCTATCAACTCAAGGTATGCATGCCTTTCATGGAATGTTCCAGGATTTTGAGTGCCATGTCGTACATGTATTTTGATAAAGCTTTTCATGCTTAGTTGTTGTTTTAATGTCCAGTCTCTATTTTAATCTCCAGGGCATGAATTGGTTAGTGAACTTATATGAACAGGTTTGTTAATTAATTAATTCTTTGAATTAATTTTTAATTTACTGTAAGTTAGCTTTTTTCAACTTTTCCCCCTCTTCAAAATTTTTTATGTACCATTGCGAGAAATTTCATTTTTTGAGCTGGCTTCTTCCGTGCTTTCGTCATGGTAGTCTACATGTAGTCCTTTGCAGACATTCTTTGAATGTTGGTGGCTGCAGTGCCACAGTTGCATGCATGTTAACACACGTCTTTCACCTATGCAACCCAGGTTCGATTCCGTACGAGATTGGGTTAGAATTCTTGCTCAGACCGCATGTGAGAAGAGTGCTTCCAGTATGACTGTACCAAACACCACGGGCCTTCTTTGTTTTTTAGGGAATCAATGGCATTCTGGCTGATGAAATGGGTTTAGGGAAGACCGTTCAGTCTATCGCATTTCTTTCCTACTTAGCTGAGGTAATAAAAGTGACATTTCTTTTTTGTGCATGAATGCCTTTTTTAACCACCACACATAACCACTTTCACAAAGGCCTTCACTTTAAATATGCTTTTATGTGCATCTAAATGAGCCTTTTTGGCCTCGTTATGAAGCAAAAATTATTTTGTATTGCAGACACACAAACGAGGCCAGGAAGGGTTATTAATGTCTAGTAAACGATTTAGCAAGGCCGGACGCACATATAATGTTGGGAAAGCTCTATCAGATGAATTAAGGAGAAGCATTATTGATAAGATATTGGAAAACGGTGGAGAAAGAGCAACGGCGACGGTTATAACAAATTAATCACTAATTGAAACCCTGTCAAAACCCCGTAGCAACGTCACGTTGTGCCCTTGGAAACACTACGTTGCGGGCCAATGAACGCAGAGTTTCAAACGATGAAACGTCTTAATTAACGCAAGCTCAACTGCAAATGGCGGTAACTCGTAAATCCGTGAAACACCCTCACACTATTTTTTTTACGACTTCTAGTTTTTTACTACACGAGTTCTTATTTACTTGTTTTAGGCCCACAACATATGGGGACCGTTTCTTGTCGTTGCTCCTGCCTCTACTCTTCACAACTGGCAGCAAGAAGTGACGAGATTCGTGCCGACATTTAAGGTATGACGCGTGTATCCTTATTTGGTAATATAGAGAACATGAACGCCGTCCTTCTGGTGCTGTTAATGTACTACTTATTTGAATCATAATTGTAAGATTTTCAATTTGCGCTGTCTTTACGCACAGGTCTTGCCTTACTGGGGAAACCAAAGTGATAGAAAGTCTTTGAGAAAATATTGGAATAGGGTGAGTAGTTTAAAGTACAATGGAACCTCGTTAAGACGACCATCGTCGGACCAAAAACATGTGGTCGTATTAACGGGGGAGTATTATAGCCTAGTTTCTAAGCCTTTCGTTTCCGCCATGAGCTTGGCCGCGTAGTCGGTTTGGGTTCTTGGGAAGACTGGGGAGAGGCTGGAAACGAGAAGGCCTAGCAACATTCGTAAAAAGGTCCTGCCCAGAATCGTTCTGGCCCTTCGAGTGTTCCTGGGATCTAGCGTAGCGACAGTATATTATATAAAAAGCACAAGGATGTCTGCGAAGATTTTACCAAAGATCTTGGCGATCGAAAGAAGGAAATGATATGTTTTTCTTTGTAGAAACAAAATGATATTCACGATCGGGAGAATGCCCCATTCCATGTTTTAATTACAAGCTATCAACTGGTAAGTGTTTTTTAAGTAATAGTTAAAACACGAACAGCAGTGTTTTATCAGACTTGACGGAATACAAAACCACATGAGATGTCTTCACTCAGTAGGTTTTGTTGTTATTTCAGGTTGTTCAAGATGTCAGATATTTTCAGCGAGTGAGGTGGCAAAACTTGGTGTTAGACGAAGCTCAGGCAATCAAGAGTAGTTCCAGGTATGCTGTAACCTGTGAGTGGAGTGAAGTGAAGTGACGTGACGTGAGTGAGGTGGAGTGACGTAGAATGAAGTGGAGTGACGTAGAGTGACGTGAGCGAAGTGAAGTGACGTGTAGTGACGTAGAGCACGTCACTCTACGTCACTTCACTTCGCTCACGTCACTCCACTTCATTCTACGTCACTCCACCTCACTCAAGTGACGTATAGTGACGTGAAGTGGAGTGAAGTGACATAGAATGAAGTGAAGTGACGTGGAGTGAAGTGGAGTGACGTGACGTGGAGTGAAGTGACGTGGAGTGAGGTGAAGTGGAGTGACGTGGAGTGAGGTGAAGTGGAGTGACGTGAAGTGGAGTGACGTGAAATGGAGTGACGTGGAGTGGAGTGACGTGAAGTGGAGTGACGTGAAGTGGAGTGACGTGAAGTGGAGTGACGTGAGTGAGGTGAAGTGGAGTGACGTGAAATGGAGTGACGTGGAGTGACGTGGAGTGAGGTGAAGTGGTGTGACGTGAAGTGAAGTGAGGTATATACCATAGGTTATCTTACGTTTAATGTTAACTAAGAGTGCATGGTCGTCTTTCTGTAGTGTACGCTGGAAAATGCTATTGGGTTTTACTTGTCGTAACCGACTTCTTCTTACGGGGACTCCCATACAGAACAGCATGGCTGAGGTAGGTCACAGTAAACCAAACTTACTTGTTGCGTGTACATGCCAATTAAACCATTAAAAATTGTTCATTGCAGTCAAACCGGATGTTCTTTCCCGCGCGACCTTGCAATATTGATAGCAACATGGCACTTAGCAAGTTGCTTAAAATTCGCATTTTAAATATCGAACTTCACATAATATGAAGTTATATTGAAAGTCAGAACAACTAACTCTAAGTAAACTTCATGTTATGCGAAGCTCGATATTTAAAATTCGAAGGTCGCGCGGCAAAGAACATCCGGTTTGACTGTCATTCTTAGTTTTATTTTCTTTCCGCCACTCTTGTGTTCCAGCTTTGGGCGTTACTACATTTCATCATGCCGACGATGTTTGATTCTCACGATGAGTTCAACGAGTGGTTCTCGAAGGATATTGAAAGTCACGCCGAGAAAGGTTCAATGATGGATCAAAGTACGTATAACGAATGGAAGATAAAGGAATATAAATATCACAAGAACCTAGCTTTGCGTCACTAGTTCATTTCCAGTTACACGTTCTCAATTACTACAGTACAGAACGTTCAGCTTTGAGCTTAGAAACCCGTTCAGAACTCAGAGTTTTCTGAATATGAACAACTTACGACAGCTTGTATAGTAAGAACTAACAAGTCAATTATAGTCTAGTAAGTAATTATTTTGCTTCTCTACTCTCGAAAACCACGTGTAGTCCAACAAGTACTTGTGACACACGTACGGTTCAACTTGTTCCCAAATTTAAATACCGCAACAACCTCGGTTTGCCATCTTAGTTCAAGTGGCTCAATGGTTAGACTAAAGCGTTTGGCTAGCATTCGGAAGGTTGCGAGTTTGAGTCTTGTCTGGAGAGATTTTTAGCGACAGTTTGTACAGTAAGAACTACTGTAACATGATTTTACAAACTCTATGGTGAAGTGGAGTGACGTAAAATGTTGTGACGTGACATGACGTGGAGTGACGTAAAGTGACGTGAAGTGGAGTGAAGTGAAGTGGAGTGACGTAAAGTGGGGTGAAGTGAAGTGAAGTGACATGAAGTGGAGTGACGTGACGTAAAGTGGAGTGAAGTGACGTGACGTAAAATGGACTGGAGTGAAGTGGAGTGACGTGACGTAAAATGGAGTGAAGTGACATGAAGTGGAGTGACGTAAAGTGGAGTGAAGTGACGTGACGTAAAATGGAGTGAAGTGACATGAAGTGGAGTGACGTAAAGTGGAGTGAAGTGACGTGACGTAAAATGGAGTGAAGTGACATGGAGTGACGTGACGTAAAGTGGAGTGAAGTGACGTGACGTAAAATGGACTGGAGTGAAGTGGAGTGACGTGACGTAAAATGGAGTGGAGTGAAGTGAAATGAAGTGAAGATCCTATACTACTGTAACTAATATATTTGCCTCATTAATTTTCTTGTGGTATCTCCAGATCAACTATCGCGGTTACACATGATACTTAAACCTTTCATGTTGAGGAGAATCAAACGCGATGTCGAAAACGAGTTATCTGAAAAGGTAAATTATATCTTTCTAAGCTAGACTATATTTTTTCACAGAAGCTAAAATACGATCTCTAAAATTTATGCGTATCATTTTGTTGTTTCAGATTGAAATTAAAGTAATTTGTGAGTTGACATCCCGCCAGAAGTGGCTTTATCGTGCTATCCGTAACAAGATATCTATTGAAGACCTCGTGCAGACTTCTACGGCCACGTCAACCTCGTCTTCAACGACAAGTAACCTGATGAACATTGTTATGCAATTTAGAAAGGTAGGTGGAAAAACATGGATATTTGCCTTCTTGCTTGCTTGTTTGTTTGCGTGCTCACTCGCTTGGTGTCCGGCTATCCGTCCGTACGTCCGTCCTGTCTTGTCTTGTCTTGTCCTGTCTGTTTGTTTGTTTGTCTGTCTGTTTGTTTGTCTGTCTGTCTGTCTGTCTTGTCTGTCTTGTCTTGTCTTGTCTTGTCTGTTTGTTTGTCTGTCTGTCTGTCTGTCTGTCTGTCTGTCGGTCTGTCTGTCTGTCTGTCTTGTCTTGTCTTGTCTTGTCTTGTCTGTCTGTCTTGTCTGTCTGTCTGTCTGCCCGCCCGCCCGCTTCCTTGCTTGCTTGTCTGCCTGCCCGCTTACAGCACTATCAGTATCAGTACACTAACATTGTTCTATCTTTTGTTCTTGAAAGGTTTGCAATCATCCGGAGCTCTTTGAACGACACGAAGTGACGTCGCCTCTTAACCTGTCTGTAAAACCATTTTTATTACCTAAACTTGTGTTCCGTGAAGGTATGTAATCTGACAAATACTAACTAAATTGAAAAAAACTATTACCCCAATATATTTTGAAAGCGCTTTCTCAACTTTAACATGTTGTTCTATTTATTTGATTAATTAATTAATTATTTATTTATTTATTTATACATTTATTTATGTATCTATTTAGGCTTACTTCATTACAACTGTCCAATGAGGTCAAAGTAAGTTAGTTCTTAATTCCATTTTATTATATGGAGAAGAGTATTTTACTAGCAACTAAAACACTCGTATAATCCATATTTCACTACATCCGGGAACCGAGTGGCGTATTTCTCATATGTAACGCTCGCGAGTGACATATCGACAAGTCAAAATTTTCGCCTTTTGCCGTAAGTTTCGAATCAAGTAAATTTGAGCCGGTAACTTCTCTTAATTCAGTTTTTCACGTAAAACGACGTATTCGAAGAAGCTATTGTATTTTTCATTTGTATTTTCAAAAAGTTTTTGGTCAAGCGGTTGTAGTTTTTGCTTTCAACCCAGTTTATCAACACTTCCACGCATAATTTTATTGTCCATATATTGTCTTTGCCACTCGAACATAAAATCCATATCTTCTCGCCACCGTGTAATATCCCCTTTGTATATGATTTCCTCATTTGTGGAGTGTTAGACAGTTGTCTTCTATGTCCATATACTAAACTTTATCCTTTCTATATTTTTTTAAGAATTCTCTATAATGTAATAAATATAGGGACGGAGAAATATATACATCGATCTATGTTCCCAGGAAGTGAATCTGATTGTAAGTAATGTAATTCAGTCCTTCCTTCCTTCCTTTCATTCATTCATTCATTCATTCATTCTTCCTTCCTTCCTTCCTTCCTTCCTTCCTTCCTTCCTTCCTTCCTTCCTTCCTTCCTTCCTTCCTTCCTTCCTTCCTTCCTTCCTTCTTTCCTTCCTTCCTTCCTTCCTTCCTTCCTTCCTCCCTCCCTCCCTCCCTCCCTCCCTCCCTCCCTCCCTCCCTCCCTCCCTCCCTCCCTCCCTCCCTCCCTCCCTCCCTCCCTTCCTTCCTCCCTCCCTTCCTTCCTTCCTTCCCATATACCTGCTCCTTCCTTCCTTCCCATATACCTGCTTCTCTTTTACATGATTTCTTTTTTCATTTGTTTTGTATGTTTAGCTGAAAACGATAGCTGTTTTTCATTTTTACGTTTTATTAACTTATCACCGTGCGAGGCATCTGCCATTATGACGAAGGATATTGCCTTCAGGTGAATATACTCGCTTGCGTTTAAAATTTTGTTGCAACGCCTAACATATTGAAAGACTTACCTCTGTTTTATAATTTGTTTTCGTGCAGATTTATATTTCTTTTGCTCGCGTTGGAAGAGGCTCAAAGACTCCACCATCGCAGATTATGGCATTATCAGACGAAAGACACAAGGTTATTATTCATAATTAGAACTTATCTCTCTTATTTCGAATGATTATTGTGGAACAGTGAACGCTGGTGGAGAATAATATTCAGTGATGGATTTACAGGGGTGTGTGGGGGATGGATTTACAGGGGGGTGCGCACCCCCTGGCCCTTGGCCAAGGGGGTGCAAGGGGGGTGCCAATTACTCAATTAGTGCCTTGCTGCAGTGGGATGCGACGTGGATTTCATTGAAAATGTCAATCACATTTATAATGTCTAGCTTCCTTGTGATATCCCTAATAAAATTCATAATAAAACGTCCATTTTATCCCTAAATTTATTTGACACCTTCCAGGTTTGATAAAATGCGCTATTGAAAACACGATTTAAAACTTTTAAATCTTTCTTCAAAGTACTGTCAGAATGCAGGAAATGCTATTTCAAAGGTCCAAATTTCAAAAATTTTCCGGGGGACATCATTAATCTTTAATTAAAATTCTTTACACACGGTAGCCTATTCAGTAATATATATATATACAGTACTGGTTTTCTGTACACTATACAATACAATACAATACAATACAATACAATACAATACAATACAATAAAGGGCCGTGTACACTGTACAATACAATACAATAAAATATAAACTAACTATTCTATACAAACTAAATTATGTACATATCTTACACACAAGTATACATTTCAATCTTCGAAATTATCCTAAGGAGTTACATAAATTAGTTTATATCCGCCGTTTGAAAGATGCCCCCGGACCCCCCTAGGAATGGTTTGACTAAGGTTAAAAAAATTCTAGATCCGCCCCTGCAGCACCCCCCTACCAGATCAAGCTGGATCCATCACTGATAATATTAAGGTGTTACTCCGAGTGACGAACCATACTGGACAAGTAGAGAAACCCCCACTTGGCCGATTCGAACCCGCGACCTTCGGTTTACCAGTCCGATGCTCTACCAACTGAGCTACAGGTCGAGTTGGGAGCTGAACGTCGAATGATAGTACTTAGGCTATTTGATATTTCGAAACAGACCAGTTTCTTCAATTAACACCTTCCTATTATTCGCCTCTCTTAGTTAACAAGTTAATAATAGTACTAATATAGTTAGATATATTGTATTATTATTTATGTATTATTTTTAGATATTTAACTCGCCATGATTTCATTCTGTGGCCGACCTTCCGTCTTTCCTTCCCAAGCATTCACAGTGGACCGATCACCAACAAGCTGGTGTTCACCGGACCAACCATGACAACCAACTGTCACATGACCCACACCATCGTCCCAATCGTATCCGACGATGAGCATAATCGACACCACGTGGTCAAGAAGAATACCCCTTACTCCCCAACCAAACGTCCCCCGTCACCACTTATGTCCCCAGGTAACCCAAGTGAAAAAATATCGCCGAGCAAGTCGTTGGAGTCTTCGGAGTTACGCTCTCCGACTAGATTAAAATCTTTGACGTCACCTACCAAACATCACCACCACTCACATCACCACCACCACCATACTCACCACCATCACCGCCACCATTCTCGTCGTGGTGATGACTCGGTACCAACAGGTGTGGAGCCAGATCGTGAAATGACCGCCACATCTTCAGAACACGATTCAGAAACTAAGGGGTTTTCCTCTTCTGACAAGCACGAAGTAGCGGAAAGCAAACCGGAAGGAAAAGCAGCACCAAAAAGGACTAAGACAATCACTCGAGTTCTTCAACCAACTTCTCCTCCTAATTTCCTTTTGGCTTACGTTCCCAAGGTACACTACTTCATATGTTTGTCTGTTTTTTTTCTCCATAAGCGGCAGAACTGGGGGGTGGGGGGGTGGGGGGGGGGGGGGGGGGGGGTGCTGGAGAGCAAAAACGTTTTCAACAGAAAAGGTGAGTTAGTCCCTCATGCGCGTCAAGTCTTCCAGAAATACTAACCCAAAATATTAACCAAAGGAAGTCAAAGGAGGTAAGTCATATCTTATTAGAAAAAGTTCTAGTGAAAGTTGTCGAAATATAGTAAGGTTAGATATACTGCCAAAACAGAGAACGTAGGAGTCTAACGTTTCGAGCGAAGGCCCTTCCCTCCACGTTTCTCTCTGACGAAGGGCCTTCGCTCGAAACGTTAGACTCCTACGTTCTCTGTTTCGGTAGTATATCTAACCTTACTATATTTCGATTGTTGTTTCTACACTGTCTACGCAGCACACTACTTTTATTTCACTAGTGAAAGTTGTGTTTGTTCTCTTCCAGGTTGTAGCTCAACCAGCTGGTTTCTATTCCTGTGATCGGAGTGGGGCGTACAAGGCAAGCGAAATGCTTAGATCCAGCTCTGTATTTTGTAATAACCTTCTTCTGTACGGAGCATTGGATAGTGAATACCTTGGACAAAGGAAACACTATTTCTTTCCTCAGCCTGTTGGCGGTTTCGTAGGAATGGATCCCAAGGGAGGATGGTCTCACATTCAAATCCCTGGTAATTATTTTGTTTGTGTTTTTTTTCGCGGGTTTTGAGGTGTTTAGTTTGTTGTGGTTGTTGGTGGTTGTTGTTATGGTGGTGGTTGTCGTGGTGACTGTTTTTGTTGTTGTTGTGGCTGTTGTTGTTGTTGTTGTTGTTGTTGTTGTTGTGGTGGTGGCTGTTGTTGTTGTTGTTGTTGTTGTTGTGGTGGTTGTTGTGGTGGTGGCGGTTGTTGTTGTGGTGGTGGTGGTGGTTGTTGTTGTTGTGGTTGTGGTGGTGGTGGTGGTGGTTGTTGTTGTGGTAGTGGTTGTTGTGGTGGTGGCAGTTGTTGTTATGTTCCTTCTTTTCTTGGCTTTTCTTTTCTTGTGGCGAATGTTGTATACCTCCTCAAGCAGTGCTTCTTTTTTCTTCCTTCCTCCGTAACCTGGTGTAGATCGAGAAATCCTTATCACAGACAGCGGCAAACTGAAGGAATTTGATCGTTTACTAACGAGGCTAAAGATCCAAGGTCATCGTGTGTTGGTGTATTCCCAGATGACGCGAATGATTGACTTGTTAGAGGAATACATGGCGTTTCGAAAGCACAAGTACATGAGACTGGATGGTTCGTCAAAGATATCCGAAAGACGAGACATGGTAGCAAACTTTCAATCAAAGTAAGTCGAGAGCATACTGAAAGCAATGAGCTCTACAGTATATATAACTGAAGTGATATCTTTGTGGCGGGCAATGCACCGGCATGTAGCCCTGAAGTACGTATATATACATGGTCTGGTCAAGTCTGATCTGGTCAAAAGACCGCGTAGGAGACTGGAACTATACGTACTTCAGTACATGTCCGCCATGGTTGGCTTCAATCTTTGCCCGGTCAATGACCAGCAGATATAATTCCAGTTATATATAAAAAGAGAGCTCACTGACTGACTAAAAGACGTTGAAGTGATTTCAATAAAGATTCAGTATGTTTAAGTATAGTTAAGATATTTGTGTTGAATTGATATGTGAATACTGTTTCAATTTATGTTCAAGGTCTGATATCTTCGCTTTCTTGTTGAGTACTCGAGCTGGGGGCCTGGGTATCAACCTGACAGCGGCAGACACGGTGATTTTCTATGATAGCGATTGGAATCCTACGGTTGATCAACAAGCCATGGATCGTGCTCATCGTCTGGGTCAGACAAGACAAGTGACTGTGTACAGACTGATTGCCAGGGGCACCATAGAGGAACGGATCTTACAAAGAGCGCAGGAGAAAAGCGAGGTAGGAATTAGTGTGGAGGGAAGTGTGGAGGGAAGGGAAGCCTGGAAGGCAAAGGAAGATGAGGCGAGGAAGGACAAAGAAGGAAATGAAAAGAAGGAAAGGAATAATAAAATGAATGGATAGGATAACGTAGGGTAGGGGAAATGAAAGAATGGAGTGATAAAATGGAAAAGAATGAGAGGAGAAGGGAAGGAGGGAGGGAAGGAAGGAGGAGGGAAGGAAGGAAGGGAGGAGGGAGGGAGGAAAAGGAGGGAGGAAGGAAGGGCAAGGCAGGGGTGGGTGGAGAGAGGAGGAAGAGAGAGAGATGGTGTGAAATACGAAAAGTATTAAGAGTGTAAAAATCAATAAATTAAGGAATACACAACGAGGAAAATACGAAAACAAGTGTCTTTTGAGCCCAATATTTAATAAACTGAATCATATGTTGATGCGTTCTAGATCCAGAAAATGGTCATTTCTGGTGGACATTTTAAACCAGATGCCTTGAAGCCAAAGGAAGTCGTGTCACTGCTGTTGGACGATGCCGAAATGGAGTGTAAATTTATCCAAAAACAAGCTGAAAAGAAGGCTGACGAACAGAAGAGAAGAAGAGAAAGAAAAAGAAAGCAACCGGATGTTCCAACGGTAAAAAAATATGCTAAGTGTACTTAATTGTCGTGGCTTCTCAGTCCTAACGATTTTGTTAACAGATACTTACTTGTCATTGTGTTGGTAATCTGTTAATGTTATACGGCTCCGAGGAATAACACTTTTTCAAGGCAATTATGTTAGTGATCTTAAAAGTGATACGTAATACTGACCTATTAAAATAATAAACCAAGTACACGCGTAAAAATCTCGCATTGTTGCCTGAACAATGCTGTAACAACTTGTTGACATATGTGAACAACATTGATAAATGAACAACATTGTTCATCATTGTTTCAACAAGTTGTTACAGCTTGATGAAACAACAACCGTTGTTCACGCATGTTGTAACAACCGAAGAACGTGTTGATACATCAACCATGTTCACCATTGTTGTAACATTGTTGTTCATCGTTATTATTTCGTCATGCTGTTACAACATGTTGTATCATGTGCGAACAACGTTGTTGGCTATAAAAAATGTGCTGTTGAAACAACTTGTTCATGACTGTTGATTTATCCGTGAACAAGTTGTTCGAACCGTAAGTGAACAACTTGTTGACAACTTGTTCACGGCGAGCAGCACAACATTGTTCACGCCTGTTGACAACCGTGAACAAGTTGTGCGTTTTTACGCGTGTAGTCGCAGTTCAACCACGTCAAGCGCTCCCACTTTGAGTTCCCGACTTTACAACCGAAAATGTGACGGACCAAAGATAGCGGAAATATGGGTCCTTTCTTTCATGGCAGTGACCGCTGACCTTATCTATATAATATGTTTATTTGAACTGTGGGCTCGTCCGTGCCCGCAGTCCGTTCAATCAGTTACAAATTCATTTATCAGAGAAATGTCAGCGGTTACTATCATAAGAATTACTACCATAACTCCATAAACCGCCATCTTGGTTACATTTTGCCAGTTATGGTGGGCACAACTCGAAGACTTTATTATTCCTTGTGTTTTTTTTATTAGCCTGATAAAACTCCTACATCGGTGGACGGAGAAAACCCAAATGGCACACCAAAGAAACGGGGTCGAAAGAAAAAAACTCAAACATCGGAGCCTCCGATGTCAGAGGCGAGCGATAGTCGAGCTCCATCTGAAATTAGTTCGACCAATGGTGAAATAATTAACATGAAGATGGAGAACACTGATATGGACGTTTCTGTTGCAGATGATATGAGCATTCAAAGTTTGGACGATGGTGAGTTGCTATATAGTAAAGACTTCTTAACCGAGTGCGAGGTCTGTACGGGAAAATATTTTCCCGAGGTTTTTCGTGAGTGTCTAACGGTGCGTTCACACCAGCGGACTCAGACTTTGATTTTTGTTCGTTTCAGTATCTGTGGCTTCTGGAGATGGCCTCACTATCGACCTTTCATCGAGTGTTCTTAGCACACCCGGCAAGGGCGACAATGCAGGTGATACCAGCCGTGGTAGTCCCAGTACCCCGGGAGGCTCGCGTATTCGTGGACGATCGCGTGGACGATTACGAGGCCGAGGTAAGTTCTCAGAGATAATGAGTCATGATTGTTCGTTCGTTTGTTTGTTTGTTTGTTTGTTTGTTTGTTTGTTTGTTTGTTTGTTCGTTCGTTCGTTCGTTCGTTCGTTCGTTCGTTCGTTTGTTTCTGTGTTTGCTATTTTGTCAGCGTTTTAATCAACCTTTTACCATTACGTGACTGTTATGTATTTTCTTGACGCAGGTCGTGTAACTGTGCGTGCTCGAGGACGTGGACGGGCACGAGGTGCATCTGGAGCACTAGCAGCCGCGGCGGCAGCGATGGCCGGTGCAGCTGCGGGGTCAGCGGCTGCGTATGCCGCCTACGGATTCAGTTACCAAGGCAGCGCACCTACGCCACCGTCGAGCCGAGTGAGTCCAGTTGCGTTTGGTGCGGGAACACCGCCGTCGACTGGAACTTACAAACAAAACACAGGCTTAGTTTTACCTCATCCTGTTGCGAGATACGAAGGAAACACGAACACACCGACCAGCGGTGATCAAATAAACGTTACTCGGGTCGATGCGAACGGTTTGACGAATGACCAAAGGAATCAAGATGCCACGTGATCAATATGGAATTTCCAGTTATTGGAAAATAGTGCGGGATTGCGTCGTGCGTAATACTAACTGTGCAATGAAGTTTAAGCCGAGCGGGTCATGTGATCTGGGTTTCAGAATAAGCCAATAAGAGGCTAGCTTTCTATTCTCGTCCCCAGGATCTTCTTAATAAACTTCGAGGGCCCCAGTATCAAACAAATCGAATATCCCAGAATTGTATACATTAAATACTCCCATTAAGATGAATAAGATCAACCTTTTACTTTTAATAATCCCAGGCTGAAGTTTGGAGTTCTGTGCCTTACCCGCTCTGTCTTGAATGGTGTCTGACTGAACGTTATCTGAATCCCAGTTCAGACAACTGTCACGGATTCCCATATGGGCAGAATCTATGGACATATGAATTGTATAGCTTTTCAAAAGTTATAAAAAACTGTGCATTTTTGCTTGAAATGAAAAAAAACTTAATACTGTAGGTACAGGCAAAAGAAGTTTTAAAAAAGTCGAAGTTGTCTCCACTGACTCACTCTGCTTTTTAATAATGGTAATAATAGTCTAAAAACATTCAACGTTTCCAATAGTTCCTTTCAGGACTTTTGATTATTACCGTAATACCATGATCGCCTCGGATTCTTTTGTTCTCCGAGGGAATGTAAACCTCGTATTTCCCTCATCGCTCATGCAAGAGGGAAATTTATCCTTTGTCTTCTAATTTTCCCGTGCATGTTGATGAGGAAAAATTAGAAGACAAAGAAATCCTTTGTCGTCTTCTAAATTTCCCGCTTGCATATATTTTCCCTCATCAACATGCACGGGGAAATTAGATGCAACTTCTCTGATCAACCGTGTAAATTTCCTGTCAGTAAGATTCTCAAAGTTTTCCTCGGCGATCATAATATTAGAAACTAATAACATGACTTTTCGGGAAATTTGTAACTTTCACAAATCTTCCCTCGGCGGCGGGGAAATTTAATCGCTAATTTCTCTCAAGTCATTTCCCCCAAGATTATCATCAAGCTGGCGGTCGCTAGCTTTAACGTACGCAGTCCATTGTATTAGAAAATATATACGCGTATGAAAAGACTCAGACGCGTATATACGTGTCCATGCAAGGCAAATGTACAAGTATCGGCCAGAAAACCCTCGTATACCAAGACCCAATTTGTGAACAAACGGTTAACCCATAGCAATCTACATGGCCTCCTCAAGTGACTACATCCCGCTCCCCCCTCTCGCAAAGAAGGTCGCGTAGGCCAGGGTCGCGAGTTCGCCTCCAAGCCTTGATATCGCCGCATTTTTGCAACTGGTCCCCCGATTTGGTCATGAAACGTGTTCCTGCAGACCTACACTCGAAATCTTCCTTCATTAAAAAACCCGAGAACATGTAGATTAATTAATGAAGTGAAACGCCAAATATCGCTTGTGCCACAAGTTCTTCAAGAAACATATTAGCTTTTGAATAAGGCTCCGTTTCAAGTATATAAAATTCAAAAAACTTAATTGTCAATTTGCATGTCGTACACACGAGCAAATTAATAAACATATAGCAAGAGAAAACTGATCAACGAACACTTTATCGTGTGCTCGGGGCTTCAACCGCAAAACAAAACATCATTTTCTCGTGGGTGATTGCGTCATAGGTTTTAGTCGGACTTTAACTCGTATCCGTGCAAGTCTGAACAGATCTTGACATGTCGTAATACGTGAAATGCTTTAGAAACACAAGGGTACCCACTAATTACTATAGATGAGTGGGAAATCGCTCGTTAAAGGATATGTGGCCACTAGCATAAGTTCGTCGATTAATTCGTCCGAGGCGGGTGTCGCTCGAAAAGTGATTATTAGTTTTGTCGAACCGGATGTCGTGCTGTTTACAATTACTCTTAACAAGGCCTTATCTCGCTAATTACAAACGAACGCTGATTGGTCGGGAGATCATTACAACCTTGGTCGCCCGGGTGACGGTTCCAATCACTAATTACATCTTAGGTCTTTGAATAATTATTTTGCCTTGTGGTAGATCTACGCAGTCGAAAGAAAGTCACGAATCCAGTGGTTTCTTTCCCCGCTGTCGCGAATTACTGAAGAATATCGTCAGTTTAACCAAAGAATCGGCCGTATTTGCCTCTTGGCTGTGTCGTGGGGACCGTACAAGGAATTGGCTTGTTCTATTTATAATTTCTGTCAAATACGAATGCAAATTTCCTTAATTTATGATTTCTTTTAATCAGTGGTCTCGTTAAAGAAGCGGCTGGCGAATTTCGCCTACGATGTTCCTCGTCGCCTTTTTCATACAGCTCTGACGAAGACGGATCGAGTTTCAATTCGAACGACGAACTTCGAAGCGGTAAGCTAGTCTAAACTGCGTTGTTTTCCTTGATTAAAAATTCACCTTAATGATCCTTAATCAAGGAAATTTAACGAAAGAATTGTTTACTGTCGCTTGCACGTTTATAACCTAAACTCATTGTTCAGCCAGCATGCCGTTCTTTGTGAGCACGTTTTCGACTTCTTAATACTGTGTAACAGTTCATCTTGTATTAAATCATCTAGAGATTAAGCACAAGACGAGAGAAAGAAGTTGTGTACTGAATAACAGTATCTTCGTTATGCTTTATTTATACCGTCTGCTTGTCGTAATTTATTATACATATTAATAAATTCAGAGCCGACTGAAGTGAATGAGTAAACGTATGTTACGAACAGGGTAAACACCAACTGAGTGGGGAATATCCAATCGGATAAAACCATACTTGGTTTGGTCATGTTTGCTTCGCTGATTTGGGGTAAAAGCGAGTTTTCAGGCTGTCAACACCGGTTTTAAGAATTGACCGTTGACGGAGTCAATGTGGAATATTAAACGTTCCACTTTCTTTCTCAGACTCAGTCACAAATGGAAATAACTAACCAGTTAAACGTATTAATAGAGAATGGGTGACCCGATGACATTTGTTAGCCATGTGACTCATCTTTTATAGTTCCTTCTGTTTATATTCTGGTTTTAAAAAGGAAAAGTCCGCTCCAGAACACTTGTTGTGTTTTCGTATCATTATTTAATATAAAGTTAAAAAGTAGACACTTACAGTTTTTTGAGCTTCGAAAGTACGTCCCGTCGCGTGCAACTGAAATTCAGTCTTCGAAAAAGCGGTCAACTGATTTTCGACAATGAACGCCGCCATTTTGAACCGTGCTTAGCAACCTGGCACTTTACTTCTGACGTCATGAAGCCATACTCCAATTTCTCACTCCACATTATTTTCAGCCAGAAGTTGTGTTTAATTCCGATGATTACGATGAAGATGATTTAGTATTGAATGAAATGTTAGATAATAATATACAATGTAGTGTAATAGACCCATAATTCATTCACTATTAGCAATAATGACGCCATCTTGAATTCGCAATTCATTGCGGTCTACTCCTCTCTACAAGTAACGTCGTCTTGCGTTAGAGTAGAACAAGAAAGTGGTTATTACTTTGTGTTTCGCGCACGAATATGCATTAGGGTTAGGGTTAGGATTGAGGTTATGATTAGGGTAAGGATTGGGGTTGGGATCAGGGTAAGGATTGGGGTTGGGATCAGGGTTAGGATTAGGGTGTTGTCAGGGTCAAAGAATAACAAATTCGTGCGCGAAACACAAAGTAAGCACCGAGAAAGTTGTCCTACAACAAGGATTTACGTGAAAGAGTTCAATATATGAACAGTGTTCTTTATTTAGAACAAGTAATTCAGAAGCATCCATTGTAGAAATAATATCCGATAATCACCTCGTATTTCCATGCCAGTATAATTTAGTATTGCGTATATAGCATGTCGGATAAACGTGTTTTTCAGGTTTAATTTTCACCATTCCCTAATTCTGACTTTAGTATAACTTTACTTTTTTTTAGATAACTTGCAATTTTTGTTAGAACAACCCGCTGTATAGTTCCACAGTTCCACTTTCGTTTAAATTTGAACGCACAATTCGGCACTTTGGACCCGTTTTCCATGTTAGCGTTCAACGCTAATTCCTGAATTCAGTCTGAATGTAAAGATCGCGTTATCTGTTATACAAAGGAATACTTGCTAAAAGGTGCACAGACAGTCAGCCATGCACAGCGTCGAGTGTAAAAGCATGGACGCGCAGATAGAGAACGATAAATCCGTGGGACCCGATACACCAATTAAGATTGAAGACGACGATGACAGCGAATCAAGTGACGATCAGATCCCACATGTTTCGACTGTTCCTGTTTCTGTTTCTGCAGTAAATAGCGGAGTGTATTATTTTCCAACACAAGCTATGCTTCCACCTACGTCACCATATTCCTTCGTTGCGCATTCTCCGTATCCTCAACTTCGATCGTTGGAAAAGATTGCTCACAAACGTAAAACCATTGAAGCTCTTGCGCAGGTACGTCTTACTTTTCCAAAATTAGGTGTTTGCCATATTTCATGCATATAGTTTATAGGCTGTTGCTGCTGTTGTTGTGGTTGTCGTCGTTGTCGTTGTTGCTGCTGCTGCTGCCACTGTTGTATAGTTGCTGCTGCTACCGCTGTTGTTGTTGTTGCTGCTACTGCTGTTGCTGCTACCGGTGTTGTTGTTATTGCTGGTGGTGGTGATGATGCTGTTATTGTTGTTGCTGATGCCCTTGTTATTGTTATTGTTATTGTTATTGTTGTCGTTGCTGCTGCTACTGCTGTCGTCGTCGTTGTTGTTGTTGTTGTTGTGTGTTGTTGTTTCCGAAGCGCTGTTGTTGTTATTGTTGTCGTATAGTGCTGTTTCTGTTGTTCGTTGTTAACAGTTCATGGTGGTTGTTTTAAATCGCTTACCGTGGGTAGCACTAGCATTCAATAAGAACTTGAGATATGCCTGATTTTTAGGGAGCAATGCTGAATGCTGAGCAGCCAATCTTATTTGAAGAAACTATTTCGGCTGCCAGAACAAATATTTCTGTTTTCGGTAAGTGTACAGTTTGGCTAAAATATATATTTACACTTACTTTTACTTGCCCGAATTATTGAAACACAATTATAAGAGAACTGACTTTACAGTATGTCCTGATGTCTCTACATGTGTGTTTGTATCTTTTTTCAGATAATATTACAAAAGTCGAAACATCCCGTGAAGTTCTGCTAAAAGAAAATGCTACGATTGCGATAAACAAGTCGTCTAAAGGTACAGGTTAGGAATTAAACCCTTTACTCACTATACTTTGTCAAGAAATTCGAAATAGTTTATAGTTATTTTTTGTCTTTGGAGTTTTGCATGGTTTTCATGCAATTTGAAGACCAGTGGGCGCGTGTTATTTATAACCATGTTTTTCAATTGGTTTACTTTCAGAGAAAGATTCAAGAGATTTTCCAAGAATAGGAGGTTGTTATTCCCTTGCGCAAGAAAACTACAGAAAGACACCATCAAAAGGAGAAACCAGCTTGGTTACAGCATGTGCAACGGCAACGTGCAACACTCTGTCCACGTTGGACAACAGTACGAACGCGAAAACGATTGGTCAGAAAACGCTGGCTAATTCAACACGCGTGGTACCCCCTCGCGCGCTTGCTGCACAGTTACCTAAAGTCGACACAAACAATATTGTTACCCTCTCGACTAGTTCGCTATCAACTCAAAACACTCCCAGTACAGACCTTGTTGGAAACTTGCTAAACAAAACTTTAAGTAAGAAAACCACTACTAGTGAAACACTATCCATTGTCCATCATATCCCCATTCGATCTGAAGCGTCGAAAATGGCAGTTTGCTTGCCAAACACCGTATCAGTCGACACCTCCAGGAGTCCTCTATCTGTAGCTGTGTACGTTCCACGGGAGATTAATGTGGGTTCTACAGAACTGGGTTTAGAGGATTGCGTTAATGTGAAAGACATTTGTGATCAGGAATTAGCCAAATGGACAGCCGATGACGTGGCGAAGTTTGTACGAGCAACTGACTGTTCAGAGTACGCCGACGCCTTCATTGATCAAGTATGTTGCTATGGGGATATTTGCGTGTGTTGACGTCATTCGTTTGTTTTTCATTACCAAAGCCTCACGTTGGTGGTGATGTTCTGTTAACGCCAAAGTGAGGTTAGGTGGTGATCAACAAAAAACGCAAATGCGCAATAGTCTCAATGTGTTATTATACACCTGACACCGCATTTTCAAGAAATATGTTTATACGCATATTTCTTTGCTATATTTTATAAAAGTACTACAAAATAGACGCCATGTCTTTATATGCAAACACTTACTGCGATTTTCAGTTGAGCTTGGAGATAGATAGTTTTATTTAAAAGTTTGATCGTTCAAACGCACAAGTTACCAAGGGAAATTCGAAACGTTGTCATGTGAGAATTTGAAGGTTGTCAACTGGGCAAATTTAAAAGTTTGGGCAACTCCTTAATTTCTATTGGTCAAAATGCGCAAACATTCAAATTTCCCATGGGAACGTGTCAAATTGTAAAACAATCAAACTTTTCAATAAAACTTCCAGTCTCCAAGCTCAACTGAAAATCGCAGTAACTCCAGTAAGTGAGTTAAAAGCTCAAATCCCTTCCTACCCCCCCCCCCCCCCCCCCCCTACCCTCCCACACGCACACACTTCTCGAATTTGGCGCAATAATGCGCTTCAATGCTTTTAGATTGTCACAACAAAGTTAGCCTACGTCATAGCGTGTGTCTACATATTTTTGGAAAAAGCGTCTGTAACGCAGACTACAACAAAGTCTCCCTTGAGCTCTTGCACGTTTTCCCAAGCTGGGTGTCAAATTATCCATATAAACCGAAGGATTACCATTCATTATTTTTTGGTCTACTAAACGGCGGTACTTTGAAGCTAGTTGCCACCCAACGTGGCGACTTTGACGTCACCAGTGCAAGAACACAATAGAAACACGCAACAGGCTTGGATTGGCCATTTTGCCTTGGAACAGTGGGCACAACCTCGTCCCCAGGGCCTTTTGCGCTGCCCCACCGCGAAAGGCCCTGGGGACGAGGTTGCAGTGGGCAGCCATTATTGTTCTACAATAGTCAGCCAATATTCTATGGCCAGTCGGAAATTTTGTATTTCTTTAATAATTAAATATATATGCACCACGCACCGCTAAAAAATCAACTTTTATATTTTTTTAAAATTCTATTTACCGCAACTTATTAATTCATGCGCACCATACCAACCAACCCATATATACTATTATGCCAAATATATTCGATTTTTACGTGACAAACTGTATTTTGTTTTATTTGCTTAGGAGATCGACGGAAAGGCTTTAACGTTATTAAACCAGGATCTTCTTATTCAGTGGATGAAGTTAAAACTCGGCCCAGCCATGAAATTGTACAGTCATATTCTAAACTTAAAGCATGCTTTACATAACATGCCGTAGATATAAAACATTACTGTAAGGACGATTATTTAATATTATATATAACGGACTTTATAGCTTGTATATTTAACAGTACAATTATTCGCAGAAGGCGAGGTGAATATCGGTGAATAATAACCGAGACGAAGTCGAGGTCATTATTCACCGATATTCAATAATTGTTTTAGTATAAATACACATTTTCGTACTTTTAGGAACAGCATTTTCTTTAAAATTGTTAATTTCCTTGTCTGTCACATTGACAAATCGGCTAGCAGCCATTTTGAATAAACGCTGTAGATGATCACCGAGAATTAGTCCGAATTAGCTCGACCAATCAGCGCGCGCGATTTTCTATAATCACCTGTGTATTTATACTAAACATTCATATTCACGGAGTAGGTTAATGGGAGCACTGCCAACGAGTCATCACGGGCAACATTTTTCTTCAACTTACAAGTTGAATTGTTGAAAAGCGTTGGTGCACGTATTATCACAATGATTTTGTTGCAAGTTGAAAAATTTGTTGAAAAAAGTAGACTCCATTTCTACTTGCTGCAACATGCCGATTCAACTTGCAACAAAATCATTGTTGCGTGACACAACGCAACAATGTTGCAGCAATTTGTTGTTCGTATTACTTCATCTTAAGCCGGTTTTCCACTTGCGAATTTTTTCGCGCGAGTCGTCATTTCTATTGTAAATATTGAATAGGTTTCTAATTAGTTGCAGTCGGGAGCTCATAAGACAAAAGAAAAATTTGATTCGCGCGAATTTATACGCAAGTGGAAAACCGGCTTTAAGAAGGATTCTGATTCGTACGTTGAGATCACCTAACGCGATGGGAACAAATTAATAATTAACAATGTGATTGGTTACTTTTAGCCAATCAGAAAACTCATTGCAAGGACGGAAAAAACTCGTACCCAGGGTACTATCTCCGCCAAGCCGATAAAATTATCGAAGTCGATAAAATTATCGAAGCCGATAAAATTATCGAAGCGCGAAAAAAATATAGACTTCCTCAAAAGTCTGGTCAAGCGAAACAGATGTTTTGCGTCGAGTTTCTGTTTGGTGTACTTTGGAAAATATCTCAGCTACATGACCTTCATCACTTCTTTTTATCGATTTAACAATGGTGAATGAAATCTCCGTCAACGGATTGGAAGGACTACACGCTAGAGAACTTCTTCTCGGTCTGAACAGTCTCAGACAACGGTGGGACCTTTGTGATGTTCAGTTACGTGTTGGCGAGACCCACATACGAGCTCACCGCGCTGTATTATCTGCCTGTAGCGGTTACTTCGCTAGTATGTTCACAGCAGATCTCACCGAGAGCAGAAAGAGCGTCATCGAGATGAAAGAGGTTGATGGAAATGCGTTGAGGATGCTAGTGGATTTTGTTTACACGGGGAAAGTCGACGTCACCCCAACTAATGTCCAGACGGTTCTTCCTGCTGCAGATCTTCTGCAGTTGAGCGGGGTTAAGGAAGCTTGCGAAGCCTTTCTCGCTAAAGAATTACACCCATCAAATGTCTTGGGTATCGCGAAGTTTGCCGAAACTTATTCCTGTTCGGAACTTTACAAAAAAGCTGGAGAATTTGCCGAGGAACACTTCACTAGTGTTGCCATGAATGAAGAATTTTTAGAACAGTCTGTTCAGGAAATTTGTAACTTTGTACAAAGTAACAATTTAAATGTTATTTCCGAGAAAGTTGTGTATGATGCCGTGGAATTATGGGTGAACTATGATGTTAATACCCGCAGGCATTTTTTCCCCGAAATCCTCGCTCATGTGTGTTTACCTTTATTACCGGTTAGATTTTTGACGCAATGCGTTGAAAGTAATGAGTTGGTTTGTGAAAATCCAGGTTGCTTACAGTTGTTCAAAGAAGCTCTGAACTTACGGACTGATGAAAAGATGCGCCATTCAAAAAAGGCTCTCTTGGCATTCAGACCTCGTCGTTCGGCCAAGTGTTTGGTCGCTGTTGGAGGGAAGTGTGGGTTTTTTGCAACTTTAAATAGTGCTGAGAAGTATGACCCTGTTGAGAAGAAGTGGTCAGCAATTGGATCAATGAATATGAGGCGTTATGAATTTGGGGTTGCTGCTCTGGAAGGTAGAGTAAATAAAATGCTATAGTTTGAGAAATTATTGTAATTGAATCCAGGGAAGTAGTACACCTTTTGCAGTGCCTTGCCACCAGTGTGCTGGGAATGGTACTAGGGTAGAAAGGAGTGCCGAAGACATGAGGCCTTTATGGAGATCCAAGGGCCATGCTCCCTCTTTTAGAAGAGTTTTATGAGTACAGTAATCTCAAATCCATAATTTAGTTGTTATATGGGGCACCTCAGTTGACCATGGAACAACTATACCCTCCCCCCAATAATTTTCTCCCCGGATTTCAAGTTTTCATGTGAACACGGCCTTGCTGCCACTCTCAAACCACCAACCACCCACCCCTTGGGTGGTTAGCACGCTGCCTGTCACAAAAAAGTTAAGCCCGGTTAGACGGGGTTAGTACTTGGATGGGTGACTGCTTGGGAATGACCCCGTTGTCGGGCTTGGACTCATGTGAGTAGAGTTGTAGTTGATCTCTCCTGTGCTTCGAGGGTTTTTCACTGGGTTCTCCGGTTTTCCTCCCTCCATAAAATCAACACCTAACATCTTAGCTGTGATCTGTGGTCTGAACTGTGTTGTTGGCGGCTGCTTGGAGCGCCTTTGATATGCCTTCGACATGGCCACGTTGATCTGCATCCTTCGCAATTCAGCCACTGGCTGCAAGTAAGGATGATTAGCCCCCAGTCCTTCATCCTTGGCTATGCCACTGCTCACCACATAAAATTTCCAGATTTAATGATTCTTATCTGTTATGTAGTTTATATAAATAGTCACTAATGCTGACACAGTTTAATCTCTGCATTCTCTTTTAGGCAAGGTTTATGCAATAGGAGGCTTAGTGAGTGGAGTCAGTAGTCATTCTGGAACACCTTATAGTTACTGTGACAACAGCGTTGAGGTTTACTGTTTCAAGAACAACCTATGGTCCAGAGCACCACCACTTGAGCAACCTCGAAGTAATCATTGTGTTGCAGTGTTGGGTTAGTGTTTTACAATGTAAAATATTAGACAGCTAAGGGCTGGCTTTCCATTTACATGGTTAGACCGGTCAGTCCGGTTAAATGGAACATGATTCGTTTGAGGCCTGGGATGGTCTGACTGGAAAATTTGGTCCTAATCAAAAGCAAGTCCATTCAAGTATCTATGTGACGTTTGCGTGTTTCGAGTATTTTATATGACGTTTTTTAACCTTTAGAGTCTGTAAAATCTTCCTCCAAAAGCCAGGAAATGGCATTTCAGCGACTCTCGATTTCAAAATTTCCTGGGGGAGCATGCCCCTGGACCTCCTAAAAATGTATTTTGGTTTTGGCTCCCCCCCTTTCAACATCCTGGTCACGTCCCTGTGTTGAATTCTGAGATTAGTATTGTACAGTATATAACCTTTTTCTTTACTAGTCAGATACTAATATATCTTTTTCTTTAGGAGGGAAGTTATTTGTTTTGGGTGGTTATGATGGTGAGAGATACCTTGACTCAGTGGAATGCTATTCAGTGAAGGAGAACAAGTGGACGAATGTATGTGCCATGAGATACGGTCGAAGCTGTTTTTCCACGGTTGTTATAGATGAATGTTTGTATGCCTTAGGGGGCTATGGGCTGGGATACCATTGTACCGTAGAGAAGTATGATCTTGAAAAAGATTGTTGGGAAATGATGCCAGCCATGAGCACTCATCGGATTAATTTTGGTGCTGGTTCTGTCAATGGATACTTGTATGTTATTGGTGAGTAGAATTGTTTATGGGTAACAGATGAGAATTAGAATTTAGCATTGAAAAATTCTAATCCCATCTTCTTCTGTTGCTCTTTCCCCCTCTTTCCCCATCCATTTTCTACTTGTTTTTCTTCGTCTTCTATAATTATTTTTTTTACATTTGTATTGTACTTGTATCTCTTCCTTCTTCCCTCTGCATTTTTTCCCTCTCTTCTCCTTTTCCCAACATATTTTTTTCTCTACATTATTTCTACTCTATTTTTTACTTTATTTTTTCTTGTTCAATTTTTACTTTATTTTCTTGTTTTATTTCTTCCACCTTTTCTCTTTGCTAACCTCTTCTTCCCCAGGAGGGAAGAAGACTTCCATGCACACTTTCTTTTCCTTACATTTTCTATCTTCTATCTACCGTATCTATATTTCTCTTCCAGATTTTCTTTTAGTTAGTTTCTTCTTTTTTTTCATGTTCTTATTTATTGTTCCATTACTTTTGGAAATTAATTTTTTTTTGTAATGTCTTTCCAAAAGGTGGTCACGATGGTGTACAACATGTACGTTCAGTGGAGAGATTTGATCCAGTCACAAACGAATGGGCCATGATGTCTCCTCTACCACAATCAATGACTGGCCTCAGTGTGGTTGCTTTTGATGGCCTGCTGTACGCATTGGGTGGTCATGATGGATCGTCATACCAAAATGAAGTGTTGTGTTACGATCCCTGTACAGACAGATGGAGCTATTCTACTCCGATGATTACCAGTCGCTGTAATTTTGGCCTGACTACTCTTTGACATAATTGCTTTGCTGATATCCAGTTTCCTGGTTTGATTCAGTGCATGGTTGCTACTGGGAAGCAAGGAAATTGTTTGGTGTTTATCAGAATAAAAAGTAAAAGAGCTATCATATGAGAAGGAGATACAGTACTGTTCATGTGATGTCAACTTCTA
This sequence comes from Paragorgia papillata, assembly GCA_035771165.1. Lineage (NCBI taxonomy): Eukaryota > Metazoa > Cnidaria > Anthozoa > Scleralcyonacea > Coralliidae > Paragorgia > Paragorgia papillata. The sequence continues at coordinate 1,040,438 of JAWNZC010000189.1, forward strand.
AAGTGGAAAAATTGTCTTGATTTCTTAAACAAAATCTACATTGTTCAGACTCATGGTCCCAAAATTATTGTATTATAGTCAAACCGGATGTTCTCTTGTGTACGACTTTGCAATATTGATACGCAACATTGCAATTTTAATTGGCAGATTCAATCATCAACTTGCAAACGCTTTATCACGATTCCAGAAACAGGTTGCTTAAATTATTGGTTTTAAACATTGAACAATACATAACTATGATGTTATACTTGAAGGTAATGGCTCTATTAAACTTTATGTAGAATTTCGCATTATCCACAGTTTGGCATTTAAAACGATTTTTAGGGCAACCCGTCAAAGAATCGTGATTAAACATTTGCAGGTTGCTGATTGAATCCATCAATCAAACTTGCAATGTTGCATATCAATATTGCAAAGTCACACGCAAGAGAACATCTGGTTTGACTATAAAGGGTCTTTAACATAAATATTAAAAAAACAAGCCTTTTTAAACATACTTAAAAAAACATGTATTTTATTGCGTTCGATGAAGGAGAACGCATTCTAATTCAGTCTCGCGTGTTGTCCCGCGTGTTTTTGCATGCCATTTGATTTCAGAGTTTGGATGCCATCTTGGACTGGCTATGTCGCACATTTTGCCTCGATTTCGTGTACAGACCTGTGACGTATATCTCGATTTGGGTTCTCAAGTACTCATGGGATGCGGCCATGTGCTATTGCTTTCTTTTCATTTACTAATAAAAAATCGAACGCATTTCGCTAATCTTTGATTACTACTAGTTGTATTTTATATGTTTTCATGACAAAAAATATTTGTGCTGATTCAGCATATAACGATTACCCTAGTGGCCAAAAGGGTTGTTGCGGGTAATTAGATCCAATATATGGATAATAATAGGGGCACTAGGGGACAGTATTATCTGTTCCTAAACTGTCCTGGAAACGGCGGGTATCTTGGTTTATAATATATTTTTCAAATAAACACAGTTTTCTTTTGAGAAATTATATTTGAGAATTTCTTCAGAATCATGACAGCTGGAATGATCAGAGTCCCGACCATTGTGCCCTTGAGACCTCCGTCTAACAGTCGGAAGAATATGATCGACACAAGGACTCCAATTGAAGTTTTATCAGGTAAAATACTTCTTCACTTCATGCCGGCTTACCGAATGAATTTTTCCATATTCTTAGGCAAATCGTTGCTGAAAATATTTAGTATTTTACTGTACATAGTTTTAAAAACTGTTTTATATTTATTGAGTTACGTAAAACAACGTTGCTTTCTGTATTCTGGGGTTGTACTATTATTAAATTGTACATATTAAACGTTTGTTTGTTTGTTGTGATAGCAACACAACATCATGTACAACTTATATATTACATAAAATAGAGTGTTTTATAGGCGACTTTCAGAGTGCTTGTGCGCGCATCATTTTTCAAAAAAAGCTGGCAAGCTCCACTCAAACTCTCAAAGTAAACATACTGTTTAAAATAAACAAAGTGTAGATACTGTACAGTTTCTGGATGTTTAACACTGTTATTCTGCTGTTGTTGGCTCGCTAGCAAGTCTGTTTGCCATTTAAATACAGTACTTTGACTTTGTGGGGAGCTCGCCAAGAGCCCACCAATTCCTTTGCAAAATGATGCGTGCGCAATACCCTGAAATTCACCTATTGATGTTTACACCACTAATAAAATCAATGATCTAAATGTGCCGATTTAAAGGGAAATAAGTCTTCTTTTTTATAAGTAACAGAACAATACTGCATGGATTTTTGAAAATATATAATTTGTTTTCTGTGTTGAATAGGAGGATATCTACCCTGCGAGTCACAGCCCCTTTCTGACCTACGCAGGCTTTGGGGGAAAGTGGGCTCTGCCAACAAACTTGATATTTCTTTTTGAGCATGCGTGAACGGTTGCCAAGATATTATTTTGGGCCCAAGGCTCTAACACGTCACTTCCTATTTTCCTGCTTACGCGTGTTCATAAACTCAAACTTGTTTGACCAGTTTAAAACCTGACTGACTCAGCCCAAACTTGGGGCGAAGATCAAGTGTGTTGGCAGAGCCCACTTTTCCCCGAAGCCTGCATAGGTTGGAAAGGGACTCTGATTCGCAGGGTAGAGATATCTCACTCAAAATAAATTTCATATTTTTTGCAAGGAACACTTTCCTTTTAACTTTGTGTAGAAACACCCAGAGCTTTGATTTATTACACCATCAATGGGACCAAGCCAGATCCTTTCAAAAAACTTGGGGAGAAATTCACTTACAGATACTACAAACCATTCTTACTTGGGGCTGGAAAGAGAACAGTGAAGGCTATGGCAACATCAAGGTTGGTGCAGCATGTTGCTGTGTGATTGTTGCAATGTTGTACTGATCTGATCATTACTGTATCGTGATAATTAGGAGGATGATGATTATGATGGTAATAAATGATGATTATGATGATAATCAATTATGATGATGACTATAATGGTTATGATGATCATCATCATGATTATGATAATAATTGATCATGATGATCAAGATGATGATGATGACAATGATCATGATCATGGTAATGATTATGATAATAAAGACCATCATGTGATAATGATGACCATGTAGGTAATGATTATCATAATGAAAATGAAGATTATGATGATGATCATCATCATCATGATGACTATAATAGTCATGATGATAATCATGATGATTATGATAATAATTATGATCATGATTATCAAGATGATAATGGTGACAATGATCATGATCATGATAATGATTGTGGTAATGATAATAAAGATCATCATCATATATGAAGTTACGATAATGATGATCATGCAGCTAATGATCATCATCATAATGAAAATGAAGATTATGATGATGATTATGATCATCATCATGATGACTATAATGGTCATGATAATGATTATGATAATGATGATCAAGATGATGATGACAATGATCATGGTAATGATGATAAACATGGTCATGATGATCATGGTAATGATTGTGGTAATGATTATGATAATAAGGATCATCATTATATATGAAGATATTATAATGATGATCATGATGGTAATAATGATCATCATAATAATGAAAATGATGATTATGATGATAATGATCATGATGATTATCATGATGGAAAATGATGATTATAAATGGTGATGGTCATGATTGTCATATGGTGATGATCACGATGATAATTATATAATAATTATTATAATCATTATTATCATTATTATAATCATATTGTCATATGATGATGATGATATCAATCATTATGATCATGGTTAATGATTATGACAATAAAGATCATCATATATGACGATATGATAATGATGATCATGATGATAATGATCATCATAATAGTGAAGATTATGATTATGATGGTGATCATTGATGATGGTGATCGTCATGATCATGATAATGCTGCTATGATTTTGTCAGGAATGGGTAAATCTAATTACATTTTTTAGTGATGGAACAAGGGAAAGTTCAATAGTTACAAAGATGTTTCTTGTTGAAGAAGCAGCTGACTTGCGTGGTGATAGTGAAGATGAGATGGATGAAAATGGTCCTCTGAGCACTAGACAATCAACAGCAAAGGTGATGTCAAGCATATGATTGAAAATGCATTAATTTAATTACTTAAAAAGGAACTAAAATGTACTAAAAAGGTATTTTTACCTGAGCTAGTCAAAAATGGTTAGAAGTTAATCTTATTTTACTTTGTCTCAATGCCAGACAACTTTATTTGTCAAAAAGAAAACCATTAGCAAGCCTAAGCAAAACTGGTGAAAAGGCATTAATTTGATCAATTAAAAAAGAACTAAAATGTACTGATATAAAAGGATATTCTTATCTGAGCTAGCCAAAAATGTTTTTTTTAATAATATTTTACTTCATCTCAATACTAGACAAACCTCACTCATCAAAATCAATTTCCATAACGAGTGGGTGCCCAGTTAAGAAACGGTTGACGTTCACTTGGGTTTTCGGTGTTTTTTAAAATGGTTTCGTAGAAACCACCTTAATGGTATCAAATGATACTTCTAGCCAGGAGCAACGAAGCAATTAAATCTAATTTTTGATTTCTTTTTTTAATTTTAGGATCATTCAGGTTTATCTTATCCTATGAGAAACCTTGGTTTAAGTCAAAGTCCTATCTCGGAACAATCCCAAAATGGTTGGACAAGTCAAGCTAATCGTGGCAAAAAATCAGGTCAGTGTGAATTCTGTTGAATTATACAGCTACCATGCAGATCGAACAGCAGAAGTTCTTTAAAAAATAACTGCTTTGTGTTTATTTTTTATAGAAACACTGGTTAACAGTTCATTATCACATAGAAAAGCTAAAGGAGAAACAAGGTCAGCCATGAAAAGCGATCTTTGAAACAAATTCTTAAATGCATGACTCACTATACTCTAATAATTGTAAGTTTCATGAAATATTTTCAGGTTTGGAGGACGTGAAGACGTCCGTTCACCAGAGGTACATTAAATAGTTTTATTCTCTTGATTTCAGTATTGTGTGACATTGTTATTTGTTTTGATTTTCAGTTGCTTAAAGCCTTCAACTGTAAATACGAAAGAATACACTAAATTTTATTCTAAATATAAAACCTAGACGAAATGGGAATTTGAGAAAAAAGCCAGTTTACAAACTTTAGCCGGACCACAACACTCAAAAACTTCTTTTTTTACGGTGGTATAATTTTGTTATTATATTTTCAGTACTTAAGTTTGCTTTTGGATCGCTCTCCCGAAAGTACTTTACAGGAAAACAGAATGCCACGTGAAATGGAGCTCACAAAGTAAGTTCAGGAAAGGTTCAAATAACGGTTGAACACGCGTAGGGATGGGCAGATGGACTGATTGACAGCTGGATGGAAGGATGGAATGATAGTGATATAAAAACGTAGTGCATGCTGTGTATGCATGAAAAATACAAATTGAAAATGTTAAAAGATTGGTGTACTGCCCAAATGCTCATAAAAGAAGTCTACTTAGTTTTTGAGGGGGGGATCTATAGCCAGGCCAGATGGAGATGGATGGGTGAATAGTAAATGAATGGATGGATGGGTTGATGGACGGGTGGGTTGATGAGTCATTGGACGGCAAAATGGAGGTGAATGAATGGATGTGTAATCTACTGTTAGTCTGATGGCAAGATAGATCTATGGATGGACAGTCAGATGGCCGGATAGATGAATGGGCAAATGGATAGTGGGATGGATGGTAGGGTAGTCAGGTGGCAAAATAAAAGGTACACTGTCAGGTGGATTGTGCATGTACAGAGTTTCCAACAGCAGACAAACGGACAGACAGATAGAGAGACATATCAGTAATGTAGAGTTTTCGTTTACTATTTAGATGTATTTACTGTTTCGCTCCTCGTCCATCTGATCCGTACTCAACTTTCTGTAACGACTGTGGATCTCCATTACCGCAGCTAGCTACCACTAGACTTTCTCCACCACATGCTGACAAGGTGAACAAGATTTAGATTTAATGACTTTATTGCCTATAGCAACTGGTGGTCAAACAGAGCGAAATGCCCCAATTGAACATGACTACCATGATGCAAGTGTTGGTTTTGCGAAGCACAGGAGAGATCAACTACAACTCTACTCACATTAGTTTCCAGCTCGACAACGGGGTCATTCCCAAGCGGTCACCCATCCAAGTACTAACCCCGTCTAACCGGGCTCAACTTTTGGTGAGAGGCAGTGTGCTAACAGCACACGCCACCCGTGCTTCCCTTACGATGACGTATAATTAGTATATTTACATAAAACAACTTGGTTTACCAAGGCTACTGTAAGCTCTCTGCTGGGCATTTATTATTAGTATTGGTTAGCGTTAAAAGTTCCTCAAACCTTCCATTCACGTAACTTCTGTATCACTTGAAACTTAGAAAATGTTTTTTATTAAGTATTTAATATGTTTTTGTGTCACAAGTCAGTTAGGTATCCAACGAAGTCTTCACCGAAGTTTGTTTTTCATTTTAGCTTGGGATGTGTAAGGTTTGTCATTCAATGGTCCCACTCAATGCCCCCACTTGTGTAATTTGCGAAGCAGCCATGGCACCGCAGCGGCTCCCCCAAGGATCGCCAAGATTGCCGGTAACTTTTTCTAGTTACTGTATTTGCATTCACATGTTAACCAGAATATAAATAAAATGATCATGACGCCTTTTTTATGTTTTAGGATAAAATTGTGTGCGATCTTTGTGATACGGTTAATCCCTTAGACATGACCAGATGTGTCGCTTGTGAAAGCAAACTTCCCCTGAAATTCAAGGTATCCTAGCCATTTTGAAACACTTTGTTTCATTTTTTCACTTGCTTCGTTCTACTTTACTTTACTTTACTTTACTTTACTTTACTTTACTTTACTTTACTTTACTTTACTTTACTTTACTTTACTTTACTTTACTTTACTTTACTTTACTTTACTTTACTTTACTTTACTTTACTTTACTTTACTTCATTTCACTTTACTTTACTTTACTTCACTCCAATTTACTTGACTTTGCTTTACTTCACTTCACTTCCATTACATTTACATTACTTGACACTTTCAAATTATAATTTTCCAGCAAATGCCTTCAGGAGTTTCTGCTCCTCCACTACCCAAAGATGACGAATCTTTGATAACATGTTCAAACTGCTTTCGTGTTAATAGCGGTGACGCCCGATTTTGTGACTGGTGTGCTTCGAAGGTGAGCTATCTTTCTTTCCTTCTTTCTTTCTTTCTTTCCTTCCTTCCTTCCTTCCTTCCTTCCTTCCTTCCTTCCTTCCTTCCTTCCTTCCTTCCTTCCTTCCTTCCTTCCTTCCTTCCTTCCTTCCTTCTTTCTTCACTTCCTTCTTTCTTCTCTTGTTTCCTTCTCTGTTTCCTTCCCTTCTACCTTCCTTCCTTATTTTCTTTCTTCCTTCCTTCCTTCCTTCCTTCCTTCCTTCCTTCCTTCCTTCCTTCCTTCCTTCCTTCCTTCCTTCCTTCTTCCGTCCTTCCTTCTTTCTTCACTTGTTTCCTCCTCTGTTTCCTTCCCTTCTACCTTCCTTCCTTATTTTCTTCCTTCCTTCCTTCCTTCCTTCCTTCCTTCCTTCCTTCCTTCCTTCCTTCCTTCCTTCCTTCCTTCCTTCCTTCCTTCCTTCCTTCCTTCCTTCCTTCCTTCTTCCGTCCTTCCTTCTTTCTTCACTTGTTTCCTCCTCTGTTTCCTTCCCTTCTACCTTCTTTCCTTATTTTCCTGCCTTTCTTCTTTCCTTCCTTTCTTCCTTCCTTTCTTCCTTCCTTCCTTCCTTCTTCCTTTCCTCCTTCCCTCTTTCTGTTCCTCCTTTTCTCTCTCCTTCTCTTCTTCCTTTCTTTTCCTATATCTTCATTGTTTGCAATTTGTCGTTTTCCAGCCTGTTCCGTACACCAGTTACCTTACTTGTTCAAGATGTAATGGCAACAACCAACCTTACTCCAAGTATTGCTCTTCATGTGCCTGTCATATAGACCCTCCTCCGCGTGTAAATTCTTCAAGGTAAAGTAAACAAACCACATCAACAATCTAATATGTTAAACTTTAGTTCATTTTTTAAAATAAAGTACACAATTGATAACACCCCCTGTTTTATCTCAAATGTAATGTACTTGACGTTCAATTATCTGTGGCAATGGGAAAACTGTTTAGACTAATTCCTCTTATATTCGTATATAACTGAGCTCGTTTTTAACGTCCGTACGCAAAACGATGCAACCTGATTGGTTGCTGAGCGGTCGGGATTTTCCGATATTGGCCTTCGGGTCAACACGTTTTTTTCTCGGACCTGTAAATTTTGGCGCGAAAATTTCTGAGTCAGTGATTTGAAAACAAATAAAAGATAACACTAGGTTTCTTTATTCATATATTCTGGGCGATATATAATTTTCTCGGACGTTACTGCTGAAAAACTGTTTACCTAAAAACATGACAAATGAAAGCCGAACTGGTGTAAACATGAAGAATTGATACATAAAAGCTAAAAGGTAAGGTATTAAACGGCAAACTCCGAAGACGAAAACATGGACTAAAGTTGCCTTCGTTTGCTCTGTCTGTACGGAAAGTACAGTATCTTCCTTCGGGCTTTTCTTCTCACACAGACTATCTTCGTTTTTTTTTGCTTTGTTTATACGCAAAACCTACAAATACTTTCCCGTACTCTCACTCTCACTCTCACTCGACTAACAAGTCGAGTATTTCATAAAAAACTTGAACTGTTGTGAATAGTTTTTAAGAATTTCGTATTTAATTGTATGTACCTTTTGTAGACAAGCAAATGGAGTTCTTGGAACCCTAGTCGAAAAGGAGAAAGTACCAAAGGTAAAACGTATATGGGGAACATTTGTTGGACTATAGTTTTATATGGTTTTGATTTTTAAATATATGTCAAAAGTGTACATTGTTTACAATGCATGTCAACGAATTTCTTACCGGCGTAGTTCTTGGTAGAACTATCCATAATATAGTTCTTAGTCATTGTTATAGTGCCTTGTGGTTGTTCAAGAGCTTATACAGCTAACATTACAAAACGTTAATGAAATGTTGATAAAATGAGAGAGTTTGCCGCCATTGCCATTCAGGGCCTGACCTAACAATGAGACGAAAAACTGCTTTTTTATGAGAACGAATATACGACGTCTTCCACTTCTGTAGAAAGAATTGTATAGCTAACCACAAAACGTTTTGACTAGTAAAGAAATATCGTACGGAGAAGCTTGCCAGCGAGTACGCGAGCACCAAGTAAAGACCCTGGGTACGAGGTTGAGCTAGTATGTAATAAACTGTGTTTCTTTCCAGTTTATTTGCTTTATCTAAATCCAAGTCATTGTAAGTTGCATAAAATACGAAATGAAATTTTAGTTTTGTTACCATTAGCAAAGATGTTACCATAAACACTAAACGACAGAAAGCGAGACCCTCCCCCCTTTTGGAAAATGTGTCCATGGAAGTTATAGTAGAACCTGACCCTAACATGATGCCTGAAGCTAATCTCACGTGAGGGTTGCCCATCCGAAAATCTCAACCAGCACCCTTTCCCGAAAATGTGTCCATTTCACGTATGGAAATTGATGGAGCCTGGCCCCTATGGATCTAATCTCACGCTGGGGGTTTGCCCACTCGAAAACTTTGACAAACCACATCTAATAGTCTCGGAAATTTATGGACAATGATTCTCGCTAAAGGTTGTGCGATGCGCAGTAAAGCATATCAAGCTGCAACTCTTGGTGCAGTCTTGGCAGAAGAGGGGCTTTGCTCTCTGTTGTTCAGTGCTTTCTTTGCTAATAGCTCAGTGCATGTTTTCGTTTTTTCTATGTCTTTAGAAACTTAGTTCAGGTAAATTGACAACCTGGATCCCTGTTGACGTTCCTCGTATATCAGTCGATACCGCACATCAGGCCACACAAACTGGCGGGTTATTTTACCCTTCTAGCACGGCTATAAATAGACAACAGAAACTTGAAGCCGACGAAAGAGCAAGGATAGACAACCTTAGAGATAGACGGCCGACCTTAACTGCTGTAAGCCCTGGCAGAGGTAGGCGAACTACAACGTGTTTTAGTAAAAATATTTTCCTTTTCTTTTCATTATCTTGTTTTCTGCTCTGCTTTCCTCTTTTTCCTTCTCTTGTCTCTTGTTTCTTTTCATTCTATTTTATGTCATGTTTATTTTGTTTTGTTTCTTTTCTTTTTCCCCATCTCATCCTCTTTAATACCTCGCCTAACCTCATACCCTACTTTACAATACTCTGTACTTTCCCTTGTCCGGCCTTGCCTCGCTTTGCTTTGCCTTTCGTTGCTTTGCCTTTCGTTGCATTGGCTTGCCTCGCCTCGCCTCGCCTTGCTTTGCCTTGCCTTGCTTCTCCTCGCTTAGCTTTGCCTTGCCTCGCCTTGCCTTGCCTCGCCTCGCCTCGTCTTTGCTTGCCCTTGCCCTTGCCTTGCCTTGCCTTGCCTTAGCCTAGCCTTGCTTTGTCTTGTCTTGTCTTGTCTTGTCTTGTCTTGTCTTGTCTTGCCTTGCCTTGCCTTGCCTTGCCTTGCCTTGCCTTGCCTTGCCTTGCCTTGCCTTGCCTCATCTCCCCCTTCCGTCCTTTTCGCTCTTCCCCCTCTTCTTTCCCCGTCACAGCCCTTCTTTTTCTTCTTCATTTTAAAACAAATGAATAACCAATATTTGCATCGTTTCCCATTCTAGGATATTGGAGACAGCAAATGGATCACATATGTTCACATTTAAGAGCGCATGCTCAGAATAATCCCGACTTCCGAGCCATGATTGGAGAACCCAGGATTGGCAAGGTAAGAATTTACGGGCTATTTTTTTAATGATAAGCTTACTCAGATTCCATTCCATTTGTATCTTAACACGGGTGTATGTTACACGCTGCGATGATCCGTGCTACTTGTCTCGCAACGAGAAGTCAATGCCGTTGCGAGAAGCAGGTTAAATGAAAAATTGCACCGTGTATTACGGTGCTTTTAGGGAAACAGTGTTTTGGGGGGACAAAAGATATAATATATCAGCGTTTAAAGTGTTTTTTTATTTATGAAAAGCAATCATAAGATACAGTGAGATTTACTTAATAACATTGCAACTCAGTCACAGTTTTAATGCGCAAGAAGAACTACAAAAAGTATAAAAACTACGAAGTATATAAATGCATTGTTCACAGCGGATGATCTATAATGTCTTACTGGTATCCACCGAACCAAAAGTTGGTTGTTGAACGGGGGCCAGATGTGCAACGGAACTTGACATTTTGCCTACCATAATAACCAAAATTATCTTCACTCGGGACGGCCCCTTGGGTTGTTTTGAATTCACACTTAGCTTCAGTGCTGACGTGAAGAACATGTGTGTTAGCCTGCCACCACCCCGATGTACAGTGAGCGCAACGGAGGCCACGAACATTGATGTATTCCACTTTCTTACAAGTCCCTGCTCCAAGGTAAGTCATGACGTCAAAGTCTGCGAACTTTCCTCTGACGTAATCAGTGTAGTCGACGCCGTAAGTTGGGAAGCTGCACGTTATTCTCCAGTGGGTGGACTGGGACTTGACATGATTCATCTGATGTAAATTCATTCGGTAGAGCTTCCAGTTGGGCGAGTTCTCGTTCACTGGTCCGTTTGCCTTTAGGGGATAGTTTCGAAACTGTTTCATTATGACATTCTTCAATGTGTAGGATTCGACCAATGTCCACGCGGCTCCTGCTTCGGATGTCATGTCGCAATAAACAGTAAAAGTGCTTCCGTGTATGTCGGTCTCGTAGATCTTATAATAACCGTTGGATCTGTATCTCTTGTTGAAGTAATCTAAGCAACTTCGTGGAGTGAAATCTTCTGGTGTTTTTTTCTGTGCAGAAATAATAATGTTATACGTGTTATTAAAACAGAGAGACTCTTTGCTACACTACAATAACGTTCTGTTAACATTCTTGACTGCATGCCCGATAAGGAAGCATTTACATCGAGGTTTAATTAAAAATTTGAGTCCACGGCACAGAAAAAACTATCGTTAAACTATTGACAAAAACGAACGTGAAAAGTTTATAACAACACTGAACAGCACAAGCCGCGAGTACAGGACAACATTTCAAATTTCACCAAAATACTTTGTATTGTGTGTGTCGTTCCACCGTGTGAGACTTCTATCCTTCCGTGTTTTACTCTATCTTGTAATTGTCTCCAATTTAAAATTGTTTCAGCATACCTTTTGTAGTATCTATATAGGTGTCTCGGTTTTGCCTTCTCTTTTTTTTAAGGCTGGCGCACACGCTACGATTTTGGACAGCCGATCTTTATCGCGGCCGACCAAATTTAGGGCTTACACTGATCAAATTCGTCACGTGTGTGGTGTCATTACAGAGCGATTTTTAGTCGGCCAATTTCCGTCGTAAAATGTCAAACTGGTTGTTTGATATTGCCCGATTAAAATCGGTCAAAATATTGCATCATGCCGTGTGTGGTGCATGAGTTCACTGATCATTCATTATTCTTTCTGAAGTTAAAATGATCCAGTAAAAATTGTGGCTCCAGTTGCTAAATATGTAAGTTTTTACATGTAAATGGCACACATGTATGGTAAACACCGATTTTTATCGGTTGACCAGTCGGTAAAAATTGACCGACTAAAATCGTAGCGTGTGCGCCAGGCTTTAAATGTTCCCATGCATGAAATGAATGTTCATCCAAAAATCTCAAGCAAAGCAAAGCACTTTTTCGATAAAACTGAAGGAAATGGGTTGTGCGCTCATGCATTATTCCACAAATTTTCGCGAATTGCGTCAACACATTTTTATAGTGACAGTTCAAAGGATCGATCTAGTGTCTGCACTTACCTTGGAAATCAAGGCGACTGGCTTGCCCTAAAGAAAAGACGGCGAAACGTGTTAAAGATCAGTTTATTTTATGGATGTTTGCCATATATATTATTACATTCCAAGTGACCATTTCTGGTCACTTGGTTCGCATGCCCACCTTGGGTGCGTTTGCCAGTTGCACGTTCTGGCCCAAAAAAGCGATACAAAGATAGTCTTAAGCGCTCAATGAAGCTTTGCCAGTTAGACGATCAGACGTGGGAAGTAACAGCTACAAACCGTGGGCTCTGGCGCAATGCGGTACACACCGGAGTTGCAGCATTCGAGGCGAAACAAAGCGAAACATCCCGTGCGAAGAGGCGTGCACGCCACGAGCGCCAGTTCCAGCGTGAACGACATCCCCCTCTGGACGGCCGCTTCGTGTGCGACGTCTGCGGTCGAGTGTGCCATGCCATGATTGGGCTGTTAAGCCACAAGCGTTCACATAAATGACGCTACCTTACCCGTGCTGGATTGCTGGAACCGTCATCATCGATTTCGATGGTCAACCACAACAATCAAACGTGCACTGTGCACAGGCTTTCTCTTACGTGCTTGGCTTTCCTGTATAATAAGTGGTTTATCTTTTGGCTTTTGACTCTTGATTTTAATCGTACACCGACATACAGTAAACCTGAGTCGCTGTACGTCGCCCCCAATTTGGAAATTTGTTTGAAAACCCCTGTTTTAGTTTACAAGTTACAACTTTCGTTTTAAATTGTTCGTATAACTGTTACCTGTTTAGCCTTTAGCTTCGTGTCAACTGCCATTCCCAGCAGAAACAGACTGAAACTGAACAGAAGAACCAACTTTGAAATCATTTCTGTGCCTTTTCAAATAGCTTCTGATGTGATCGCTTCGACGTTCACAGAATAATGCGAACGTATGACGGCGACACTGCCGATTTATGATTTGCTCTGTTCTTGTGTTATACCAATCCCGTTCCCAGAGCCCACGTTCCCCACCCGGGTGGGGAACGTGGGCTCTGGGAACGAGATTGGTGTTATACAACATACAGATATAATCTTACAGTCAAACCGGATGTTCTCTTGAATGGGTTATTTATAACCAGACTAACCGGTTAAACGAAAGGAGACATGCTGCGCCGCACGCAACACATGGTTGATGAAAGATGAATGTGATGACATGTAGGGGTTTTCTTTTTTGCTTTTTTTTGCTTTTTTTAAACTTTTTTTTTAGGTTTTATTTATTTTTTTATTTTTTTATTGGTAGAATTCAAGGAAATTGCAGCTTTTTCTCCCGGCTGGTTTTTAATCTTTATCAGTGCTTTCATTCTTATAAACGAACAGGTTTTTTATATGGTAGTTTTATATGGCATGGTGTCTGCCTGTGATAAAACGAAGCTCACACCTTAAGTGCTGTAGATTAAAGTGGGTCGGAAATGAAAATATGCTCGATAAAAAGCTGTATAAGAAGTATATACGATAGTCAAGGCAAATAGTACTTGTTGATGGAGTAAAACTCGTCTAATGAATAATGTGGAAAAGACTAAACACCGATACACGAAACATAAATAATAAAAATAAGAGCAAATGAATGTCATATTTGCGAGGGGAAACCATAAGTTTTGTCGGTGTTTCCATCCTGACGTGTTGAAGTGGTATTAATTCATATTATATATTATATGAGCGGAAACTGCTATGAAGATCTCTTAAAACCATTAAACCATTAAAATCTTTAGACTGCGTATTCAACATAAACATGAAAAATTAAGTCGGTAATCGGTATACGAGTGTGAAAAACTGCTAAAATTATTTCTCTATTTTGCATTACTTGGCAGCTTAATCTTTTTCATCTGTGCGTAACTCCGACTTCAATGCACCGACTCAAATGATTTCAGCGCCTGATCATAACCAGATAAATCTAGGATAAGCGACTACACCATTGCACCCGAGTCCTGTTGAATCTACAAATTAAATTAACTCTAACTGCCAATAATCGAGAATTCGCGACTTAGACTTAGTTTCAGTTTATCGCAAATACCACAAATAAAATGTAGTCTTTTACTCGCCCTCCAACAATGGATGATATAATGAACTAAAGAGAAAAGGTACTTGAAGCAGGCTATAAGCTTGAGTCTCAAGCTTATCCTTGAGTAGGCTTGTACCTTGTCTAGAGAGCTTTAAAAACATGCATGAAAAAACGTCTGAAAAAAAATACAACAGAATTTTATTTTAATTTGCATTTTAAGCAATTATCTTGGCTTTCAATAGATATGGAAATGATAAAATTATATAACAAGTCTGTAATTATGTTTCTTTACTGCAAACTTAACAAAACGTTTGTAGAAATAATCTGAACTGTAAATATGAAAGGAAAAAGCAAGGAAAATGTGCTACTTTCGTTCCCAGGGTCTCATGAAGATCATGCAAGTGCCAACTAATGCAAGTTGTTTATAAATAACTTTTTACATTATTAAACCAAACTCTCTTAAATGGAAAATGTGAGCTGGTGTCAACCTATTCCTATAATTGCCTGCGGCGTTTGCACCAACGACACTACAAAATGAAAGTATACGTTTCCAGTAGCCTAGTTTCTAGGCCTTTCGTTTCCGTCATGTGCTTGGCCGCGTAGTCGGTTTGGGTTATTGGGAAGACTGGGGAGAGGCTGGAAACGAGAAGGGCCCAGCAACATTCGCAAAAAGGTCTTGCCCAGAATCGTTCTGGCCCTTCGAGTGTTCCTGGGATCTAGCATACAACACTGAGCGACAGTATAAAAGCATAAGGATGTCTGTGAAGATTTTACCAAAGATCTTGGCGATCGAAAGAAGGGAATTATGGAATATATTCCAATTGGAGCTTGGAATGAAAATGTAACTGTTTAACTTTCAACTTTTTGCGGTTGCAGAAGGAAAGCTAGTGATAAGAAAGCTAGGCTAGTGAAACTTCGTCGATCCGAGGTAAGCAGGCTTGTATTATTTTATGCAGATGGATATTAAATGTCGAAAAACACTTAGAACATCATAATATCACAATTCTTCCTCAATAAACAACCAAGCTGTAAAGTGAAAGTGTTTACGAATTTTGCTAGGCCTTCCCCAGCGGGTCCGTTCGGATCACTTCCGAAACGCGTTAACCGAGGAAGGCCTAGAAACTAGGCTACGTTTCCAGCTCGTTCGTTCCGTGCTCCTTGCGTCATCGTATAAATAGAAACACAATTTTGGGATATGAGATGTTTTTTGGGGGGGACAAATTATTGCGTTTGTTTTTTATTTATGAAAAGCAGTCATAAGGTACAGTTAGATTTACTTAATAACATTGCAACTCAGTCACAGTTTTAATGCACAAGAAGAACTACAAAAAGTATAAAACTGACTACGAAGTATATAAATGCATTGTTCACAGCGGATGTTCTATAATGTCTTACTGGTATCCACCGAACCAAAAGTTGGTTGTTGAACGGGGGCCGGATGTGCAACGGAACTTGACATTTTGCCTACCATAATAACCAAAATTATCTTCACTCAGGACGGCCCCTTGGGTTGTTTTGAATTCACACTTAGCTTCAGTGCTGACGTGAAGAACAGCTGTGTTAGTCTGCCACCACCCCGATGTACAGTGAGCGCAACGGAGGCCACGAACATTGATGTATTCCACTTTCTTACAAGTCCCTCCAAGGTAAGTCATGACGTCAAAGTCTGCGAACTTTCCTCTGACGTAATCAGTGTAGTCGACGCCGTGAGTTGGGAAGCTGCACGTTATTCTCCAGTGGGTGGACTGGGACTTGACATGATTCATCTGATGTAAATTCATTCGGTAGAGCTTCCAGTTGGGCGAGTTCTCGTTCACTGGTCCGTTTACCTTTAGGGCATAGTTTCGAAACTGTTTCATTATGACATTCTTCAATGTGTAGGATTCGACCAATGTCCACGCGGCTCCTGCTTCGGATGTCATGTCGCAATAAACAGTAAAAGTGCTTCCGTGTATGTCGGTCTCGTAGATCTTATAATAACCGTTGGATCTGTAACTCTTGTTGAAGTAATCCAAGCAACTTCGTGGAGTGAAATCTTCTGGAGTTTTTTTCTGTGCAAAAATAATAAGGTTATACGTGTTATTAAAACAGAGACTCTTTGCTACACTACAATATCCTTCTGTTAACATTGTTGACTGCATGCCCGATAAGGAAGCATTTACATCGAGGTTTAATAAAAAATTTGAGTCCACGGCACAGAAAAAAAATATCGTTACACTATTGACAAAAACGAACGTGAAAAGTTTATAATACTGAACAGCAAAAGCCGCGAGTACAGGACAACATTTCAAATTTCACCAAAATACTTTGTATTGTGTGTGTCGTTCCACCGTGTGAGACTTCTATCCTTCCGTGTTTTACTCTATCTTGTAATTGTCTCCAATTTAAAATTGTTTCAGCATACCTTTTGTATAGTATTTAAGGTGTCTTGACTATGTTTTACCTTCTCTTTTTTTTTTAAGGTTGGCGCACACGCTACGATTTTAGACAGCCGATCTTTATCGGCCAACTAAATCCGATTTTCGTCGTAAAATATCAAACTGGTTGTTTGATATTGCCCGATTAAAATGTGTGTGGTGATTACCAATTTTTATCGTCCACTGATCACTCATACTTTCTGAAGTTATGGTGATCGTAAAAATGGTGGTTCCCGTTGCTAAAGATGTGAGCTTTTACATGTAAATGGCACTATGGTAAACAGTAAACACCACTTTTTATCGGTTGACCAGTCGATAAAAATTGACCGACTAAAATCGTGGCGTGTGCGCTGGCTGGCTTTAAATGTTCCCATGCATGAAATGAATGTTCATCCAAAAATCTCAAGCAGAGCAAATTAAGCACTTTTTCGATGCCAACGTTAATTGAACATTTTAGCGTGACTCAATCAGGTTTGTTGACCCCGAAATGACAAAATGGTCATGTGAAGATAAAACTGAGGGAAACGGTTATGCGCTCATGCATTATTCGACAATTTTTCGCGATTTGCGTCAACACATTTTTATAGGACCTAAAATTGGCAGTTGTAATTCTATCAAGAAATTTCCCCCTTGTGATCTAGTGTCTGCACTTACCTTGGAAATCAAGGCGACTGACTTGTCCTAAAGAAGAAAAGACAGCGAATAATGAGTTACGTCGTAGTCATATCATATTAACTCTTTCCTGTCCGAATCGGTCTTTAGTATTTTATTCTGGCTATAACGCCAGACGATTTTATTCACCTCTAGGGAAGCCCTCGGACAGGAATGAGTTACTATAATGAAGTGTTCTTAAAAGAGTTAAACGAAACGTGTTAAAGATCAGTTTATTTTATGCATGTTTGCTATATATTATTACATTTCATAACCACATTTCCAAGTTGTGAGAATAGTGTTTCCAGTTTGGTCCTATACCAAACACCACAGGCGTTTTCTTGGTGCTTGGCTTTCCTGTATAATAATAAGTGGTTTATCTTTTGGCTTTTGACTCTTTATTTTAATAAATCATACACCGACATACCGTAAACTTGAGTCGCTAGGTCGCCCCTAATTTGGAAATTTATTTGAAAACCCCTGTTTTAGTTTTTTACAAGTTTCGTTTTAAATTGATCGTATAACTATACCTTTTTAGTCTTTAGCTTCGTGTCAGCGACTGCCATTCCCAGCAGAAACAGACTGAAACTGAATAGAAGAACCAACTTTGAAATCATTTCTGTGCCTTTTCAAATAACTTCTGATGTGATTGCTTCGACGTTTACAGAATAATGCGAACGTATGACGGCGACACTCCCGATTTATGCTTTACTCTGTTCTTGTGCTTAAAACACGAATTAACACGATTATTTAAAATAGATACTAGCAAGATTGACTAATAATCAGCGAGGTTGTCGTCCTGATTTTCCTTATTTTGATGAGGTTGTTGGATATGTGTTATTTATTGTTATTTATATATAAGACTATATATTTATTTCTGGTTGTGTTTTAAAATACGGTGTATATGGATAGTGTATAAGACTGTAGCGAATGCCACTAATTCGGTCGGTAGTGTGCTGTGCACAACGTTTAAACAATCCATGTGGGTGGTATATACAGCCGAAAGGGATAGCCCAAACATCACAAAATCACACTTTTAGAAAAACTGGTCGGTAAAACAGAGATTTTGTACGGGGAAACATGATTTGTTGGTAAATTGATGAGAAATTGGTCGTTAAATTGATAGAAAATTGAGTTGGTCGGTATATAATGTAAGGAGGAGGCAATAGAGGTACACTCGCCACTCAGAATGGTCACGCGACACCACTGGTCTTCACTCGAAAAGCCAGTGTTTCCTTTAATCTCTTTTGCAAGTATATCACTTTTAGCCAAGGGATTTTTGGTGGAGGAGAATCCTAGTGTTAGAATATAATACACATATAAGACCAAACCTGGACATTTCAATGATCGAAACTGTCGACGAGAAACGAGAATAAACACGAATTTAGTGGAATGAGATCGTTTGTGACGCATTTGAAAATAGAAGGCAGTTGAACTAGGAAGTTTATAATTTTAACGTGATACGTATCATGAAATTGTGTATAGTCGAATTGTATGCTTTATTGTGTAGTGCTGATACAGTTTACCTTTTTCATAACTCCATTTAAGATAGTGGCAACTTAAAATAGAAGAACTTTGGAGAGGAAGTGAATGGTTAGAATTGTCTAGATACTCTCAACAATACACTATAGGGACTCCTTGCTGTGAGATAGTTATTATCATCAAAATATGGTCAATGTCGAACCGCCCCCTAAAAAACAATTACTATACATTTTCCATTCCGCACGGTATTGATATTAATATGTTGTATACCATTTTTGGCAAGTATGTTTTATATTTATTTAACTTATTACCTAGGATGTTTGAGGGTTGTTTCTTTGACGAGTAAAATCGTCTGGCGTTAGACGGAGTAAAACAATGAGGAGCCGTTTGGGGCCAGCTGAGGGAAGTGTTTATATGGAGGAGACTAATTATTTAGCATGAATTTATGTTGAATTTAGGATGAATTTATTCACGAAAAAATAGCAAGTTAAACAAACATCTCTTTAGAAAAGCATTTTGCAGTATTATATAAGATAGAACATACTATATAAGATAGTGACAATTTAAAATAGAAAATTTTTGAAAGGAAGTGAATGGTTAGAATTATCTAGATACTCTCAACAATACACTATATAGAAACTCCTTGCTGTGAGATATAGTCATTATCATTTTGCCACCCACACAATATTGATCTAAGCAAACATTCATTTAAAAACAATTTGCAGCTAGTCTATTATAGCAATAATAAAAATCATCTTGTGTTTCAGTAAATGATAAAATAAGTTGCTTGTAAGTAAAATAAATTAATTTACGAAAAAACCCAACCCAAGCAAACATTTATTTAATAAAAGCAACTTGCAGTAATATACCATATACAGTATATTGCATAAAGGTGTGCTATTGTCACTATTGTGCGATGATACATAAAACGTCTTGTGATTACGTGATGAAAGAGCTAAGAATACTATATTTAAAAGCAAGTTGCAGTATATACCATTCAATATATCGTAACAGTATACTAAGTGAGTTATTGTGCAATAATAAGAGTCTTGTGATTACATGGTGAAATAAGTTGATTTTAAGAGAAAATGGTGAGGAAAAGGTCACCATTGCAGGAACAACGTTCGACGTATGTTGTCTTTACAAGTATCCGCCAAACCACCAGTTGGTTGTCGATGTGGGACCGGCAGTGCAACGAAACTTGTTGTTTGTGGTTGTATATAAACCAAAATTATCCTCATCTCTAACTGCTCCTTGTCTCGCATTAAACTGGCACCCACCGACACTACTGTCGATGTGAGCAGCGTTTCGATTGAGAATTTGCCACCATCTCGCAGTGCACTGAGCACATTCATGGCCACGAATATTTACATATTCCACCGACTTGCACACACCAACGCCTAGAAACGTCATGACGTCAAAGTGTGCGAACTTCGCTCTGACGTAATCGGTGTAGTCGACGCCGTGAGTTGGGAAGCTGCATGTGGCTCTCCAGTGGGTGGACTGGGATTTAACATGATTCATTTGAGACCAGCTCATTCGGTAGAGGTTCCAGTTGGGCGAGTGTTTGTTTACTGGTTTGTTTGTTTTTAGCGGGTGTTTTGTGAACTGCTCTATCTTCATGTTTTTCTTCGCGTATGACATAACCAGGGTCCAGGCTGCTCCCGGTTCCGAGTTCATATCACAGTAGACTGTGATAAAGTCCAAGGTCTTGAAATCGTATATGCTGTAGTAACCATCTGATGTGAAGCCGTTTTTGAGGTAATCTAGACAGCTTCGAGGAGTGATTCCCTTTGTCCTTTGAACTGCTTTGAATCTCTGAAGAGCAAAATGTTTAAAGGTTATATGTCGCCGTTAATAACAAAACGAGCTATAGGTGATAGTGTGGCTCGAGTGCCACAACCACTGATCTCTATAGTATACTACTAACAACTCATGTTGCATTATTTCTCGCGCGCGGGAAACGTTTGACAAGTAACCATAAATGAGTTACACCCATCGAAAACCCAGCTGTATTATATACAGCAATAAATACTATATACAATAAATATCATGGTCTGGTTTAAGCAATACGACGAATGAATTTGATAAACATGCAGTAAGCTTGAGTCGTCAGGTCGCACCTAGTTTAGAAATTCGTTGGAAACTTCTTGTTTAACTGACCTTACAACTGTTGCTTTTTTATTTGACCGTATAACTGTTACCTGTATAGGCTTCGTGTCAACTGCCATTCCCAGCAGAAACAGACTGAAACTGAACAGAAGAACCAACTTTGAAATCATTTTTGTGCCTTCTCAAATAGCTTTTGATATGATCGTTTCGACGTTTACAGAATAATGCGAACGTATGACGGCGACACTCCCGATTTATGATTTGCTATACACGACGACATACTCACAGCACTGTTCTTGTGCTTAAAGCACGAATTAACACGAATATCTAAAATAGATACTAGCAAGATTTACTGATAATCGGTGAGGTTGTATTTTGATGACATTTGAAATTTATGTAGCGAATGCCACTTCGGTCGGCAGTGTGTTACTTTGTTGTGTACAACATTTAAACACTGGGTGACAGGTAAAACAGATTATGTACGGAGAAACGTGATTTCTTGGTAAATTGATGAGAAAGAAATTGGTTGTTAAATTGATAGAAATTAAATTGAGTTGGTCGGTAATGTAAGAAGGCAATAGACTGCAAGTGGGCAAATAAAGGGGGTGGTATGGGGCTTGAGCACACCTCCCCCCCCCCACCTAATAATTTGGAGAACTATAAAGGTGCGAAAAAGTCAGTTAATTTAATAGCAATAATATAGCACAATGTACATTATTATTGTATTTTTTATGTACATATAGACATGCTTACAAACCAGCAGCAGTGAATTTGCCCAGGAAATGTAGTAAATTGACTAAATTCTCTAATTTTCTCTTCGACTACGAAAATCTTCTCCCGTACCTAAACTTTTTGAGCCTATGCACCCATATGGCAGCTTTGCCCCCTCCCCCCACCCCCACCCCCAATAATCAATACCTATAATTTCTGCCCTGTTAAACGGTACACTTGCCCCTCACGCCACTCGTATCCGCTCGAAAAGCCAGTGTTTCCTTTAATCTCTTTTGCAAGTGTATATTCTCAATATTGAGGAGAATCTTGAGTGTTAGAATATATATAATACACATATAAGACCAAACCTGGACATTTCAATGATCGAAACTGTCGACGAGAAACAAGAATAAACACGAATTTAGTGGAATGAGATCGTTTGTGACGCAATTGAAAACCCAGCGTATACTGAGTAGAAGGCAGTTGAAGGAAGTTTATATAGTTGCTATAAATAAAGTAAAGGAAGATGGGTATGGGTACTCAAATTTTATCGTGATACGTATCATGAAATTGTGTATAGTCGAACTGTATACTTTATTGTGTAGTGCTGATACATTTTACCTTTTTCATAACTCCATTTAAGATAGTGGCAACTTAAAATAGAAGAACTTTGGAGAGGAGTGAATGGTTAGAATTGTCTAGATACTCTCAACAATACACTATAGGGACTCCTTGCTGTGAGATAGTTTTTATCATCAAAATATGGTCAATGTCAAACCGCCCCCTAAAAACAATTACTATACATTTTGCATTCCGCACGGTATTGATCAATAATATGTTGTATACCATTTTTGGCAAGTATGTTTTATATTTCTTTAACTTATTACCTAGGATGTTTGAGGGTTGTTTCTTTGACGAGTAAAATCATCCGGCGTTAGACGGAGTAAAACAATGGAGCCGTTTTGGGCCAGCTTAGGGAGGTGTTTATATGGAGGAGACTAATTATTTAGCATGAATTTATCTTGAATTTAGGATGAATTTATTCACGAAAAAATAGCAAGTTAAACAAACATCTCTTTTTTTAAAGAGATTCACGAAACTGATTCATGAAAAAGCCAACCCAAGCAAAAATTTATTTAATAAAAACAATTTGCAGTATTATATAAGATAAAACATACTATATAAGATAGTGGCAATTTAAAATAGAAATTTTCTGAAGGGAAATGGATGGTTAGAATTATCTAGATACTTTCAACAATACACGATAGGAGCTCCTTGCTGTGAAATTGTCATCATTTTGCCACCCACACAATATTGATCTAAGCAAACATTTATTCGAAAACAATTTGCAGTATATTATAGAAATAATAAAAATCATCTTGTGTTTCAGTACATGGTAAAATAAGTTGCTTGTAAGTAAAATAAATTGATTCACGAAAAAGCCAACCCAAGCAAACATTTATTTAAAAAGCAATTTGCAGTCTATACCATGCATGCATATACAGTATATTGCATAAAGGTGTGCTAATGTTATTATTGTGCGATGATATATATAATATAAAACGTCTTGTGATTACGTGGTGAATATGCTAAGAATACTATTTAAAAGCAAGTTGCAGTATATACCATTCAATATATCGTATACAGTATATTGTATAAAAGTGAGCTGTTGTGCAATAATAAGAGTCTTGTGATTACATGGTGACATTTGTTGATTTTAAATAAAATGGTGAGGAAAAGGTCACCATTGCAGGAACAACATTCGACGTGTGTTGTCTTTACAAGTATCCACCAAACCACCAGTTGGTTGTCGATGTGGGACCGGCAGTGCAACGAAACTTGTTGGCACTAACTTGATAGTAACCAAAATTATCCTCACCATAAGATGCTCCTCGTGTTGCAACAAGTTGACATCCAGTAGAAGAACTATCGATGTGAGCAGCGTATGCATTGAGACGTTGCCACCATTTTGTAGTACATTGGGCACATTGATGGCCACGAATATTTACATATTCTACAGATTTGCAGTGTCCATGGCCTAGAAACGTCATGACGTCAAAGTGTGCGAACTTCGCTCTGACGTAATCGGTGTAGTCGACGCCGTGAGTTGGGAAGCTGCATGTGGCTCTCCAGTGGGTGGACTGAGACTTGACATGATTCATTTGAGACCAGCTCATTCGGTAGAGGTTCCAGTTGGGCGAGTGTTTGTTTACAGGTTTGTCTGTCTTTAGCGGGTGCTTTGTGAACTGCTCTATCTTCATGTTTTTCTTCGCGTATGACATAACCAGGGTCCAGGCTGCTCCCGGTTCCGAGTTCATATCACAGTAGACTGTGATAAAGTCCAAGGTCTTGAAATCGTATATGCTGTAGTAACCATCTGATGTGAAGCCGTTTTTGAGGTAATCTAGACAGCTTCGAGGAGTGATTCCCTTTGTCCTTTGAACTGCTTTGAATCTCTGAAGAGCAAAATGTTTAAAGGTTATATGTCGCCGTTAATAACAAAACGAGCTATAGGTGATAGTGTGGCTCGAGTGCCACAACCACTGATCTCTATAGTATACTACTAACAACTCATGTTGCATTATTTCTCGCGCGCGGGAAACGTTTGACAAGTATACCATAAATGAGTTACATCCATCGAAAACCCAACTGTATTATATACAGCAATAAATACTATATACAATAAATATCATGGTCTGGTTTAAGCAATACGACGAATGAATTTGATAAACATGCAGTAAGCTTGAGTCGTTAGGTCGCACCTAGTTTAGAAATTTGTTTCAAACTTCTTGTTTAACTGACCTTATACAACTGTTGCTTTTTTATTTGATCGTATAAACTGTTACCTGTATAGGCTTCTTGTCGGCGAGTACCATTCCAAGCAGAAACAGACTGAAACTGAACAGAAGAACCAACTTTGAAATCATTTTTTGTGCCTTCTCAAATAGCTTCTGATGCGATTGCTTCGACGTTCACAGAATAATGCGAACGTATGACGGCGACACTCCCGATTTATGATCTGCTGTATACACGACATACTCACAGCACTGTTCTTGTGCTTAAAACACGAATTAACACGAATATTTAAAATAGGTACTAGCAAAATTGACTGATAATCAGCGAGGTTGTCGTTCTGATTTTCTTCGTTTTTATGGTATTTGGGAGGGGTTCCTTTGTATGTGTTATTTATAAGACAAATATCTGTATATGCCTGTGTTTTAAACTATAGTATAATAAATTACATGTTGTGTAACATTAAAAGTAAACACTATGCATGGTATATTTAATTGAAATAGATAGCGCAAACAAATGATGCTTTGAAGGAAATGTGATGAAGGCCATGCAGTGTTCCCTTTAATTTATTTTTTCCAGTATATATCACTTATTACAGGGATTTTTGACGGTGGGGAATCGCGAGTGATGGAATATATACATTCGGAGACCAAAGGATATTTCCATTATCAAAACCGAAACAAAAATAAACAAGAATTTGGCGGAATGAAATCGTATGTGACGCAATACATAATGCAGCGGATGTAGAAGTGTATAATAGTTCCTTTAGCTTCGCAGCGTGGTGGATTAATTTGTGTTTACCCCAATGACCAATTTATGTCACTTTTCGTAGATATAAGTTGTTACTTGCCCTTGTGTAAATTGTATGTATAAACTTTATGTTTTTTTCGTATGTTTTTGCTGTACAAGCTGTCGTAAGTTAAACTCAGTTTTTAAACTTAGTTTAAAGTCGTAATTAAGCCATTATTAATACACTTGAAATTAAAAATGCGTTGATGTTTCTGACGTCTGATTGTCAAAGGAGTCCAGTTTTGTTTAGGGCCTTATATACCAACGAATTATTTACCGCCAAAATATACCGTGGGGAGACTATGTCTTGTAGCCTACTTGCAGCAAGAGATTTCATAAACCTAGACTACAACAGGCTATATGGGTTGTTAGTGTTACCATAAGCTGCGTGTATACCAGATTTGAGGCAAACTTTTGAGTTGAGTTGCTATTTTCCTGTTTCAGTTGGTTGCGACGACTGTTCACGAAGATTTTGACGGCGAAGAATTGACGTTGACGGTTACATTTACCCGACGAGAGACCGTAAGTGTTTGTCCATTTAATATTTTTAAGTACTGTTGAATAAAAGTTTAATTGAAGGAGCGAGATTGTTTCTGAAATATATATAGTCGGACTATATTTTTTATATTGTTGCCCGTAATTTTTCAAGAATCTTTTATTGCAATTCTAAAATGCAATTTTCGCCTTAATTTTGCAGGATAATTCTCAGAGTAAATCGAAATTATCTGGAAAAGGTAATACTTATATATGTCATCCGCTTTCTCTGTTTAAAAACAAACACGCTTTCAGGGGGAGGCAGAAACTTGCTGAGTCCAGGTCACCCAGCGAATCGTAAATGCCCAACACACGAAAACGACGTGCACCATCTGTGACGTCACGTATTCTAGTTTTTTTTGCCCGACGCAGGCCAACAAAAAAGATGACATTTCTCGTTTTTTTAAACTGAAATTAAAAAATACAACACGAATTTAAACAACAACATAATACAATTAGTTCCTTGAGTCTTTTTAACTTGAAACTTCTCCCTCGTGTAGGCTGTAAGGCAATTGATTTCATTCAGTTTACTCCTATAGGTTAAAAGGTATTTTTTTCTACTTCTAAAGCATTTAGTTCATCTGATTAAGTTTTTCGTGTATATTCCTTTACCTTTAGATGATACACGAACTGGGGGTAAACTTGATCTTAGCGAAAGTTCAAGCAGTTTCGGTAAGTGTAATATGAAGCTAAGTTTCTGCTGCATATAGTCATTGTGTTACGATGTATAAAAAGCTTGAGTTTAAATAAATGTGACGAAGTGCCGAAAAACGAAATACTGACCTCTAATTGTTAAATATATTTGATTGTTTTATACGGGTTTTTTTTGTACTGTGTTATATCTTTAGGTAGCTCAGGAAACCCTATCAAAAAGAAAACGCCAAAAAAGATTAGTAAAAGGAAAACCACTGTGAACAAGTTAAAGGAAAACACCTTATCCGTAAGTGTATCACATTATACGTATATACCATTGTTTCTTGTTTACCTATATAGTGTTGACTTGTACACTTATATAGGCTCACACTTACACACACACTCACAACTATGCCGGCTCTCACTTACAGCACCGCCACACTCACTCTCACAGTATCACATTCACATTAATCACACTTACCTTCACGCTCACATGCACTCGCATACACACACTCACACACATACACACATTACTATCCCACCCACGCATACTCACACTCACACCTACACACATTACCACGCACACTGACACCTTCACGCACTCTCGCACTCTTACTTACATTCACACGTACGCACACTTCCACTCTCACTCGCTAGCACTCATTCACCAACACACTCAGCTTGACATACACTTACACGCACACCCACTCTCATGCTCCTACTCGCATTCACACGTACGCACACCTCCACTCTCACTCACTAACACTCATTCACCAACACACTCAGCTTGACATACACTTACACGCACACCCACTCTCATGCTCCTATACTCGCATTCACACGTACGCACACCTCCACTCTCACTCGCTAACACTCATTCACCAACACACTCATGCAGCTTGACATACACTTACACGCACACCCACTCTCATGCTCCTATACTCGCATTCACACGTACGCACACTTCCACTCTCATGCTCCTACTCGCATTCACACGTACGCACTTAAGTACACTCAGCATGACATACACACTCAAACGCGCACAGCCACTTGCACTTATATCTTTGATTTCTGGATCTCAAGAAAACTTCAAACTTTCAATAATTAGTTAAAATTTACAACGTTGAAATTTTATATAGACAGAAATTTTATATTGAAATTTTATATAGAAAGAAACACGTTTGTTGTTCAAAGAGCTTGGGAAGTCGGGTGAAGGCAGCCCAGAAGAAGTTGAAAGACTTATAAGTGAGGTAAGTTCAATCATGGTTCTGTTTCTGGAGTTGCCTTGACATGCAAGTACAGAAATCAAGATGTCGCCTTTGCAACCATTTCAATCTCGTCCAATTTTGACCATCCGTACTTCTGTGTAGTTTTTCTTTTGTGAGGTTTTGTGTGAGGCAATTTTGTTAATGCCAGAGTTGCTATAACAGCCTGCCTGCATAGCTACTTAAAACTTCTTTGTTGATATTGTTGTTGTTTATAGGAAGCTGACGTGAATGGTGAAAATGCCGATGGTGTTAGGATCCTAACTGTGGCAGTTCTTAATAACCATGTTGATTGTATTCCGTTGTTAGTAAATCAGGGTGCGGAACTTAATCACCAGTCAGCCACGTAAGAAAATCTCAGTTATAAACATTCAGTTGTGTTTTGGTAGCGGAATATATGTAAATGAAGAAGTACCTGCGCTTTAACCACTGAGCTATTGGGAGTCTCGGTCAGGACACTCTACTCTACTCTACTCTACTCTACTCTACTCTACTCTACTCTACTCTACTCTACTCTACTCTACTCTACTCTACTCTACTCTACTCTACTCTACTCTACTCTACTCTACTCTACTCTACTCTACTCTACTCTACTCTACTCTACTCTACTCTACTCTACTCTACTCTACTCTACTCTACTCTACTCTACTCTACTCTACTCTACTCTACTCTACTCTACTCTACTCTACTCTACTCTACTCTACTCTACTCTACTCTACTCTACTCTTTTTGTTCTTTAATCTTAGCAAAGGAAATGCCGCTCTACACGAAGCAGTCCTTCAAGGTCCAAGCTCACGTCAATGTGTTGAAGTTCTTCTTGGGTAAGAAAAGCTATAGGCATCATTTTGCAAAGGAATTGGCGGGCTCTTAGCAGGCTCCCCACAAAGTAAGGAATGCCAAACAGACTTGCTAGCGAGCCAACAACAGAATAACAGTGTTAAACATCCAGAAACTGTATCTATACTTTGTTGATTTTAAACAATGTTTACTTTGAGTGGAGTTGCCAGTTTTTTTGAAAAATGATGCGCGCGCAACGCCCCGAAACTCGCCTATTTAATTCAAGTTTATTTTTCCCATCTTGTTTTTATCGTAGATGTGGTGCGGATACTATGCAAACGAATAAGGCAGGTGAATCA
This sequence comes from Paragorgia papillata, assembly GCA_035771165.1. NCBI lineage: Eukaryota > Metazoa > Cnidaria > Anthozoa > Scleralcyonacea > Coralliidae > Paragorgia > Paragorgia papillata. The sequence goes on from JAWNZC010000189.1 coordinate 1,069,324, forward strand.
GCCTACGATCTCGCCGTCAAGTCGGGAAATGAGAATATCATTGAGATGTTTACCACTAATCTTGGACAAGGATTGCTTGAAAAATTGACCAAGCTGAAAAGTGGGTCATAGAAGCGAAGTAAGACGCATGAAAGAACTCTACGCATATAAATTTATCACATATGAAACTTAGGGCGCTTTCCAATTGACAAGGTTAGACCGGGTCAGTCCGGCCAGAATGGACTTGCTTTTGATTAGGACCAAATTTTCCAGTCTGACCATCCTAAGTCTCAAACGAATCGTGTTCCATTTAACCGGACTGACCGGTCTAACCGTGTAAATGGAAAGCCCCCTTTGAGCCTGTTTATATGGAGCCAAGTTACCGGTCAGCCGAGTTACCCGGTTTGCCTGGATAAACTTTACGTTCTGTTTATATGGAAGCGAGTTACCTGGCAAGTTGTAATATTTGAGATGATTAGCATCAACAAAAGTGACATAAACAACGAATATAGAAAATTCATCCCGCTATGCCGAGTTACCCGGGGAAAAGTGTTTATATGTGGAAATGTTTATCCCGCTTTACCGGGGCCGTTACTCGTTTGTCTCATATAAACACTGCGGTGGGAAAAACAGTGTTTGTTCTACCGACCAGGAAGTTCCAGGAACTCTCCTGGCCGAGTAACACGCCTCCATATAAACAGGCCCTTGTTCATGTGAGACGGGCTGACTTTCCAGTGTTTCGAAAATCCAGTGTTCTGTTTTTTAAAGTGTTTCGCTTGTGTTTTCTGTTCGTTGCTTGAACCGCTTCACCTTTATTTTAAACATCCCAAGGCCCTTCACCTAAATCTTACCACAGACCAGTTGGTAGTTTGTTTCGTTTGTTTTTCGGCGAGTGATTTTTTTCTTGAAATCAGTGGGTTTTTTGCTTTCTTTCCGGAAAATGTTTTCCCGCGCTTTTTTCTATTGAGAAATGGAGCACGCACAACAACCAATCAGAAACGTTGTATTAAATCGGTGTTTTCAAACCAGATAATAAACGGCTTCTCCCGTCCGTAAAACTTTCTGATTTATATATATATATATATTTATTAAATACCAGTACGAAATAATTTTCTGGATCTCCTTTCGGTTTAATCGCTTTATATTTACGAAAAATAGAAAACCGTTTCATATACAAAGATGAATTACGTGCATAAATATATTACAATAAACTTTCGCGTTAGATTTTCGGTCACGGAGGCAAGGGAATGCCTCTGGGATCTGTAGCTGGTGGTTCAAGTAGGTTCTTCATTAATTGGCTTAGCCATCTCTTGGTCGATGCATCGTCTTTCAGACAGTTGGCGAAAGTTCCATCTTTTAGTTGGTCCGGCAGGCACTGGCGAAGAGCTTCTCTTGCCCTGGTTTATTAAAAGACAAAGAGTTGATTGCATTAAAGGGAATTGGAAATATAAACTAAGCTTGTCTAATTTGGAAAGAAATTGTAATGGAAGACCTTTTACAACTTTTCCGTATCTTTCTTCGTTTTTCAAGATATTTCAGTTTGTTTGATATATAAATGAGATGGTTTCTGACGTCATATCAGTGTACAGCATTTTCATGCATTGCAAAATCACTTATACGTCTATGATTGTTTAACATGAAATGTTAAGTGGTACGAAGAGTTTTAATGTGTACAGTTTCAAGTGATTGTGTTGAGCAATCATGGAGGTATAACTGAGTTTGCTATGTGTGAAAATGCTGTACCCAGCTAGTTATAATGTCAGAGACTATATCTCATTTACATATCAAACAAACTGAAATATATTGAAAACGACGATAGATACGGAAAAGGTATAAAAGGTCTTCCTTTACCATTTCACGAGTTCTTTCAAATTAGACAAACGTTATTTATATTATTATAAACGTTATTTATAGGTGTAGATTTCCACATTTCTCTTAACCCGTTGAAGGCTGTAGTCTGACAGCCGAAAGCTCGTATTAATAAAAACTTTTATCAGTGAACGCTTGTTTCATATCATTATGTATAAACCTGGTATCGGCTCATATATCTTTTCTGTTATTTATATTGCCAATACCCTTCAAAATGTTGAATACGTTCGACGTTGGGAATTTTGATTTGAGTTAGGTTAGTTACTGGATGTTTTATCTCGATGCTCTGACTATTACTTAGTCTTCAATTTTTACCTCGGATTGTCTGATAACCTCAGGTAACACCGCACAACATGTTTGAGAAGCCTTGCTGACTGATCCTTGGCTAACGCTAACACCATTTTACCCTGAAACGTATAAACTCATTTTAAAGACGAATGAAGGTATCCTTCACTTACTGAAGCATATAGTTAAAGATGTATAAATGCGGTCATTGTTACTGTAAAAACGTTATTAAAAAGAGTTAAGCTTTCGTCGTACAACGACATCATCAGAACTAAGAACGTTTTTCACAGTAACAGTGGCCGCATTTGCACACTCAGTCTCTTAAAGTCATTTTAGTATACAGTATACAACCAGCTTTATTCAGAATACCAAGTAATCCAGTTGTTAAGGTGAGGTAATACGGGCAACATTTTTCTTCAAATTGAAAAGCGTTGTTGCACGAATTACCACCCACTTGTCACGCAACAATGATTTTGTTGTAAGTTGAAAAAAATTTGTTGAAAAAAGTAGACTCCAGTTCTACTTGTTGCGACATGCTGTTTCAACTAGCAACGAAATCATTGTTGCGTGACAATGTTTGAGGTGGGTGGTAATACGTGCAACAACGCTATTCAACAATGTTGCAGCAATTTGTTGCTCGTATTACTTCATCTTAAAAACTATAGCAGCAAGAATAACAATGAATAAAGTAAATTCAAAGATTTCATCTTAGTGGCTTTTAACAGATGAACATGTCCATATAGGACATCTTAAAGGCGATGAAGTACCGAGATTCTAGAGAAAGAAGCACTGAATCTACTGATGTTATAGGGGAAAGCATTTGTTAGCATTGCTTACCAGTATCATAGCAACGTGAGAGAAACGCTCGTAGGTTTGACAGATATACGAAAGACCAGTTTCATCTAGTAGTATTTTCTGAAGAATAAACGTGGCTACCTACAGTAAAAAATATCCAAAGCCAAGGTTCCTCAAAATTCACACAGAACAAATCTTGTAAATGTGGTTCTCCAATGAAAATAGTGTTAGCAATGTTTTTACGTAATCTTAAAGGGATCCTTGTACGTCTGAACAAGTAGGCCCATGGGTGTCACCATTTTGGATTTGATGACGTAAAATGGTTGCACTTCCAGGTTTTCATCTGACATCACGGCGGCCATAATGGTGGGCACAACCTTTATCCTATGTGAATTTAACTCTATTCTTATTCAAACATTTCGTATTGTTTCACCACCCCAACGGGGCCACCGGTCACCTGAGTGAAAACGATCCCATTAGTACAGCCATTTTACGTCATCAAATCGAAGATGGCGGCGACCTTGATGCCAATTTGTTTAAACATACGAGGATTCCTTTAAATAATTGGGCAAAGGTTTTTGAGAACATCTATTTACAGTTTTTGATAATTCACTTCCAGATTCCATAATTCGGAGACATAAGGGGATTATTTCAGTTGTCAGCAAGAAATTGATAACTTCTGGTTCATCTGTCTGCAAAAGTAAAAGATAGATGATAAAATAGGGTTTTGAATATATGGTACAGTGTACTTAAGTGTAACTTAAGGTGAAGTAATACGAGCAACAAATTGCTGCAACATTGTTGCGTTGCAGGTTGAATAGCGTTGTTGCACCCACCTTATACATTGTCATGCAACAATGATTTTGTTGCAAGTTGAATCAGCATGTTGCAGCAAGTAGAAATGGAGTCTACTTTTTTCAACTTGCAACAAAATCATTGTTGCGTGACAATGTTTAAGGTGGGTGGTAATACGTGCAACAACGCTATTCAACTTGCAACGCAACAAAGTTGCAAGTTGAAGAAAAATGTTGCCTGTATTACCTCACCTTTAGTTTAAAACTAGTTGTTCCGTTTTTTATGACTCAATCAATGGATTAATCTCACGAAGTTTGAAATCCACGCCAATTCATGCACTAACCACTGTGCCACCAACAGTCCAATACCCCATATGCCACCAACAGTCCAACACACCATGTGCCACCAACACCCCATATGCCACCAACATCCCACTGAAAAAACACAGGTACATGTACTTTGAACTGCGTACCTTGACAAGAGCTCCGACCACACCTAAACTCGTCAGTCTGAGGTATTCAAATGGCCTTGTTTTACTTGTTGTGTGTAAGAAAGGGTACAAGAAAAGTGGAATATGTGCTAAAATGTAAAAAAACACAAATTTTCAACACTTTAGATCGAAATACTATTTTGTTTCAATTTTGAGAAGCTACAATACACAGTGCAGTTGAAAAAATAAGTGTTTGATCTGATACACCTCAATATTGCTTACAAAACCTTAAAAAACTCATTAATAATTCATGAGGAAAACACAAAGAAAAATCATAACCGTATCGTGGTTTTATATCTGATAAAATTTTCTCCTGATTTACATAAACTTTAGCTTTGATTTTCTCGCCTTAGACAACGTTATTTTTCAAAATTACTACGCCAACGAACTTACCAAATGGTGATCGTTTTTTAAGCCATTCAAAACACTCGCAGAACGTGTTTTATCAGATCTAAAACACTCGGCTTCGCCTCGTGTTTTATATCTGATAAAACACTCCTGCTCGTGTTTTAAATAGTACTTCAAAAACTCATTAATAATTCATGAGGAAAACACAAAGGAAATCAGTACCATGTCCGTGGTTTTATACCTGATAAAATTACTATGAATATTAACTAACGTGATATTTTATATAAAGAATACTAATGAACGTGAAATTTTATATAATTGTCATCCTAATTAGCAAATCTATTGTCGGCGTTTTTGAAGCTATTCAAAACACTCGTAGTCGCGTTTTATCAGATCTAAAACACTCGCGCTACGCGCTCGTGTTTTAAATCTGATAAAACACTCCTGCTCGTGTTTTAAATATTACATAAGTAGCTTCTGTTCTGCCTCTATGTTTTCTATCAGACCATACATTACTGTACTTAATAATCAGAAATACCTTGTAGAAATGATGTCCGTGTTTCTGGATGTGATGCAACACATTGAAGTAGTGCTAATGCATTACACACTCTGTTTGATTGATGAGCCTGCAGTACAGAACACAAATGGTTGTTGATGACCCATTTAATTAATATCTCAAAAGCTGCTTGTACAGTCGCACTGGAATGGGTGGCTAATCTGACTGACAGGGTTTTAAACATACCGTTAAATTTGGAGGATTAATAACAGGATAAATATTGACAATCTCTTGAAGAAGTGCTGCTATAGTACCTAATGTGCAAAATTGATTTATTTTAGTATATAAATCATATTTATTATTTACTCTGTTGAGCCATAACAGTGTAATACTTTACCATGACCACACCCTGTTCAGTTGGGCAAAAGATTCTTACCCCCTAATGTTTATGCCAATTAGTTACCCCCTGACAATATGGCACCATGAACCTACCTGTAGAGCCAAACAAAAAATATTGTGTTTCCAGTAATCCAACCACCCTGATTTTTTTACCTGATTTTTTTTTTTCATATTTTTTCAAGACTTTTACAAATGACAATACATATCATTATATACATAATTATGTCTACATAATTATCAACTAAATCTTTTAAAGATAATTTCTTACCAAAGGAATGCCATAACATAGGAGCTAAATCTTGTACCACTTCTCGTTTTTTACTACAAATAAATTAAAAAACAATTATAGTTATACCATGCATAATTTAGGGTGAATACATTTTTCTGTCAAAACAATAAAATCTATGAGATTATAGTCAAACCAGATGTTCTCTTGCGGGTGACTTTGCAATATTGATAAGAAACATTGCAATTTTGATTGATGGATTCAATCAGCAACCTGCAAATGCTTTATCACGATTCCTCGATGGGTTGCCATAAAAAATCGTTTTAAATGTCAAACTTTGGATAAATAAGTGAAATTCTACATAAAGTTAGAGCCATTACCTTCAAGTATAACATCACATTTATGTGTCGTTCAATGTTTAAAACCAATATTTTAAGAAACCCGTTGAGGAATCGTGATAAAGCATTTGCAAGTTGCTAATTGAATCCACCAATCAAAATTGCAATGTTGGCAGTGTATCAATATTGCAAAGTTGTATGCAAGAGAACATCCGGTTTGACTATAACAGACTACATTTAGAATAGAATTGAAACAGAATATGCAAGCTCTCAAGAAACCCTCATGAGTCCTACGGTCCTTTTACTGACTACTGTAGTACTAGTACCTTAGTTCAAGAAGTGCATGTTCTCTTGTTTCTCCATTTGAAAGCTCGATAATCCAGGAGTAAATCTTTTCTCGCTCAGCATCAGATAATGGAGCAACTTGTGTGTGATGGGAAAATGGGCGAGGCTAAATTAATACAATAATACATGTATGTGACTATAAATATGGTTACAGATTCAGTATATTAAATGTTTTTCTAATTGTAACCATAGAGGAGGACCTTAACCATGCACTTCTATTTGTTTGAATATGAAAGGATCTGGATGTTACTTTACCCTGTTCCCAACTAAAACTGATACAAACCTTGCTTGTAATGAATGGCATATCCCAATATATATTACCCTGGATGCCAGAGGCTCTTGTGTAATAAGCATAGTGGCAGACAAAGCATGCTATGCTTATTACACAAGATCCTCTGGCATCCAGGGTAAATGTATATAGCCAATATATGAAAGTAACCCCACCACCCCTAGGACACTAGCCAGAGCAAAATGTCAATGTCATAAAGATCACCTAGGAGGGAGTAGGTAAGTTTCTTAATCCATTCCTGCCTAAACAGCACCCCTCTGATTAAGAAATAAAATCACAGAAAATCAAAAAATATATACTAAAATCATAAAATGTCTTAAGAGGAATGGGTTAAGTCATTGCCACTACACTGTATTAATCAAAAATACTTGATTATTAATTATTTGAAAGTTTTCATGGCAATAATGAATATAAATAAGTTTTGTGGAAACATCACATAAAAGCAAAGAAATATTTTACATGGTGTTCCCACAAAACTTATTTATATATACTTGATTATATGATTTATATCATAAAATCTGTCTAAATATGATTCATATAACTACCCATAAATTTGGTCAAACTTTAGGTGTTTTCAATAATGAAACATCAAAGAGAAAATAACTGCGTTTAATGTATAAAATTGTATGTTATTATTTGCATATTAAATACTGTATATTTAAAGTGATTCGAGAATTTAGAATATTTGTAGTAAGCTTATTTTATAATGGTGTACACATTTACACAAACCTCACTTTGGCGGCCAAATTCACAGCCAGAACAAAATTGAATTTATTGTAAACATATTCTCCTACCTGTGTACCCATCTGGTGCATCATTTTCGTCCAAAACGACCGAGGAAAAAGTGAAACCTTCAGAACAACAAAGACAGATTATTTCATTACCAAATTTATCCTGTTTTCTTTTCCTAGTACTTAGTCCTTCATCTTCACTCAAAACGCACGCGTACTTCCCTGTCAGCGGTCACCAAATTAACAACAAAGTTCTGTTGTTGTGCCACGAAGCCCAAAAGAAGAAAGGGAGAGATACGGAAGACGCGGCTGAAAAGTCGTGATTTTTGACATTATTTTTTCCCCTGCTCCTGTATCGATATGCAAGGGTTGTGGAATCTTATTGGGAAAGTTGGACAAGGTTCCACGCAGGCGTTCCCGTACGAGATTGGGGAGAAAGTTCCAGGTTTGGATGGGAAATCTATCTGGACACTGCATAAAGGAAAGAAAAAAGTGAGTGAATGGCAAATACTTTTTTGTTAAAATAAAGATACTTTTTGATACATAATGAGATTATACTTGTGTATATTTTATTGTTTAATATTGCATTTGTTGGTTAATAATATATGTACAGTATAAATATATTTAATGTATTGGATTAACTCTGGATTGATTTATAATGGAGTGATTGATTGATTGATTGATTGATTGATTGATTGATTGATTGATTGATTGATTGATTGATTAATGGATTGATTCATTGATTGATTAATGGTTCAATCCGATTGATTGATTGATTAATGGACTGATTGA
>JAWNZC010000189.1:1080000-1350000 GCA_035771165.1 Paragorgia papillata
CTTCGTTTGTTTAGAGTGGACTTGATTTTCTCATAAACAATGGCAACTTGATTCACGGAAATATCTGCATCTCGTCAATCTTCGTCGATCATGGAGGGGAATGGAAACTAGGAGGCGTGGCGTACATTCAACCTGCCACGCCTACCAAGGGGGCTGTCGAACCGCAGACTTTATCTCGGTTTCCTTGGATGCAGAAGTACGAACCCCCAGAGGGCCGATACGGCGCCAAGCCCAGACAGAAGTCCGAGAAATGGTCCCCTGATATGTGGGGCTTGGGTTGCCTTATATGGGAAGTTTTTAATGGCCCGCTTCAAAAGTCCTCTTCGCTCAAGTCTGTTGGAAGAATTCCCGGAAATTTGTTAAGCCATTACGGCGAGCTCGTGAGTGCGAACCCAAAGAGTAGACCGAATCCGGCCAAGTTTATGTCGCAGTGTCGATCGCCAGGACAATATCTTTGCAATAGTTTTGTAGAGGCTAACCTATTCTTAGCTGAACTGCAGGTAAATCTTTGGAGAGCTATAGTTACGTAAGCTAAAGCCGCTCTTACGCGTTGCGTTTTTGAAGTACAATTCTCTACGATACGATAGCGGAGTAGGCGCGCGTTATCGTACAAAACAATAGCTAGAATATCATAGCATGTTAGGGTACCTATCATAAAATGCCGTGCATGTTTACGTGGCGCAGGAAATTGTAGAGTTTTGTACACGTTGAAAGAACGTTGAACTTAACTGTATCATAGCCTACCGTGCACTATATGCGTACCTGTTTTTACGTTTACCATTTTATTAGTTAAACACATTTGTGTTATCTGAACACAAAAGAAGTTCAGTAGAGTTCTGTCTATCTGCCTGCCTGCTGAGTCAGTCAGTCAGTCAGTCAGTCAGTCAGTCAGTCAGTCAGTCAGTCAGTCAGTCAGTCAGTCAGTCAGTCAGTCAGTCAGTCAGTCAGTCAGTCAGTCAGTCAGTCAGTCAGTCAGTCAGTCAGTCAGTCAGTCAGTCAGTCAGTCAGTCAGTCAGTCAGTCAGTCAGTCAGTCAGTCAGTCAGTCAGTCAGTCAGTCTGCCTGCCTGCCTGCCTGTCTGTCTGTCTGTCTATAATACACTCATGGCATATAATGATAAACAGCAGATTTCTTTTTCCTCCCAACTCATATAGATGAAGTCACAAGCAGAGCAAAAAGAGTTTTTCAAGTCCTTGAGTCCCTCACTCGATGCCTTCCCGCAACAGTATTGTAAAGATAAAATTCTACCGCAACTTCTCAACGCCTTTGAATATGGACCTGCAGGTTCAGCTGTACTCGCTCCATTATTTAAGGTAATTCTGCTACTGAGGGTGTCAAAAGTCGTGTGCTGCGTAGGCAGTGTTTTGGATAGAGCAAAGTGTAAAGTGTAAACTGCCGAGATTTTTAGCAACGAAATACTGACGTTTTGAGCGAAGCCCTTTATCAGAGTAAAATGTTTCCCGAAGTATTTTTAGGATATGCGATGTAGAGGTGAAGTAATACGCACAACAAATTTTTGTTGGGAACCCGATTACCAACTTTGAGAAGACAGCTTTGAGAACTGGGGCGAGTAATATCATGTCGGGAACTGGGGCGAGTGAGATATGTCGGGAAAACTGGAGCGAGTTAAGCAAAGTCTTTTGCTCTACGACAACGTGTGTTGGGTTGCTATAGAAATGAATTACTTTGAATGATTTTACACTTTTGTTCAAAAATAATGCGAAAAATTTTAAACAAAAGAATTTAGCTCGACAAGACAGTTATTATATTTGGTAGCAACTTACGTCCCATTAATATTGTGAAACATAAGTTGTAGAAATTTGTTGTTCGTAACGTTGTATATTTGCCTAAAATTCTAAACTTGCATATTTGCACATATTTTCTATACCTTAGATTGGTAAGCTTTTGGACACTGAAGAATACCAACAAAAAATTGTCCCTTGCGTCGTAAAGCTTTTCTCTTTGACGGACAGGGCGACAAGAATACAACTTCTTCAACAGGTATTAAAGAGCAGTGGGACAAATCTAATCTCGCTACACAAAACAATGCAAGCTGATTGACGTGCTGTCGTGATCCTACGATATTAACCCCCCCGGTAAATACGCCTTTTTCTTGGACCGGTTAGTTTTGGCGGGAAACTTTTTTAGTTGATTTGAATAATAGAGAACTAAGGTTCGTTCAATATTCCGAACAATAAAATGTTGTGGAACTTTAGTGCTGTTTTTCTAAACTGTTTCAATACCCAAAAACACGAAAAATGAAAGCCGAACTGGGTGGGGTAAACAAGCAGCGAAAAAAGAAGCTAACAGGTAAGGTAACGGCAAACTCCGATAACGAAGACGAAAACAGCGTTGAAGACTTTATAAATAGAAAATGAACCAAGATAGGCCATTTAATAAATTATTTAAATTTCATATTCTCAGTCTGTACGGGAAAGTATTTTCCGGTTGTTTTTTTGGCAGTTCTTGGTTTTTTGTCGCTTGGTCTGTACGAAAACCTCAGGCAAATGCTTTTCCGTATGACTGCATCGGACACAACACATTTTTGAATCGGTTTCACGATTTTCCGTTGAGCGTCTACTAATAAATAGCCCGTTTATTCTTGACTTGGTCTATATTCTTGACTTAAGAATGTGCGACAATTAAAGTGTTTGACTTTAATGTGAGGACCTGCTCTATTTTATTGTAGTTAGACAACTTTGTGCAGTATCTGCAGCCGTCTGTCGTCAACGATCAAATTTTTCCCAACGTGGCCATGGGCTTTGGTGACACGGTTCCCGCCATGAGAGAACATACAGTGAAGGTTCTTATATTTATTTGTTGGACTTTTAGATTTGGTTATTAGCTAGGGTCTTTTTCTTGTTCAATTTCTCCTTTTCTTCTCCTTCTTCCTCTTTTTCCTCTTTTTGGTTTCGTCCTTTCTCCTCTTCTGACTTTTACTTTTTTTTTCTTTTCTTTCTCTTGTTTTTTTTCTCCAATTTTTTCCCGACTTTTCCTTTCCCTTCTTTCTTTTTCTTTTCTTCCCATTTTAATGTTTTTCTCTTTCTCCTCTTCTTCAAATTCCTTTTGTTTTCCTCTTTCTTGTAGTAATTACTCTATTCTGACAGTTCGTGTTTACTTTCTCTAGTCAATGTTGCTACTGACACCTAAACTAAGCGAAAAGACAATCAACAATCAACTTTTAAAATACTTTGCAAAGTTACAAATGGATGAGCAGGTACTGAATATTGATGATATTCTGTCAATATTTTAGATTCGTTAATTTTCTTGTAGTATAAATAGGAGTTCGAGTATTTTAAGCGACTCTTATAAGAATTTTCTTGTGTTTTGTTTTAGCCAAGTATTCGAACCAATACCACGGTGTGTCTAGGGAAGATAACACGTTATCTTCCTGAAGCTGTAAGTTTGCCGTTCTTGTATAATGTTGTTTTGTAAATTGTTGTTGCTGTTTTTATTGGTGGCGGTAGTGGTCGTGGCGGTCGTGATGATTGTGGTCGTGGCATGGTGTTGGTTGTGGTGGTGGTGGTCGTGGCGGCAGTGGCGGTGGCGGTGGCCGTGGTGGTGCTGGTGGTGGTACTGGTGCTGGTGGTAGTGGCGGCGGCGGTGGTGGTGGCGTTGGTGGTCGTGGTCGTGGTCGTGGCGTTGGTGGTCGTCGTCGTTGTGAAAGTGGTCGTGAAGGTGAAGGTGTTGTTGTTTCACCATCATGAATTATTAATAACTTTTTGAAGTGAACTTTCAAGCAGTGAACTTTTGTTGATAAATTAATTGCAGACTCGTCAAAAAGTGATTGTCTCAGCATTTCTTCGTGCCTTGCGAGATCCATTCCCTCCAGCTCGAATGGCAGGTATCAATGCATTATGTACCACACTTGAGTTCACCCCAATCAAAGAATGTGCCACCAGAGTGCTACCAATGTTATGTACCATGACAGTCGATCCAGAAAAAACAGTCAGAGACCAGGTGGGTAGAAAATAGCATGAACTAGTTACTTCCTGTGTTAGCTTTCTCAAGAACGTCATTTAAGCCGTGTTTACACGGCCAAAATTTAAGCACGCTTAAGTTAAGCGTGCTTAAAATGCGCCACCTTGTGTTTACACGGTCATTTAAGCTTATAGAATAATCCTTTACTAAAACACGTACACCATTATTCAACATGGCGGACGAGCTATATTTTTGATTTTGGAAGCTTCGTATTGGTAACGTGCGTCAAAGAACAACGGAACGGAACAACTACGGAAGACATCGGTACACGAGAAAGAGTACTAGCTAAAAGAAAGAAAGGAACAAAGAATAGCGAGATGGAAGCTTCTACAGCAGGGCAAAAAAATGCATTTTATCGTATTAATAACACCGTATTAATAGCAAGCGTTTTTCAATCCCGTGCGTTTACACGGCCAAGTTAAGCGCGATTAACTGATCGTGCTCAGTTTAATCCACCTCCTTGAGGTGGTGCGAACTAATCGCGATTAATTTACGCCGATCTGTTTACACGGACATTTTAAGCCCGCTTAAAGTCAGATGTGGCTCAGATCCCGCTTAAATTTTGGCCGTGTAAACAGGGCTTAAGTTTCGAGTATTGGTCTTTTAGCTTGAAGTTTGTCCTTGTTAGTTCTTGCTGTACAAAACGTTAGTTGTTAATCCTCATAAAACTCTGAGCTCTAGACGCTCACAACTTACAAAACATTGTTTCTTTTTAAATTTTACCAATAACTTATTCTAGATTTTCAAAGCGATACGTCTCATGCTCAGCAAAGTAGAAAAATGTTCCGAAGAAACTGTTACAGAAGGAAGTCCATCTGGTAAGTAAGTTTTATTCTAGAGAATATTTGGTATTCTCTTCATGAATTATTAATAAATATATTTTAAATGTATTCGTAGACATACATTGGTTTATGTAAGTTGATTTTTATGAGCAGAACTGCCAGCTAATTCTCAATTATTTCAGGTCCAGCTTCTTCCACAGGAGAGTTGTCTGATAATACATCAGCGACTTGGACAGGTTGGGCGATGAGTTCGCTTACGTCCACGTTTTATAAAGGTGGTACACCTGGCGATGTACCTGCAAAGGAAGGTGCATCTATTTCTTCGGACAATGGAAATAAAGGTTAATATAGACTTTTTATGTTGTTCGTTGTTGGTGTTGGTGATGGTGATAGACATGGTGATGATGGTCATGGTCATGGTGATGGTGATGGTGATGATCATGATGATGGTGGTGGTGACGATTATGGTGATGGTGATGATCATGATGATGGTGGAGGTGATGATCATGATGATGGTGGTAGTGATGATCATGATGATGGTGGTGGTGATGGTGGTGGTGATTATCATGGTGATGGTCGTGGTGATGGTCATGGTGATGGTGATGGTTGTGATGATGGTTGTGGTTGTGATGATGGTGGTGGTGATGATCATGGTGAAGGTGATGGTGGTGGTCATGGTAGTGGTGATGGTCGTGGTCATGGTCGTGGTTGTGGTGGTGGTGGTGGTGGTGGTGGTAGTGGTTACTTCACTTCATTTTATTTTAATTTACTCTACTCTACTCCACTCGACCTCATTGTACTCTACTCCACTGTACTTTACTCTTTTCCAATTCACTTCACTTCACTTTACCTCACCACTTTTCTCTTTATTCCTCTTCCTGATAAGATCCGTCCAGAACAACGGTCAAACCTGATCAAAGTAGAAAACCGGTTTCAAAAACCAGCAATACCGAAAGAGATCAAGACGATGCAGCGAACTCTGACAGTGATTATGAAGATAATGAATGGGGTGATGGTGATTGGGAGGAAGATAAGGTCAGTTGACGCCTGACTTTTGATTTTAACCGTTTGATTTATCCAACATCCAAAAAGCCAATACTCAAAACTACTAAACCTCGAAGGCGCTAGTTATTATTTTGACTCTTTTCTTGGGTTGATGTTTGTTTAGGGGACGATGGAAAGTTTAAAGAAAGATCTTGTTGCGGCAAGAGAGGAACTTACGTCCATAAGAAAGACAGAAAACGATCAGAACTTGGTAAGAACCTACCCCAGACTAGAGGTGCAACCGGATATAGTAAAAAGCACTGTCCGGCGCACCCTTAACCCAGACAAGCTTACGTGATTATGGTGTTTCAGATTAAGCGAGTGTGCTGTTTGCTTATTATTTAGGATAGAGGTTCTGCCGGTGGTGAAGATGACAGCGATAGCGACTTTGGAGATTGGGAACAAGATAATTGGGCAACTACAAATGATGACGTAGCATTGCCAAGAAAACAAGAAGTTAAAAAACCGTCACGAGTCAATCAAGGGGTAGAGTATTTCCAGTGAACTTAATTTTTTTTTTTTTACTTAATTAATACTTAATAAATTTACTAATAAATTTACTAAAATAATTTGCTTAATTAATTAATTAATTTGAACTTAATTTCCGTTTCTGTATTATTTGTTTAGCTTAAATCCTCAGGCGAAAAGCTATCAACGGGCGGACTTAAACTTGGAGGGACCAAGAAAGCTCCGATAAACGAAGATGCATTATTGTCTGAACTCTTGGGCGATGCCGTAGGTCAGGACAAAACAACATGTGCCAAAGATGAAAGTTCGTTGGACGGTGACTGGAGTGATATGAAGGATAGTTTTGTTCAGGATAATAACTGGACGCAAGACTTTTTTCAGAAAGAAACTAAAACTGTTCAAAAGGTTGGTTTACTTGGTTTGACTATAGACTTCATTCAAAAATGGCCGCCGAATTAAAATTTGCTCTTATGAACTCGTTTTCATGTTGGAAATTCAAAAGAATTTTTACTTTAAGACTAGGTCATAAGGGCCAATTTGTATACGCATAAAAGAATTTTAATTCGGACTTTTAATTTTAATTTTTGTATAAGGTCTATTCTCTCAAGTATTAGCAAGCATAACTTTCTCTGCAAGCAACTTGTGGATCGAAATTCGGTGAGGGGGACTAGGAATGAGAGACGTAGGTTACCGAGCGATTACCGAGCGGGTCCGACTTAAAGCCTCGTTTCCATAAGATTGTCTCGATCACTCCAATCGTCCCGACCGTCTGAATCCATTCAATCAGATTGGGCGATTCGAGATATCTCGAGTCTGAATGGAGGAATTTGGGCAATCGGGATGTTCAAAACGATCGTAGAAATGATGGTGGAAACCAAGCTTTACCTTGTCTGGGAGCAAGCTCTCGCCACCCAGAGAGCCTGCTTGCAGGCTAAGCTTTACCTGACTCCCACCTGACACAAAGAAGGGCAGGCATTGATCAGACACTTCTAAGGTATTCACTTCATACGCATTTAAAATGTCATTTTTATGCACTGTGCTATGTTTTTGTTTTAGGACGATAAGCTCAAGACATCGTTTTCTGGAAACGTGAAAAAATCTCAAGATGTCCCTTCTAGGAAACCAAAGCAAACCAAGGCCAAGGGCCGGCCGAAGCAGGAGCCGCCGTCATCTGACGTCACAGGTGGAGATGGATGGGGTTCAGAGGAATGGGCACCACTGGAGGACGTCACTCCAAGAACTACTAGTTCCAGTACCACTGAGAAACCCGCGGCGTCCGAACTCGGGAATTCAGGGGAGGCCGTGGATAACTGGAAAACTGAGGGGTGGGACGACTTTGATAATTTTGAGGACAAGACGAGTAAAGCTGAGCTTGCGAAGAAGAAACGAGAAGAAAAGAGACGACAACGAGAACAAGCTTTGAAAGAAAAACGAGCGGGAAAAGGAAGCATGAAATTAGGAGTTGTCAAAAAAGCTGATTAAGATTTCCTATAGAGAAGGCTTGCATCGACGCCGAAGTGCGTTTCAGAATTTCGTGTCTTGTGCATGAAGCAGGCAAAAAAATATACGGAACTATTCGAAAATTACTAAAATATCAAAAAGTTACTTATAAATTAACACGGGGCTGCTGCTATGTTTGCGTAAAGGTTTGGTATTTGTCGATCGAGAAAGTACGGCACAAACTACGAACATTACTATATAATTATCACTTATCAGATGTTGCCTCGAGTGGCGTGGTGGCAGGGGGGGCAAGGCCAGTCCCAGCTGGAGTTGCAGAAGGGGCGCCAAAACTAGCAAGGGCGCCAAAACTTAACAAAATAAACCTATTTCTTTGTATAGCTATAGGTCTTCAATGGGGGGATATAAAGATCTGAAATCTGTAATCTTTTATGTTTTCTATGAAATTTTATAATCTTCAGAATTCTGTAAAATCTCACTTCAAAATGCAGGAAATGGCATATCAGAGACTCTAGATTTCAAAATTTTCCGGGGTAGCATGCCCCCGGACCACCCTAGAGGTTTGGCGCTACTTCGCCGCTTGCATTGGCGTGGTCTTTGAGAGAACCCGTTGTTTGTTGTAATATTATATATTGCTACTTCAGTTATTTTAAAACAAAAAAAATGTGATCATTTATCAAATACAGTAATGTCTTTTTTTTTTTTTTTTTTTTTTTTGGGGGGGGGGGGGGGGGGGGTGGGGGAGGGGCGGCAAAGCTAATCTGGCCACCCTAGCCTGAAACTTGCCACCACGCCACTGGTTGCCTCGCGCATGTTGCCCCAGCTTCACGCACGTTATCTCGCGCATGTCAATCCCCGCCATCAGCGTTGCCATTCTACGCCATCTTTAGTAAGTTCCACCGGCAGCTTTGACCGTTAAAAGTGCCGGTGGAACCTGACTGAGTAGGGTGAAACTCGTTATATCTTTTCGTGACATTTTTGTGGCATTGCATCTTAGCTGTTATATAAAATTGAAATTTTAGAAAATTGGATGATTTGAATTACTATTCCACAAAGATTTATAATATCAATCTATAAAATATGTAAAAAGATAGAAAGTGTAAATCAAGTCATACTTTCTAATGAATTATTACTAAAAATTATGTTCTGGGTGGTGTTTCCTTTGCCGAATAAGTATTTCAAATAAAGATCCAAACTAGAAAATGGCAGAAACAAGAGAGTTTAATCAAGACTATCTTTTACATGTAAAATCAAAGAAGTAAACTTCAGTATATGGCTGATCTATATAGATGTAAAGTTTCTTATTCAGTTCCGTCTGTTATAAGTATTAACGTTTTCGTTCAACAGTAATCGTTTTAAGCTTGAGGTGGTGGTACTTCTTCAATCACAATTCGAGAGACTGAATTCCAACCACTGTAAGCATCTGCATTTTTATAACCAACACAGTTGCCAACCCAGAATCCAACTCGAACCTGGCCTTTGGGAACTTGATTGCAGTAACCTTCGATCTCACGATGACGATGAGGATTTTCTTTGGAGTATGATAGGTAAACAATTCCCTCAATGGTCATCGGTTTTGTGCATTCTGCGTTGTCAAAAGTGAAAAACCAGCGTTTACAGCAATCACTGCAGCCCGAAACACGAAGGGTTCCTCCATAGAAGACTCGTAGTGAACTGTTAGTATACCTCTTGTTGAAAGTGCATTCCTAGAGAAAGTAAAAGCATGGATATATAGGACATAATACAGCCTATATACGGTTGATTGACTGGTGCGAGGAGAGACAATAAACACAGGATACGTCACAGGTTAATTCAATAACCCGTGCCAAAACAGACATGATGATCAGCGGTGCAAACGATCTTATAGATAACGCGCATGCCACCAACCTGTATCAGTCCCTTATCTTTGCCATCACCTTTCTTCCAAGCACATTGTTTCCAGTTTGGTTTCGTGATTAACTCCACGTAATCGGATCCTTCAAGAGTTCCTGGTTCACCTTTTTCACCAGGGAGACCACGGGGTCCAATTAAACCATCGTCACCAGCTATGCCTGGTAAACCATCGTCACCTGGATAACCTTTATCGCCTTTCAAACCTGGGTAACCAATCGCACCTTTCGCGCCTGGCACACCTATCAAGCCAATGTCACCTTGATCACCTTTCGAACCTGGCCAACCAAAGTCACCTTTCGCGCCTGGCACACCTATCAAGCCAATGTCACCTTGATCACCTTTCAAACCTGGCCAACCAATCGCACCGTCCACACCTGGCACACCTGGCACACCTGTCAAGCCAATGTCACCTTGATCACCTTTCAAACCTGGCCAACCCATCTCACCTTTCGCGCCTGGCACACCTGTCAAGCCAATATCACCTTTCTCGCCTTTGATTCCAGTACCACTGAATTTGCTGGCACCTGCCGGACCTCGGTTACCTTTCTCGCCTTTTTGACGAGACTCAATGGCACCTGGTTCACCTTTTTGACCCATACGGCCTGGAAAACCATCATCACCTTGCCGACCTTCTTCACCTTTTGGACCAAGATCGCCTTTTAAACCAGGCTTGCCTTGAGAACCCTTCTGACCAGGGTAACCTGGAAGACCTGAGTCACCTTTGGCACCAAGATGATATTGGATTCCAGATTGACCAGGGACACCAGGGGCACCTGGAGCTCCTGGGGGACCAACTCGGGAACAACAGCTACCTTTTTGCTTGATAAAAAACAAATGACTTTATTTTATATCAGATTATGATCACATTTCCTAAGATTTTACACAGCACAACACTAACATCTTACGACATAACACCACACAACCGTGTTAACACAGCACAACACAACATTGCACAACAGCACAACGTACAAACATTACACAACACCACACAACCGTGAGAACACAACACCACACAGCCACAACACCACAACACACCATTACACAGCACAGCACCACACAGCACAACATCACACAGCACAACATCACAACACACAGCACAGCGCAGCACAACACAGCTCAACACAACACAACACAACACGTGAACACGTACAACACATGACACAACACACACAACACAACAGGCAAGCACAAAACCACACAGCACAATACTACACAGCACAGCACAATACAGTACATCACACCACACAGTACAACACAATATAAAAAGCACTTATAAATATAGCCTCCTCCGCAGGCAACTCTGTGGCATCCGAAAAGGTGATTATCTGACACGGGCGCCATATTGACCGAGTTCACGCGGGAGACTGAGCGTGAGGTTAAAAGTAGAATTACTAATAATCAGTACCGTAATTATTCGAATAAACGCCGCGGCGTTTATTAAATTTTTGGCGCTTCAGGTGCGGCGTTTATTCGAGGGCGGCGTTTATTGCAAATTTTGTAACAACAACTGTGAATTTATTAAAAAACTAAGAATAAAATTCATATGTCTTTTAAATATATATAAATATATATGAAAATTGAACTGTTCACTGTCTTATATAATGACTAAGTTTCATTCTATTTCAATGTCACTGTCTCCTTCGTGGTCCGAGTCTAACAGCTGAATAATAGGGCATGCCTCTTCAACATCGGAAGACGTGTATTCTTCAGTACATAAGTACCGAATAAACGCCGCGGCGTTTATTAAATTTTTGGCGCTTCAGGTGCGGCGTTTATTCGAGGGCGGCGTTTAATAATATTTTTGCTTGTCCCTGCGGCGTTTATTCGAGGGAGGCGTTTATTCGAATAATTACTAAGTGTGAAATGCCTAGAATTACCAATAATCTTAATAAGTTTCCCAACCCACCACCCCAACCCAGACCACAACCCCCCGGAAACCCTAAACCTAACCACAACCCCCGGTGGACCTAAACCTAACCACAACCCTCCAGAAAAATGTTGCTGCAACATGTCCTCCTACCCTAGAATTACCAATAATCAGTAAGTGTGAAACGTCCTTGAATTACCAATAATTGGTAAATTGTAGGTAATTCTCTGTCCCATATGCGGGATGTTAAACTAAATTGCATATAACTAAAAAAACAGTACGGGTGTTGTCGGTCGGGGTCTGAGAGGTGGGACTTTTTTCCCCGGAGGGTTGTGGCTAGGTTTAGGTCCAACGGGGGGTTGTGGTTAGGGTTAGGGTAAGGTTTAGAGGTTGGGGTCGAGGTTGGGGGTGGGGGGGTTGGGAATTGTTAATTGTAGGCCATTGCACACTTACTGATTATTGGAAATTCTAGGATTTGGAGAGCCAAATCCCTCGCACGCGAGCGCGGCCGGGGCAATTTGGCTCTGGGGACGAGATTGTTGCTGTCCCTTCGTGCTCAGCCAAAACATTGAAAAGCTGCCGTCCCTTTAGTATTTTACTCTGGCTAACGCCAGACGATTTTACTTGTCAACGGAAAGGTCTGGTGGTGAAAGGGTGAAGGAGAAAGGAATGTGGTTTACATATATGGAAACGTTTCCATTTAAGTGAAAACAAAAAGCTGTATAGCGAGAAAGACATTAAAACACTTTTAGTTTTATAGACTATGGTGTTAAAAAATTTGTTCAGTTTAGAAATTAAAAACATAATTTGCCGTTTTGTTAAACTATATCGCCGAAGTCCATGTAGGGATTGCAGGAAAATTTTTATTCAATTTAAGTGCACGATCGAGATATCCGATTCTCATGCGATAACTCAACAGTTGTTTTGTGTGCAGTGTTTCAAGTAATACTATAATTTATCATACACGCTGATTAACTGATTTGAAAACACAAAATGTGTTCAGAAAAATGAGGGGTGTTCAATGCATGTAAGTTGTTTAATTCTGTAATTTGGGTCATTCAATATAGCATTTAAAAATTTCATCAAAATTTTGTCATTTTCGTTAAATTAAATATATATATTATATATATATATATATATATATATATATATAACTGCAATTTCAACTGTGTTTTTGGCTTGAATGTGTTTTAGGTTTTATGCATTTAAACCTTCCAATTGACGTACGGTTCGAAAATATGGTTGAAAACATTTCACTAGTGTACGGCAACCAAAACGTATATAAAAACACGAGAGTTGCGGTATATGCAAATATTCTTTTTCACTTACCTCAGGCTTAGCTAATTTTCTACTTCGGCCATAATCTAGCCGAAGAAATCCTGAAGGAAGGAATGTCAAAAGAAGAACTGTCACTATAAGGAAACTTGCACACTTCATGTTTACTATCTTCAATCTTCAAGTAATTTTCTCGACGTCTCTCAGGTCTTTATATACGTTCATAAACTGCTGTTGACGGCGCTTTGCGCCAAGGTCTTGACGTATATACACAGATGTGTCTCAGCGTGTCCCCGACTTAGGCCACGTCCCTAGTTTTATCAATCGATCATATCAACCGCTAATCAACTAAACTAATTAACTAAACCAAACTAAACCAAATCAATCTAACCTTAACTAAACTAAGTCTCATATCTAAAATGTTCACTTTAGAGGTCTAGTGAGGGCCATCTCTTTTTGGTCTATCGTTACCATGCTGTGCACTGAGTGGAGAAAACTGGAGCAAACTTGGGGAAACTAAATCGAACTATAGGGTGAAACTGTGATTGACATGCACGTGCGCTAACCACTGAGTGGTGACGTGTGACAAACACCTTACACCAAAGTGCAAGTAATAATAACTACCAGCTGAGCGATTCGGCGTTTCTATTTTCTTCCGCACTCCGCAGTTTCCACCATGCCATTGTTGGTTGACCCAATTTAAATGTGAAATCAAAGTAGTGTGCTGCGTAGGCAGTGTTGAAACAACAATCGAAATACAGTAAGGTTTGATATACTGCCGAAACAGAGAACGTAGAAGTTTAACGTTTCGAGCGAAGGCCCTTCGTCGAAAGAAACGTCTGAAATTCGCTCGAAACGTTAGACCCCTACGTTCTCTGTTTTGGCAGTATATCAAACCTTACTATATAAATGTATATAACCTTGTTGAAAACATCATCCGCAGGGTGCACTCGGCATAACCTTATTTATTTACGTCTGTTGACAATGAACTTATTTTTATTTAAAGATTTTACCTAAAAAGGCAGGTGTTGTACAATAGGACACAAGGTCCCCTTCAAGGTACACTCACCAATATTAAGATACATTACAAAAATATACTGAAAATAAATAATGTAAACTAACAACTACATACAAATACAGTGTTAATTCTACGACATTTAAGGCAGACTAATTTAAAAGTACGAATATTGTCTGGGATCAAAAAGAGTATTTAGCCTATTAAAATAAAACGTCTTCAAGTACTTTTTGAAACTAATAAGTGAAGGACAACAGTTAAGTTAAGGTTATCTAGTAACGAATTCCACAAATGAACAATTCTATTAAAGAATGCATGGTTCGCGACTTAAATAGGACATTAAGTCGCGACTTATTTTCTCGCGAACTTGAAAAAACTGTGCGGTTTTTGGGTCTACGGGTTGTGTTTACACTATACTACCAAACTCTTTCTCGGGACCTTACTGATACAGGTTCTGCGTGGCGGCCGACGGAAGCATGAGATTGTGTCAGCCTCGTACAGTGAACGCCGTTGCGTTACAAATTTTATGAACCATTCACATCTGCACCGTGTAACAATGCTTGTGAAACTTATTTTGTTTTTTTGGTTTACAAACCATTGCAGTTTCACGAAAAAATTGCATCGTGTAACACACAGCACCTTTAAACCTGTAGATCGACACATGTATCCAGTGCGTATACCTATGTTTATGCATCGTAATTGACTGGGGAGCACGGGTTGCGTGTGCTATTAGGGCGCTGCCTCTCACCAATAGTTAATCCCGGTTAGACGGGGTTAGTACTTGGATGGGTGACCGTCTGGGAACAACCCCGTTCTCGAGCTTGGGACTCATCTGAGTAGTTTAGTTGATCTCTCCTGTGCTCCGAGGGTTTTTCGCCGGGTTCTCCGGTTTTCCTCCCTCCGTAAAATCAACACCTAGGGCTTAGCTGGGATCCGTGGTCTGAACTGTGTCGTATGGCGGCTGCTTAAAGCGCTTTTGATATGCCTCGACACGGCCACATTGAAAAATCCTTAGGAGTAATTTGATTGTAAAGATACACGTTTGATGTATTCTAATTAAAGACCTTTACCTTTACTGACAAGGCCTAGCGAGATATGGTTTACCAAGGCACTAATAATTTATTTAAGCAATCTCACTCAGATCTAAGGAAGGAATATATGCTTTTCAGATACAAAAATACAAAGCAGGATTTTCACTAATTTCTCGCTGTACATAATTTGTTTTTCGTAAATTAACATTCTTTATTTTGCATCAGTTAATTGTTTCAAAACACCCAGAATAATGAACCGAACAGACACAGATTTCAATTCCTTTCAATGTAAAGTTCACTGTAGTAGGCTTTGTAGCACAAATTTTCCGGAGTAATTTTCCTTACCGTTTCCCATCAGTGGATCTCAGTTCCCTGTGCCGAGTAAAATCATCTGCTGAAAAGAGACATCTGGTGCCGCATAGACACAGGCTATGACGTAGGCTACATCAGGTGTGGCCGGCGGCTTATTTTAATTATTTTCCAATTTGAACCAGAGGTGAATGGCAGTCAATGTCACTTGTATAATATATTGCTTGAAAGAAGAAAAAAAACATATATTATCCTGTGCAATCAAGCTTTGAGTTCCTTCATTTAATTTCATATGAATGTTGTCTTTCGTTAACCCTTTACTGGGCATGGTTGCTTTTTGTCTACTTAATTATTACTTTTACTCTAGCTAACGCCAGACGTGACGATTCTCTTCAAGTGGAGACCTCCTGGTAATCAATCTGCCCGGTAAAGGATTAAAACAATCGGCCATTCTAAACTGATGACTCGCCAAACTCACGTTTACAGGTCTTACTAGGCTTTTTATACCTAAGGCCCCTAGTTGTGACTATATTATGCTAATTACAAGTAATATTTACAGAAAATCAGTTCGAAGAAAATGTCTTAAGAGAAGAAAGAAATTGATTATATATATATATATATACATGCAGTCAAGGTGCATGAAATTAGTGATCATAACTTGCTTGTATTTAAGTGCTAATCACTAATTTCATGCACCTTGACTGCATGCGAGAAGAGTGTTTCCAGCTTGACTCTGTCAAATACTGCAGAGTTTTCCCCAAGTTTGCTCCAGTTTCGATTCCTCCATTCAGTGGTATATAAACGATAGACCAAAAAGAGATGGCCCTCACTGGACCTCTAAAATGAACATTTTAGATATGACTACTGACTTAGTTTAGTTAAGGTTAGTTTGATTTGGTTTAGTTTGATTTAGTTAATTAGTTTAGTTGATTATAGCAGTTGATATGATGGATTGATGAAACCAGGGACGTGACCTAAGTTTTAGGACACGCTGAGACACATCTGTGTATATACGTCTAGCCGCCTTGGCGCAAAGCCCCGTCAACAGCAGTATATTGAACGTATATAAAGACCCGAGAGACGTCGAGAAAATAACTTGAAGATTGAAGATAGCAAACATGAAGTGTGCAAGTTTCCTTATAGTGACAGTTCTTCTTTTGACATTCCTTTAGCTTCAGATGGATTTCTTTTGCAAAATAATGGATTAAGAGGAAAATTAGCTAAACCTAAGCCATATGACGCAACTTTCGTGTTTTTATATACGTTTTGGTTGCCGCGTGCACTAGCTATAGTGAAATTTTTTCCCACCATATTTTCAAAATAACCGTACGTCAATTCGAAGGTTTCTCATTTTTCTGAACAGATTTGGTGTTTTCAAATCAGTTAATCAACAAGCGTGTATGATAAATTATAGTGATTACTTGAAACATAGCTTTGGGCTGCGAGCAGGCTACTTGAAACACTGTACAAAAAAAACAAAACTGTTGAATTATCGCATGAGAATCGGATATCTCGATCGTGCACTTAAATTGAATAAAAATTTTCCTGCAATCCCTACATGGACTTCGGCGAAATAGTTTAACAAAACGGCAAATTATGTTTTCCTAAACTAAACAAAAAAAATTTATTTCATAGTGTATAAACTGTAAAAGTGTTTTAATGTCTTTCTCGCTAGCTATACAGCTTTTTGTTTTGACTTAAATCAGTTAAATGGAAACGTTTACGTAAACCACATTCCTTACCCCTGTCCCCTCAAATCTCTTTGCAAGGTCTGTAAGTGCTTTGTAAGTTATATTGTGTTCAATGTGTTGTGTTGTGCTGTGCTGTGTTGTACTCTGTGGCGTGTACGTGTTGTGATCAGGTGTTGTGCTGTGTTTGCTGTGTGTTGTGATGTTGTGCTGTGTGATGTTATAATGTTGTCAGTGCTGTGTTATGTTGTGGTGTTGTGTCGTAAGATGCTAGTGTTGCTGTGTAAAATCTTAGGAATTGTGATTATAATCTGATATAAAATAAAGTCATTTGTTTTTATCAAGCAAAAAGGTAGCTGTTGTTCCCGAGCTGGTCTCCCAGGAGTTCCAGGTGCCCCTGGTGCTCCTGGCCCTCCTGGAACCCACGGGTGATGACGGTGCCAAAGTCACCATGGTGATGATCCCTCCTGACCACACCCAATAATATATATATTTGGTAGTAACCGCTGACATATTCTCACTGGAATAAAGCTCACACTCACATGTCGGAGAAGACGGCCTCTATTTTCGATATTTATGATCAAATGTTTAATATTATGCAGTTATATTCTGTTCGACGCTGTTTTCTTCAAAGACGTTGTTTACGATATCGGAGTTCGTCTAACCTTGATGATTTGTTGTACAATTTACGGAGTACAATTGAGAAGACGCTTAGCCTTTTCAAACGAAGCGAATATCATTCTCCTCCGTTGGTAGTGTCTCGGCCTTTGGTGCAAGCACATGTACACAATCAGATCATTCAAGACGACTTTTCCTGGCTGCAAGATTTAAAATGCAAAGTAAGTGACAAGTCTTCTAGGCTCTGCTCGCAAGGTATGACAACATGCAGTTCTGTATCTTTCGTCGGGGTAGGGGGGGGGGGGGGGGGGGGGGGGGGGGGGGGGGGGGGGGGGGGGGGGGGAGGGGGGGGGGGGGGGGGGGGAGGGGGGTGGGGGGGGGGGGGGGGGGGGGGGGGGGGATGGCGTTTACAAAAGATAAAGTACTGGGAAGGGGTTTAGGCAGGTGCGGTGCTTGGGGAGTACTCCCTGACTTTCAGGGTCAGTCTGGGAATTTTTCAAAAAATGGGAAAATCTAGTTTGGAGAATCTTTGGGTGCATAAAATGCATGGATGCACACAACACTACAATAGCTGGTCAGTGTGGTGCTACACTCTTGTTTTGCTTCCCTCCCTGCCCCCCCCCCCCCCAAACACACATGCAACAATGAGAATTAAGCTTGCATACTCAACAACCAAATTTTTTTTTAAAACATTTCAAAGTTTCCCATCAGGAGTTAGGGAAAGGGTACATCTAGACTAAAATTGGTTAAAACTATGCTATGTTAACAGTAGAATAAGAATAAGAACAGTATATCCAATTTATTGGGGTGCCCCCTCCACCCCTAAACCTTGAATGTGCACTGTCATATTATATTTGGTTTATTCGTTTTAATTTTAGAAAGTCAAGGAAATTATGAAAGAAGAGAATAGGTTTGGTTTTTAATAATTAATACATAATTAAGTTAAATTATTATACTAAATAATAATATATTACATATATATGTAAACATCATTGTGCTTACTGCATAGTTATTTGTGACTGACGCAGGCCATTATTACAATTTTTACTGGTACCTCGACGATTGACAAGCTGGGAGATTTTAAGCTATTTTAAACTATTTTGAGTAGTTCACATCTAATAATGTTTTTCTGTCTATTTAGATATACAGTTCATGTGATGAGCGATACTCTTTCTTTTCAAGAAGTTCTTGTCAAGAAAATAGGAAATTTGACAAGCCAGATTGAAGATCTTGAAAATCCATGTTTACCTGTGGTACAGGCTTTAACTTTAATTTGCCATTACAACACTACATTAATACACTAATTTAACATTAATCATTGCTAATTGTTTTATTTTTTAGAACTTTGGAAACTTTGTTTATTATACAAGAGAATGCAAAAATTATCCAAGTCTGGTAGTGCATTGTAGGAGACGAAAAGATGGTGATTTATGCACAACATAATTTAATACGTACCATGCATGGCAGATGAATACATTTAGGTTTATGTTTTAAATAAATATTGTAATTTAGTTGTTTTTATAAGGTTCTACAGAAGAAATAATATTTGATGAATCAAGTGTTGATGGTCATTGGCAGTACATTGGAGTGAAGTCTATGAAAGTCTCTCCATCAGAAAAGGTTCTGTTGCAATGCTGTTGCTGCTGTTGTTGTAATTGTTGCTGTTCCTGTTGACTTTGTTGTTGTTGTTGTTGTTGTTGTTGTTGTTGTTGTTGTTGTTGTTGTTGTTGTTGTTGTTGTTGTTGTTGACGTTGTTATTGTTGTTGTTGATGTTGTTGTTGACATTGTTGTTGATGTTGACACTGGTGTTGCTGCTGCTGCTGTTGTTGTTGTTGTTGTTGTTGTTGTTGTTGTTGCTAGTGCTGTTGTTGATGTTTTTCTTGTTAATTTAACACCAAAAAAGAAGCCGTCAAAAAACAATTGTCTCGTGTGATACCACCTTCCTTTCTTCCTGTAGTTTGTGGCATTTGTTGTGGACATATCAGGGAACGATGACTACCGTGGTATCATAATTGATATGTCAAAAAATCCTGGAAAAATTTCAGAACAGTTGCCTTGCGTAAATTTAGGTAAAAAGAAGTAAATTCCCGCGGTTATTGATTAAATAATTTCCATACACGCTATAATAAACGCGCAGATGATGTCACATCTAGTGACAAACACAAGAGTACTCTACGAGACGTATGTAAATCCTTCAAGGCACGAGGTTCATTAAGAAAATATTGTTTTGTTTATTTTTTTAGAGTGGGCTGTGGCGGATAAAGTATTGTACTATACTACGTTTGATTGTTTAAGCAGGGCCGACAAAGTGTGGAGGCATATTGTTGGTCATCAGCTGTCCACGGACGAATTAATTTACGAAGATAAAGATTCCAGGTTAATGGGATGTTTTTAAGTAAATTAAAATTACACCAATTGAAGTACAACTACAAAACTCCGACAAGCTGTTTAGTAAAGGAAATTAGGCAATCTTTTTATTATAAACATTTTGACTTCAAAAGCGAAAAGTATATATAATGTGTATAAAGGATTTATTGCTTCGTGTTGTCAGTGTACTGTAGCGCACACGCATTATTTTGGCGTGCTCCACTCGTGACGGACAAGCCAGAAAAGCCGGTCAGCAAAATAACACTGTTACAAAAGGTAAACTTTTCTAGACTATACAAGAACCACTGACAATAAAGCCTGGTTCTAGAGTTGAGTTTTGATCCACCGTAACCGTGAACTTCCTTTATCCACTATTGCTGGCTTTGAGTGGTTCCCGCCAAAACTTAGCAAAGTTTGAGAGACTTCTTGTTGTTTTTAGGTTTTTCGTTGATATTAGCTGCACCAAAGATCGACGATTTATTACGATTAATTCTAATTCAAAGTCAACGTCCGAGGTACTGTACTGTAGTTTGAAACATTTTATCACCCTACCCTGCGGCAATTTGCGCATTGCCACCATTTTATAGTCAGTTTCAGCTTGCTTTTAGTGAAATTTGTTTGTTGGTTGGGAACTTGGTACGGAAGTTCGCGAAGTTCGTTGTGAAGTTCGTCGTGAAGTTTGAATTTAATAAGCTTTGAATTGAATTCCTTTGGTAAAATCACGGAGAAGAAGATTATTTGTTGCCAACTTAAATTTGTATCTACCTCGCAACGTAGTTCGGAACATTGCAACGTAAGTTCGGAATGTTCATTTCAATTATACGTATCGGATTTCAAAAGCAAGCTGAAACGGACTATAATTATGCTATAACTCGGAAGGTAATTAATGCGAGGGAAACGAGAAAGATAGAAACGTGAAAAAACGCTGAGAGGAAGGACAAAGACGCGTGAGGAGAACGTGACGGTAAGCATGGACATGAGCGGGAAACTGCGTGAGTGACCGTGCGGTCCGTGCAAGAGCGTGAACGAACGTGTACACGAACGTGAACAAAAATGTGTGTATGAATGTAAAACGTGAACAGGAACGAAAACGCGTGCACTATAACGTGAACGTGTGCACTATAACGTGAACGTGTGCACAAACGTAAAGAAGTGTGCTGGAGCGTGAACAGGAACGTGAACAGTAACGTGTACATGAATGTGAACATAGCGTGAGCGAGAGATTGAAGAAGAATATAAACAGGAATTTTATTAGAAACGTGAGAGTGAACTTGAGGGGAAAGGAATTGTATTTTTCAATTAGTATGTCAATATTTTACACGAGGTAGCATTCTGTACCAAGATATCATTCAACCTCGTACCCAGGGTCTTATCTACGGATCCTCGGTTTATTTTCTGGTTTATTTTCCATTTGAATTATATTTCAGGTGCATGTCCTTGACGCCACTTTACCTGATGCTATGCCACGGCTAATACGACAGCGGGAGACTGGTATTGAGTATTACGTAGAGCATCATCATGGGACATTTTATATATTAACTAATTTTCCTGACGGGGAGAATTATCAAGTGAGCACTCCAAATGAATAACTTGTTGAATAACTTTTGAAATTCTATTGGTGGTGTAATGCTTTGGCTGTTTCCTGAGTTTTTCTCTGTTAGATTAGTTATATATCTATTAGATTGTTAGATTAGTTAAGTCGTCGTACTTTTGTTAAAGGTAGTGACTACAGACGGAGAGGACTGGACTACTGTAGTTCCATCTTCTAAAGAGGTGAAATATAATAATAATAAATTAAGATGATGATGCTGTTGGTGGTGGATGGGTGGTGGTAGTGGTGGTGGTAGTGGTGGTGGTAGTAGTGGTGGTGATGGTGATGGTGGTAGTAGTGGTGGTGGTGGTAGTAGTGGTGGTGGTGGTAGTAGTGGTGGTGGTGGTAGTAGTGGTGGTGGTGGTAGTGGTGGTGGTAGTAGTGGTGGTGATGGTGGTAGTAGTGGTGGTGGTGGTAGTAGTGATGGTGGTGGTAGTAGTAGTGGTGGTGGTGGTGGTGGTAGTAGTGATGGTGGTGATAGTAGTGGTGGTGGTAGTGGTGGTGGTGGTAATAAAGATGTTGCAGATGATAGTGGTAGTGGTAATAAAGATGGTGGTGATAATGGTGGTGGTGATGGTGATGATGATGATGATGATAGGTGGGCAGGTGGTGGTGGTAATGAGTGTGGTGATGATGATTATGGTGATTATGACGATGATTGTAACGATGTGATGATTGTTACTGGTGCTCATGCTGACAGTGATGGCACTGATGGTCATTGGAGTGTTGCGCCAAGCAAACGTTTTTAAACTAATCAGTTATCCCATCTTATGTTACAGGTTATCTTGGATGATATGGATATATTTTCTGGCTACTGTGTTTTGTACCAGAAAGAGAATACATTGCCAAGATTATCAATCTTATCATTGCAAGAACCATTGAACGAATGCACGATTAAGGTAAATTCACTTTGCTCATAAGCAAAATAGCATACTATACGGTAAGAAAATGTTAATAACATTTTAAAGCTTTTTTATTCCTTCAGCTTTCAGATTCTACTTGCGCTCTCAATCCTTGTCAGAATTTGGTAAGTTTGCTCTTGGCTAATGCTGCAATCTTTTAAGTACTGTAATATAGTGTAATATAGTGTAAAATACGTACGGCGAGTGTTTTGAATCGCTTTAAAAACGACCCGTTTGGTAAGTTTATTGGCGTACAGTATAATTTTGAAAACCAACGTTGTCTAAACCGAGAAAATCAAATTTAAATTTATGTAAATGAAGAGGATTTTTATGCAGATTTCATCAATTATTAATGAGTTTTTTAAAGTTAAGAATAATAAGCCAATGAGTGCAAGTACTGATGCTTTAATTTTTCATTTATCATTTTGCACAGGATTTTAATTCTTCTGTTGTGAGATTCACGACGTCCTCTCCAGTTGAATCTCCTTTGCTGATGGAACTGGACTTAGAGACAAAAGAAATGGTACTTATAAAAATGACAACACTACGGCAAAGAGAATATGGTATTTCCTCTGGCTTCTCAGAACTTCATCAAAGAGAGAGACGTTTATCAAATAAGTTATTCGAAGGCTTTTTATTCATTTTTATTAGTAAACTTTGAGTCACTTTTTAAGTTACTCACTTCCAAACAATTTTTTTACAGAAATGTTTTTCGAATACTCCGTCAGGAAAAACGAACTGCTTTGAGTTTTCACGTTACTGTCGTTCTCAAATAGAAGCTATAAGTCAGGTAATTTTATGCTGGATAAATTTGGGAATGATTAAAACTGATGAGGAAGAACTTTAACACTTTGAATCCTGGACCTCTCCCTGTGCTGAATAAAATCGTCTGCGGGCGTTAGCCAGAATAAACCTTAAAGACTCGTCGTCAGGCTTCAAAAGTGTTAACCGCATGTGAGAAGAGTGTTTCCCGCATGTGAGAAGAGTGTTTCCGCATGTGAGAAGAGTGTTTCCATGCAGTTTGACTCCTCCAAACACCACAAGTTTACTCCGAGTATTTGACCGTTTCTTCCTGTAGTATAACACTGGACCAGTGAGGGATAGCTTAGCCCTAACTAAAACTTTAGGAAGAACAGTTTTAATATGACTGATTTGGTTTAATATTCAGTATAAATAAAGTTATAGTATTTATTTATTTATTTATTTATTTATTTATTTATTTATTTATTTATTTATTTATTTATTTATTTATTTATTTATTCGGGTTAAGCATGCAGACTATATCGTGTCCGTTAAACTGTATCGTTTAATTTCCTTGTGTTCTTTTGAACGTTTGACTACCAAGGGTTGTGAATTGATTATAAGGAAAGAACTACTTGTATAAGCTGCCCATTTTTTGTTTTAGGATGGCACCAAAGTTCCTATAACAATATTTCACAAGAAAGACATTGAACTAAAAGGACAGCATCCAATCTTAATCCACGTCTACGGTACATTTATATTCGTTGCGTTTTCTGTCAGTTTGAATTTTGGCGGGAATTATTTTGAGCTGTTGGTTTCTTTTGCAATGGGTTTCGCTACTTCTGGGCACTACACACAAGTGGAGCTATTGTATTATATGTTTTCTTAGATTTAGGTTACGTTTTATCTGACTTACGTTTTACCTTTCAAATTGAAACTTGACGATTTCAAGTCAGCTGTTATAATTGATTTTAAATTTTCCGGTTTTTAGGGTCGTATGGTATGAATGTAAATATGGATTTTTCCCCTGAGAAATTTCATCTCCTTTCTCAAGACTGGATATTAGCTTTTTGCCATGTGAGGTTAGAATTGTCAAAAGGTGGCAGATAGAAGAAATTGTCAAAAGGTGGAAGATAGAAGGAAGGAAGGAAGGAAGGAAGGAAGGGAGGGAGGGAGGGAGGGAGGGAGGGAGGGGGGGGAGGGAGGGGAGGGAGGGAGGGAGGGAGGGAGGGAGGGAGGGAGGGAGGGAGGGAGGGAGGGAGGAAGGAAGGAAGGAAGGAAGGAAGGAAGGAAGGAAGGAAGGAAAGGATAGGATGGAAAGGATTAACGAAATAGTTGTTAATGGCCAGAGGAGTAGAAGTCAGTATTCTTTTCCAGTCTTTCTATACAGAAAGACTATTTAATAATTATACATGTTTTTACTCATATGAGGATATATATTCATGTGTGTTGGTTATTATATTTTACTTTATTTGCAGAGGCGGGGGTGAGTTGGGGCGACACTGGTACCATAAGGGAAGGTTGAAGAACAAAAATAAATGTTTTGAGGTATTTTGAATTTTTCCAGATCAAATGCATGTTAAGATTAGTAATATATATACGTAGTACTGAGTAGTGCATGGTGTCTGGTCAATCTCAAATAATCAAAAACTTTTTTTGAAACTTCTTATATTACTTTTTATAACTTCTTATACTTTTTCAAGTTGCCTGCTGGTCTTAATAATTGTCCTAGTCATGATGTCCGTTTTACTTCTATTTTTTATATTAGGACTTCGAGGCTTGTGTCCGTACGTTACACGAACAGAGATATTCCTCACCTCATTTGACTGCTGTTAAGGGGACTAGTGCCGGAGGTCTTCCAGTAGCCGTGCTCTGTAACAATGCCCCACATCTCGTTAAAGCTGCTGTACTGAAGGTACGAAAGTATCGTGGTTAGCTTTTGGTCAATGTTTTATTCCCTATGCTAAAAAAATTGATGAACAATTGCTTACAAAGAGTACGAATATTCTTATTACTTATGTATAGTATATGTAAATATAGTAAGGTTCGATATACTGCCGCAACAGAAAACGTAGAAGTCTGACGTTTCCAGCGAAGGCCCTCCGTCAGAGAGAAAGGCCTTCGCTCGAAACGTTAGACTCCTACGTTCTCTGTTTCGGCAGTTTATCGAACCTTACTATATTTCGATTGTTGTTTCAACACTTGCACTGCCTACGCAGCACGCTACTTTTAGTTCTCTTATCGTTTGGTGATATCTTCAGCATCATTAACAATATTATGTATATTCTGCACTGATGTATCTTTTGCCAAAAGGTCCCTCTTGTAGATGTTATGTCTGCGATGTTGGATCAAGAGTTGGCACTAACTGCTCAAGAATTCGAAGAGTTTGGAAATCCCCGGTAAATACCCGGTTCAATATACCGTTTCGGGTCGAATATACCGGAAAACAGTATATTGAACCGGGCTATATACAACAATAACATCACCACCACCACCACCACCAACAACAACAACAACAACAACAACAACAACAACAACAGCAGTTACAGCAGCAGCAACTGATTGGACTAACGGATTATTGCTTTATTTCTTAGGCTTGATGTAGACGTTTTTAATAACTTGAAATCTTTTTGTCCTTATCTTAACATCTCTAATCAGGTAACTTACAGACTCGAACCCACAACTTTCTGATCGCCAGTGAGACCGCTTTATAGCTCTTGAGTGACTGGGACTCTCCATTCTCATATCGGAGCTCTTCTCTTAAAGTGTTTATGAAATGAAATTTTCGCTAATTTCTTTATTTCATAATATAAAAATACAGAAATTGCTGATATTGCTACATATGCTAACTTTGTATTTACGTGTTTAGAAAGTGCTTTATTTTTATATTTAAACTTGCCAAACCCTAGCATTTCTTAAGTCGTAATGTTAGCAAAGACCGAGACGAGTAACAATACCTGTGATGTCACAAAGTGGATCAAAACTAAACAAATTTATGATAATGATCCACCGTGTGACGTCAAATAGTTGTTGTGGCCGCGTTATTTGTGTTGACGTTTCACGGCCCTAGCTATCAACTTTGAACTGAAAAATAAAGTGTTTTCCAAAGACGTGTAAATATTAAATGAACATATGTACAAATATCAGAATTTTCTATATTTTTATATTATCAAATAATATAAAAAGCAAAAATTTAATTTCATAAGCACTTCAATTTTCGGTTTCCTTGTAGGATTATCCAAACATGCTTTTCATGTCGTCAATAAATGATATCAGAGTTCCATACTGGATGCCTCTCAAGTTTGTTACCAAACTTCGACATATAAAGGCAACGAGAGATTTATCAAAGCCTCAAAATATGCTTCTATTGAAAACAGATTTTGAAAGTGGTCATTTTGGCGCAGGAACGTTAGAAGAGGTAATGTTTCTTTCATACCGCGTGAACTTTTGCGGCAATATGCCCTGAGATTACACTGTAAACTCGCGTTGATAAACCCCGATGAATATTAAATCAGAAGCTTACGGTATTTGTTCAGTGGCGGATTACCAATTTGGGTGAGTAGGCTGAAGCCTATACAGGCCCGGGCTTGCAAGAGGCTCGTTTGTTCAGTTATATTCTAACTCGAGCTTTTAAAAACTAGAAATAAATCTTTCCAAATAGTTAGCTTCGACCTCATTTGTCATTCATAGAAAATTGTGATTATGGGAAGACCATGGTTTTCGGGAGGACATGCCCCAACCGAGATCTCGGTACACCAGGACAGAAACTTTGAATATTACGGTCAGAATTTCGTCCAAACAGTCAGGTCTAGAGACAAAGCCCTGCATAAAAGTGAGATGACTTCTAACGTAGTAGAATTAGGGGGAGTTTTTGCTTTTTTGTCCATTTCCTTAAATTCCCGCGCTTTTTGACCCGGGATGAAATTCATCCCGGTCAAATCTGATGTCCCGTGTCGGCCGTCATTCAAATATAATTGCCAATGAACTTGTTATTTACGAAAAAAATAATCAAAAAAGCTAAGGCATACCTAAGTCATATCTCATTCATATTTCAAGTATTTTACAGACCAAACTTCAAATAACCATAACTTTGCAAAGATTTATCCAAACGTTTTCAAACAACGTTCATCTTAAGCCCTAATCAAACGAGAACGCAAGTCATCGCAAGTTGGCAGTCACAAATTTCTGTGGCGGTCGTTCGAACACCCAAATTAACAAAATAAAGGTTTCATGAATGTTTTAAACATGTTTTAACTTTGTCACGGTACATAATAT
The DNA here is from genome assembly GCA_035771165.1 of Paragorgia papillata. Taxonomy (NCBI): domain Eukaryota; kingdom Metazoa; phylum Cnidaria; class Anthozoa; order Scleralcyonacea; family Coralliidae; genus Paragorgia; species Paragorgia papillata. Next base: position 1,107,305 of record JAWNZC010000189.1, read on the forward strand.
TTTCGGGAAATTATTCAGAGAGGCTGGCTGAGATAGCGTGACTGCCAACTTGCGATGACTTGCGTTCTCGTTTGATTAGGGCTTTAGATGGTTCTCGCGTCTTCTGTAGTTGAATATTGTTACCGAATTCGCCAATGACGGTCGAGTGACCGGGGTGCCCAAATTATCTCTGGATACGGCATTGATATCGATATCAGTTTTTTCATAGATCAGTGCACCATGAGGCCCGTGAATTTTATTTAGCCTACAGGACCGGAAACTGGTAATCCGCCACTGTATTTATTTAAAGGAAATTGTTTTGCTTATTTTTGGAAGCTTGTGGCGATTTAACTAATTTTTTCTTCACTATTCCAGACAGCTTTCATTTACGTTTTTCTATACAAAGCTCTCGGTTTACCTTTTGTATGACACCAGACGGAGTCCGCTGGGTTTTCATACTGCTTCTGCTTATCTGGGAGCCACTGTAAGTTTCATTTGTTTGTTGTTGGGTTTTTTTACTTCTAGTTCTCTTACGATTCTTCCTTCGTTTTCTTACCTTGACTTTGCTTGCTTTTTCCCCTTCCCTTTCTTTATCTTTCTTTATTGCTTTCTTTCTTGTCGTTTCTTTTTTCTATGCTTTATTTTCTTATGACGAAAGAGGTTATAAAAGTCTACTTTTTGCTTCCATTTTTTCTCTGTTTTTCTTATTTTTATTTCTCTTTTCCCTCTTTCTTTTTTTTCCTCCTTTTTCGTTTTCTTTCGTTTCATTTGTGCTATTTACTAATTTATTTTTTTTCTTCTTAGTCTATTTCCATTCTTTTATCTTCCGTTTGTTTTGTCCTATTTTCTTTTTTTTTTGTTTTTCTTTTCTTTTCTTTCCATCCCTATCATCCTTCCTTTCTTTCCTTTTATCCACTTTGCAGTTTAATAATCTCCATCACGAGGTTCCAGGGCAGAGGTTCCAGGGTTTGGGCTCTGCAGTTCAAGGGAGGGGGGGGGGTAACCTGGGTACGAGTGAGCCAAAAGTCAAAACAAAAAATTAAATGTACAGAATCCAATTTATTTAATAATTGCTACATTTCAACTTCGAAGAAATGGTTGCTCCATTTCCTCTGGCGAAGCTCGTAACTTTAGTAATGAGACAGGCAGCTAAACCAGTTGCCAAAGGCATCAAATCTTTAGCCAGGAAGAACACGACGTTTAGAAAGTACATATGTGTCTTACCAGCGCAAAGTGAGTGAATCATGTGTGACTTCGATATATTTGTATTTTTAATATTAAAGCAGATTATCAGGACATGAGATTTGTTTAGTAAATATAGTGATATACTAGTAAATACTGTTCTTGTTGGTAAAGATTTCACACTATTAGAATCTTGCTGTAAAATTTTCCATACTATTTAAACTATACGTGAATATAAAGAAACTTGATTATTGATGATTGGGTTAATCAGTCAATATCAATTGGTGTAATTTGAAAAATTGTTATTAACTAAGCCACAAATTTCATCAATTGGTATTATCACATTAACCAATAATTTGTGGTGATGCCAGTCATTATTTATTGCTCTTCCTATAGCGCTATAGGTCACCTATAGGAAATGTTCCAATTGCCTATAGAAACCTATAGGATCCGTTAGGTTGCCTATAGCATTTTTTTTTGTTAGGGATGAGCTTTCTATCTGCTTTATTCAAGCTTTTAATTATCAAAGCGAATATTATATATTCTAACTTCATGTTGGCTCACTTATTAACCCAAAACAACCAAATGCTTTTCCTCTGAAGAAGGCCTGAGTCAACAGGTCAGCTCAGCAATAAATAATAAATGTGCTGTTCCACAATAATTGGGATTATCTTTATTGACAATCAAATGTCAAATTGTGAATGAAGATGTGAATTTAAGATCCTGTAATATTGTTTTACAGCCTATCATTGGATGGAGATGACAGTAAAAATGCGATTTTTAGGTCACAAAGGCATTCCTGAAATCAAACCACTCAATGAAAGAAGTGCTGTCGAACTCGGAGCAGAGGCTCTTGGAGAGGCTATTGTTCTCACATTGTGTATGGGACTAATTGTTTTCGAGTTCCGACGTGGGAAATTAAAGGAAGCACGAAAAGAGAAAGCACGGCTTGATGATCGCAATGAACTGAAAAGACAAGTTCAAGAAGTTGGACTACAAATTGAAACACTTTCTGCTCAAGTGAGAGAAAATTCACGTTATGGATCAAAACCTGTTGCTCAAGAAAGTAATACCAGCCGTACAATGACCGATGTAAAAAAGTGAATTTGCTGGATTTGTGCTTGAAATATTTGTATTATTATTTAATTTCTAATGTAGATAGTCTTAAAAACAATCATTACAATCACTTGACATGCTATAACTAAAGCGTATTGAGACTGCATGGTTAATGTTACGTGGTAATGCAAATTAAGTTCTACCTGAGTTTGTCAGTCACCACCCTTATCCCACCACCCTTATCCCCTACCACCCTTATCCCCCACCACCCTTATCCCACCACAAAGCTTCACTGTGTGTTCATCTCATAGTTAAAGCATTTTATTTAAGCATTAAATTAACTTTATATGGCATGGACATCCATTGTTAAATTGTGCATTCGTACAGTACTTTATGGAATTTGTAATTGTTTTCTGTGTGATATTATAATAGCCAGCTTGATGATGGTAATAATTTGGAGAAAATGTTAATAGAGATTATTTTCTTTCCTTCAGACCTGATTCTAATTTTGATAATCAACAGAAATTAATGGACATGACATCACAAAAACACATGAACTTGACCATTGTGTTCTGTGGATTTGTTAAGCTAGTGGGAATGGGGTGGGGAGGTCATAGGGGATTTGTACTGTAGCTTATATAGAGGGATCTGGTACCATGCCCCATACCATTAGTACCATACATTAGGATCAAAAGTACTTCAGGACAAACTTCAGATATTGTATGCCCCACATCCACTCCCACCCCACATCCCCTCCCACCCCACATCCCCTCCCACCCCACATCCCCTCCTACCCCACATCCCCTCCCACATCACACCCCTCCGACCCCACATCCCCTCCCACCCCTTCAGTAGGAAAACCTAAAGGACATGGAGGATGGAAAATTTGAGGTGCGACCACTGATCTCTATATAACTTGTTGTATAAAGATCAGTGGGTGCGACCCTCCAACAGCACCCCCCGGCCCACCGCACTATAAAATGACAAATAACGCCATGAAACGCGGCGGGGTCTGGTAACCAACCGGAAGAAACAAAAATTGCACGTTTTTAATATTTTCAATATTTCACAGAAATACTGAAATTTCTATGCATAACATGATGCCTTGAACTTTCTTTTTCGCTTTTTAGAGAGCGTCATTAGCCTTATAAAACGATGGGCTCTAAGCTGTCCGTCGAAGAAGCTTTACATTTGAGTGTAAATGAACTTGGGTTTGAACAAACTAATGTCCACAGTTGGCCTTCGAACAACACAGTTCATTGCGTTTGTCTGGTAATTATGACATTTTATCTTCCATAATTAATATGATAGAGACTTATTGTCTTATTCTGAATTAACCACAAGTATTCCCTATGCCTTTTAATATCGTTTGACCTCTTGGTCTTTGTGTAGGTCGAAGAGAAATGGTTGCAAGAGCTTCGTGCTGGAGAGTACAGCAAACCCCAAAGCTTTCCTGGAAGTTCTTACGAGAGGTTTTTGTTACTTCAACCGTCCAATGAAGAAATACCCAAGCCATGGAGCCGTATATCTTTGAAAATATTTAGAAAACCGTTGAAAAAATTAAGGTATTACTTATTAATATTGCCTAATTAATGCAGTTGACAAATGGCCCTGAAAAGTACAGTATAAAACTGTAAAAATTGTAAAGAACCACGTGATTGTTACATAATTTCATGTGACCTACATGTGCCAGGAGAAAAAAATTAATATCTAGTTTTAATATAATAAGATGAATAATTGTGTTTAAATGTAATTTAAGCAAAGTTAACTGCTGATGTAGTTAGCCCCAGGGTGAATTTCAGAATTCTCTGCACCAAAGATTTTCAAACTTTTATTATTTGTGCTCCAAAAAACTAGAAGGCTTGCGCCAAAAAACACTGCACCATAATTATCTGCTTGGCAATCTGCGCCAAAAACGTGCGCCAAAATTTTTGAGGTAATGCTCTACGCCAAAGATCTTGGTCAAATACCCCCTCAAATTCAGTTTGGAGTTAGCCAGTGGCCTTGTTTGAATTTTGGATTGTTGCTTGTTTCCCCCTTTCACCCTTACCCCATCCAGGTGAGTAGAATTATATAGACTAGTGCTATACTTAATACATATTCCACGGATTACTCAGTGTGACAGGTGCTTCCAATCTTGTCCCAAAGTCGGGATTGCTCAATTGCTTGGCTCATTACTCATCGCTTATGGCTAGGTGCCATAGATGGCCAAGGCTAAGAAATCTACCTCCCAACAACAACGAATATCTGGCAGTTAATATATGATATAATATATTTAGCACATATATATAGCTGTGCATAGCCAGCAAGCTATGCAGCAAGGCTGGCATTTGGATGGCCAATTAGATATGAGGAGGAAAACATTAAAAAATAACCAGGTTTTTTGGGACTCACTATATTTCTACACCACTGTCTGATGAGACTTGTGCCATGTGGGTAATCTCTGATGTGGTGCAGGTAGTCAGCAAAATTTTTTAGAGGAAAAATTTAGATAATAAGTGTAGGTGATGGTATTTCTCATGAATTTACAGAATTCCAAATGCTCTAAAAGACTGTAAGTCCTTAGTCAATGACTCCTTTGCTGATCTAATGTCTTATGTGTCAACTGAAAACTTCAAGAATTACCTGCTGCAAGCCTCAAAGAAGTGCAGCAGTGTGCCACTGTTTGAAGATACTAAAACAGATGTGACATCTGGAGAGGTATTACTATATATAGCAGTATGTAGTACAGTACTACAGTACAGTGTGCAGTATAGTACGTAATAGATAAAGCATGAGTGGCTGATCTGTATGGGGATTTACAAGGTGAGCCGCAATATCGTACTTGTGAAATGAAACAATAGAACGAAGCTAATTAGTATTCATAACCTTTAATAAAGATCACCAAGAAGGCTAATTAGTATTCTTAACTTTTGATACAGATCACCAAGAAGGCTAATTAGTATTCTTGACTTTTGATACAGATCACCAAGAAGGCTAATTAGTATTCTTAACTTTTGATACAGATCACCAAGAAGGCTAATTAGTATTCTTAACTTTTGATACAGATCACCAAGAAGGCTAATAGTATTCTTAGCTTTTGATACAGATCACTTTGTCCAAAAGCTAATCTTTATTGGGATTTACAGACATATACATGTGACTTGAATGCTACGTTTCGATTGCTTCTTAACCTCATTAATTATTCATGAATTTCACAAAGTACAGTACAGTATGTAGTACAGTACAGTGCAGTACAGTAAAGTATGGTACAGTATGCAGTACAGTTCAGTACAGTATGCAGTGCAGTGCAGTACAGTACAGTATGCAGTACAGTACAGTGTAGTACAGTAAAGTACAGTACAGTAGAGTATGCAGTACAGTGCAGTAAAGTACAGTACAATGCAGTACAGTACAGTACAGTACACAGTGCAGTACAGTAAAGTACAGTACATTACAGTACATTATGAAGTACAGTACAGTAAAGTGCAGTACAGTACAGTACACAGTAAAGTACAGTACATTACAGTACAGTACAGTATGAAGTACAGTACAGTAAAGTACAGTACAGTACAGTACAGTACAGTACAGTACAGTACAGTACAGTACAGTACAGTACACAGTGCAGTACAGTAAAGTATAGTGCAGTACATTCTAGTACAGTACAATGCAGTACAGTACAGTACAGTATGTAGTACAGTACAGTACAGTATGTAGTACAGTACAGTATGCAGACAGTATGCAGTAACAGTATGCAGTACAGCATGTTTTAGCATGATTGTGTGTCTGAGCATGCATATGAGTCTTCTACAGGAACCTTTTCTCTCTTCCCTAGGACGTAATACTCTATTTCGCAAAACATGTATACAATTTGGAAATCATCAAATTAAATGACACATCTGTCGATGAGAAATCAGAACCTGCTTTTCAAACCTCATCAGAAGAAAACGGTTTACTGGGAAGAAAAACAACTGAATCACCCAAAGAAAGTTCATGTGGTTTGGTGCCTGTGTGTGGCGTGATTGAGAGCAAGAATGCTTATTTCATCATCGAACCATTTGTGCCACATTCATTGCAAGATGTTGTTTGGTTTAGTCCCAGTGTAATGTCCTCCACCATTGCCAAACCGTTGTTTTTATTGTACCAAATTCTGAAGCTGTTTGAAACGTTTCATAACTGGGACCATTTCTGTAGCGTCAATAGTCTTCAAGATATACTAGTGCGTAAATGTCTGTGGTTGGTCTTGAGCTCGAGTAATGTCAACCTGGGAGAAGAGATTACGGAAGAAACTGAGAAAAACCATTCAAGTTCAGCTGGGTGCAACTTTCAAAGTCCGTCATCGGAAAGTGCGTTAAGTTTCCCGAAAGTGGGTTCAATGGAAATTCCGGTTCCTATTCAGATGAACGCTCTGCCGCTTGTCGTAGACTCCTGGGTCAAAAGGGAGCTTAGTAATTTTGATTATCTTATGGCTCTGAACACGATAGCTGGACGGCGTCTTGGGGATCCGAACTACCACCCTGTGTTACCGTGGGTTACGGATTTCACCCGACCGAAAGGCAGCTTTCGAAATCTTACTAAGTCTAAGTTTCGCATTAATAAAGGGGACCATCAGCTGGATCTCACGTTCAAGGCTGCGAGCGACACGGACGGCGACCTCACGGCGAACGCCCCGCATCACGTGTCCGGTGTTCTTTCCGAGATCACGTACCACGTGTACCGCGCGCGCCGCACTCCCAAAAGCGTGCTTCAGAAACACGTGCGCGCGAAATGGGAGCCGAACGAATATCCGTCGAACATGCAGAGGCTGCAAGAGTGGACACCCGACGAGTGCATTCCAGAATTCTACGCCGACCCCACGATCTTCAAGTCGATCCACGCCGACTTGCCGGACCTCGGCGTCCCGACGTGGGCGAAGACCCCCGAAGAGTTCGTCCGACTGCATCGCGAGGCGTTAGAAAGCGAGTACGTGTGTAGCCATCTACACCATTGGATCGATTTGACGTTCGGCTACAAGTTAATGGGACTAGCAGCGGAGAAAGCGAAGAACGTTTATCTTCATCTCGTTGACCACCACCAGTCCGTTGCTAACCATGGGGTCCTACAGCTATTCGAGGAACCACACCCATCGCAGCACCATCATCATGAAATGGTCCTGTACCCGTCCACGGTGAACTTCGAAGACGGCCTGGATCACGAAATGCGCATTGTTGCGAAACAAGACGACAGTCTCTTTGGGGACACTGGAAGGACTAGCGGAGTTCACGGGGGAAGAAGGCTTGCCGAGCAGTTCTTGGGACAACGTTGATGTCGACCTGAAGGTGGAAACTGGCGAAGACGAACTGACCGCGTCTACGAGTAACTATAAAAAACAGAAGTGGGGTCGGCCTAACTTTCCCGCGTTCTTGCGGTTAAAAGACAATGTGGAGTTGACCACTGATGTCTCGCCAAGTATCGACAGTTTACCGATATCATTACCGATTGGTTACGATCCTTTGGAGGAATTTAATCAAGTACAGTTGCTTACAAAGTTTAAGTTACAGAGCAAACAACATGATCTTGTCGACGCAAAAGCTTTGACGTCGTATAGTCAGGTTAGTTTGGTATGGGGGGGGGTGTTCGTTTGAACATCACTGACACTATGCAAATATTTTTTGTTCAACTTGTCTCGAAATTCTCGAAATTTTGTTGCGACGCAAGTTGTACGAGAAATTCCATGGTGTAACAAGCCCGCAATCACCAAGTTATACGCAACATTATTGTCGCAGCAAGCGTTGCACGAAGTAGAATCTTATCGCGGCGACGCTGCAACGGATTATTGAAGCATTGCACAGTGTAAAGGCCTGGCCAAACGCTTTCAACATTTCATTCAACATCGTTCAACATTGTTGAATTCAACATGTTGAAAGCGTTTGGCCACCACTGTTGAATGATGTTGAATGATGTTGAACGTTGTTGAATGGTGTTGAATGATGTTGAACGAAATTTGAACATGTTCAAATTTTCGTTCAACATGCGTTCAACATTTCTATTGTTCTCAAAATGTTGAAAGGTGTTGAACACATTTGGCCACATTTCATTCAACTTTGTTGAACAGAGACATGCGCCATGCGGGATATTGTCGATTCCAGCTTTTGTGGTAGCCCGCGTTCAATTAATTGTCATTCATGAATGTTGAACGATGTTGAATTCATTTGGCCACTCGTGCTTTCAACATTATTCAACATCGTTCAACAATGTTGAATGATGTTGAATGCGATGTTGAAAGCGTTTGGCCAGGCCTCAATTCACCCTTTTTGCAACTTGTCTCGCAACAATTTGTGCGATCAGCCAATAAAAATGCGCTTAGTAAACCGTTTCAGTCCTCTTCGGTCACATTTGCGAGACGAATTGCAAAAAAACATTGCATAGTATAACACCCTTGCTCGTGCAAGAGATTAGGCCGTTGCGAAACAAGTTGCACGAAAAATTATTTTAATATAACATGCATGCCTTTACGGAAAACTATCATAAATTTGCAATTATAATAGTGCCGCTTTTACACGAGGCACTTTTGTGGAATTCAATTTTTGTTTCCCTTGTTAGACAAAAGTGCTTCCAAGAGCTGAGATTCCTGAAACGGCTCGTCACAAAGAAATTCAAAATCTTTGCAGCATAATTATGGAAATGTTTCTACCAGCCAAGATGCGACTGTTGTCCAGTGATCTATCCCAAAAAGAGAAATTCATTGCAGCAAAACGAATTTTTAGTGCTGGTAAAGTGGCCGTGCTAGGGTTAGTATAGACATGTGTGCCCTATATGTGAGGACCCTTTCATGTCGTAGCTGAAACATTGATTTAGACTGCCTGTAATTAAACACAGTGTTCAACACTTGGTGAAGACTGACCATTCTTAGGTATTGCAGTACTACTCAAACTAGTAGAGCGATAGCCTGGTACCCTGGCCCAATGGGCCAGGGTACCACTAATGTCATTCTCGCGTCAGCAGGGCTGAATCCACTTATGACGATTGCAATTTTACTCATAGCCACTAAAAACACGCGAAATTTCAACCAATAGGAAAGCAGAAGTCTTTAGTGGTTACCTGGCCCATATTCTTTGATTGGGCCAGGGTGCCAGGCTAGTAGAGCGAGACATCGACGATGTTTTCATCGCATCCGAAGCGACAGTTTCGTTAACCGCAGATCAATTTCAAAGCATTCACGTGGTGTATTCACATCGTAAACAAGCTATCACGTGGTACATAAGAATACACCACGTGATTGCTTTGAAATTGATCTGCAGTTAAACGAAACTGTCGCTTCGGAAGGGATGAAAAAATCGTTGATGTCTCGCTCTACTGGTTTGAGTTGTAAGTGCTACAGATGACCTTGGATTACACTTGCCATTTTCTGTAGAAGTGAATGCGAGTTGGTTGGTGTAGAAGTGGGTGAGTGCGTTGGTGGGTGGGTAGGTGGGTGAGTGGGCGGTTTGGTTTGTATGTGGGTACGTGTCTGGGTGACTGAATGGGCGGATGGGTGCTTGGGCGTGTAGGTGGTTGTGTGTGTGTGTGGTGCGTGTGTGAGTGCGATGCGTGGGTGCACGATGCATGGGTGTATGGTACATGAGTTGGGTGCGTGGGTGGTAAGTGGGTGAAAGTATGGGTGTATGGTGCGTGGGTGAAAATATGGTAGGTGGGTGAAAGTATGGGTGTATGGTGCGTGGGTGAAAATATGGTAGGTGGGTGTGGATGTATGGTGCGTTGGTGGGTGTATGGTACGTGGGTGAGAGTATATGGGTGTAAGGTGGGTAGGAAAGTTGTATTTTAGCGCACCTTGCATCAGTTTCAGTTCCTCGAGTAAGGACTTTAGACATTTGTTAAGACCCGTCCAACTGTTCACTTTTCCTTCAGGGTTCTTCGTGACGGTGTCAAAACATTATTTGATGAAGGATGTGGCTTTCATAATCGTCATGGTCTCCCACCTCTCACTCCAGAACTTCTATTGCAACAGCACGTCAATATCTTCCCCTTTCCTTCCTATTTCAAGCGTCTCCACGAGTTCCTTGTCGAATTTCATAACGGCCGGCCGTCCACCGCTGGCTTATCTGCCGACGAAGACAACGAGGCCGTCCGTGCTCGTGTGTCAAACTTAATCGAAGATTCATACAATTTACGCCAAGTCGCAATAACCGTTAAACACTTGCCGGAATTACTGTCTGATTTGAACGAAGAAGGTTTAGACTTACTTATGAGCTACTTGAATCCGTTGTTTTGTTACGAAGAAACACAACTACAAGCGTTCTTACACCTATTCGATCCACTCGCCGAGCACCTCGGACGTAAGAAAGCTAGGAAGGTGTTTCTGAAGCTACTCCTCAAGCATTACGATGTTGGCATGAGTAGCTCCTCAGTTGCACTCTTTCATCGATCGTTTCTTTCCAAGTTGATCATGCGGTTTGGCATGGACCAGTTTTTGAGCCACTTTATTACTTTCATTGTGGACGCCTTGAATCTGTGCACGAAGGATGTACAAGAAAACGCGGAGACGATTAGCCAAGACGAAGTTCAGGGCGCTATCCTCGAAGATGAAAAACAACCCGAGAAAGGAGGCGAGAATGATATGGAAACCAAACCGGAGACCTCGTGGGATAATGATTCAGAAACTGTTGACAAAGGGAACAACGACAAGGATAGGTGTAGCAATTCGGATATTATTTTCCCTTTCGTCGTAGAATCTAATGGAGACGGACCGCTTGAAGTCAGTGGTAGCGACTTGACTGGTGGTCCGGGAATTTCGCGAACTCAGAACTTTAATTTAGAACCAGAGACGAACATGAATGGTTTCCTAGTGAGTCATCAACGTCAAGTTATCCCACTTTGTGCGCCCGATGACGAAGTGTCTTATCCTGGAGAATTTAAAGTTGAATCCATCACTGCTGGTTCAATTGATGAAAAGGAGGATGCCTTTAACGATGATGAAGCCCAGGATGATGACGAAGAAGAAACCATCGAACGTAGCGAAGACATTTCCTCGAAGACGTTCAGCAACGTTGATCCGAATTCAACCGAAGACTGGTACAACGATGATAGCGTGGACTCAGACTTTAGTTTAGAGAGGTCAGTTTCGTTCCAGTCAGAAAACCTTGAGTCCAACGACACGAAACAAGAAACAATACTCGGTGGGGAAGCTGTTAATTGTGAACTCGAAATTCCCGAAGCGGCTGCTAATAGTCTGTGTTGGCTCTCGCCTCGACTTGGTCCGTTACTGACGTCTAATTATATCACGAAACCGTTACTGTTGATGTTAATCAAATGCTATGTTGGTGTTCTTGGTTTTGGTGACAAGGGTGCGTCAGTCGGAGACGCTAATGCTAAATGGATACTTCATTGCCTTGGTCGTTTTACTGAAATTTATGGCGAAGCAGTGATCCTTGATCAGTATCTGCCTTTTATAATGTCTAAGGTATGCTTGTGATAGGCAAGTAAAAAAAAACAACATTATAACCACTGAGGTTTTCGTCTGAAAACGAGATCAATAAACCTCGTACATTGCAAATATCCTAGGCTGCTATTGACCGTACGATATTTCCTCACTAATAGAAATGTTTTCCAATCACATATGATTTTTTCCACTGGTGGAAGATATCGTATAAACGTTCTGATTGGTCAAACCATTCATTTCACTTCTACATTCTCTACATGCAATATATAGATACTTCTATATTTCTCTTTTGTCTTTGTTTTTAGATCAACATCGTATCAGAACACGTGAGTGTGAAAGGCGAAGCGAATCTTGCTGGAGCTCTAGCGTTGGTTCGACATTGCGTTTTGTATATATCTAGAAGTTCTCTATTAGAACACTTTGAGGTGGGTGTGTAAGAATCAGAAATTTTTAATTTTTTTTTAATTTTTGAAGTTGTGAAATTATATATACTGACTTAAGAAACTACGATTGCTCGTTTTTGTTTACCTTCTTAAAGTCTCTGTGGAAACGGTGTCATTAAATTTTCATAATCTTCGTTGTAGTGGCGAAGTAGTATATTTGTGTTCTATAGGTCAGTAACTATTATGAGTTTCTTTTCCTTTCTCCACAAACGATGTCATCATGCAATTTTCACGTGGTGTAGATGTAATATATTATTGTACACGAGGGGAGGGGTGTTTTATCAGCATTTTTACACACCGAGACGTTTGTTGAAAACCGAGGCTAATTTTTTTTAACAAACTTCGAGGTGTTTGGATACCCTGATCGAACAGTCTTCCGAGTATTTGATAGATATATTCTTTTAATAAGTATAGACGGAGTTGGAAAAAGTATTCAACCTTCCTCCGGATGGGTTTTTAAGTTTAGATAACCTTCCTCAAAATATATAGCGAGAATTTTGTGTTTTGCAACGTTCATAAATACTGCGTGACTTTTTTCTAGGTTTTCCTAGGTAAGCTTTGGCATACTACAATAGCTACTAATAACTGACCGCCGCTGACCTGCCAACTACCCTCGACTGCTGCGAAGATACAGACATCACAGCAGACATCAGCGTACATGTCTCACACATGTAACTGCTGCCACTGCCAGTGCTGCATAATTGTTGGTTAGCCAATGTTTTGCTGCAAATCGCATTTTTTCTCGACACCTTGCTTGATCAATTGTAACTTTCTCAGATTACCGGTTGTTTCACGTGTTTTCACTTTAAACCTTCCTCACTAAAGTAAACCTTCCTCACTAAAGTAAACCTTCCTCCGGGTGGTACCCGCATACCCGTTTTTTTTCCCCCCCAACTCTGAGTATAGAATACGTAATCTTCACCATTTGACGTCAATTTCTTTTCAATTTCGTTTATTGTCTTAGTTTTCGTCAATGGCGGCGGAAAATTACGTACTATGCACTTATTAAAAGGGTCTATAGCATCTGATTTATTTTGTTTAATACCAGTTAGTAATCGTGTCATTGTATGTTTCTCTCCTAGATACTCTGTCATCAAATATTACACCAAGTTCTTTGTCTGCTCTCATCTGGCACCATTTCCTTCGCGAGTGGAGCTCCCGCGAGGACGTCCCTTGCTTTACTCATGATAGATGTTCTTACAATCATCTGCGACATTCTCGAACGGGACGAGGCGAAAGATCTTCTGGCGCCATTAATCGGAACTTTCTTTTCAGCCTTCGACCAAGCCTTCAGCGTTCCAGTCCGAAGCGAGTCGGATGTTGCGCCGGCCGCGCTACTAGAAACGACCGTGCAAGTGCAGCCGTGCGCGAAAGAAATCCAACAGACATTCACAGCTTCGCTAGCGTACAACACATACATCCCGCTTTGCAAGAATCTGGGAGACACCTACATGGAGGCGACACTGTGTAACTACGATATGATTTGGCAACTGTGTTGCTCGATGGATAAAGGCTTGTCGAATCACACCCCTCCCATGAACTTACAGCCCATGTTCGTTTTGTCGGACGATGAGCAAGAGACATGCGTTGTTGCGCCTGATAGCGAACTGAGTGCTTACGCTACAAATAGAAGAGCGTCGGGGGTTTCCTTTGAGCGTAGTTATTCACCGACCACTGAAATGAAGAAGGAGGCCAATACTGGAAGTTTAGAACGTAGTGCAATGACTGGAGACAAAATAAGGTATTTGAAGTAACAAGCATATATCGTTTGACGTAATGAGTAATGATTTATTTAACGTCGCAAGCACAGGGTGTGGTCGCCCAATCATCCGAGCCAGGGGCTCGTGTTAAAAGTGCACGACATAAGCTAAGACCTAACGTGTTGATTTTACGGAGGGAGGAAAACTGCATAACCCTGCGAAAAACCCTCGAAGCACAGGAGAGACCAACTAAACTCTACTCACATGAAATTCAAGTTCGAGAACGGGGTTATTCCCAGTGACGGTCACCCATCCAAGTACTAACCCCGTCCAACTGGGCTTAACTATTGGTGAGAGGCAGCACCCTAACAGCACATGCCACCCGTGCTATATATATATATATATATATATATATATATATATATATATATATATATATTATTTAAGAAATAGAAAATGGCCGCCCGTGTTTATATAGCCTGATGCAAACACGAGAGTGAGTTGGGAGAATTCGAAAGTTTATGTGAACCCGAGCCGTAGGCGAGGGTTTACATAAGTACTTTCGAATTCTCCCAACTCACTCGAGTGTTTGCATCAGGTTATATAAACACAGGGCATCCATTTTCTATTTCTTTTATGAAATAAGGCTAAAAAATGTGTCGTGACATCACAACCGTGTTTACATAGCCTGATATAAACACAGTAATTGACCAATCACAGCGTGCGTAAGACGCAACCTATTTTATAAATATATATGTAATATTTATAAACCGCGCAGGAGGGCTTTATCGGATATAAAACACGAGGCGATAGCCGAGTGTTTTAGAGCCGATAAAGCCCGTACTGCAAGGTTTTTAAAAGGCTTCTAAAAAGAATATATATATATATATATTTCTAAAATTCATTGATAATTCATGAGGAAAACACAAAGAAAAATCATGAGCGTATCGGATCTATATATGTGATATAGACTCGCTCTAAGTTTCTCGCTGGTTTTTAACGGCTGAGATAAGCTTAATTTTCAAAATTACTACGCCAATGAACGTATGAAGTGATTCTTTTTAGAAGCCATTTAAAAACCTTGCAGTACGGGCTTTATCGGCTCTAAAACACTCGGCTATCGCCTCGTGTTTTATATCCAATAAAGCCCTCCTGCGCGGTTTATAAATATTACATATATATATACAATGAAAAGGTTTCTTGCAAATACTATTGGCAGAGTGCTCAATGTGACTAGTCCAGAGCATTCTAAGATAGAAGTAAATTAAGGAGTCGAAGGTTTTCATTGGTTTCGAAGGTTTTGATTACTGTTTAATTTTAATTACTGCTAAATAAATGCTTAAGTGAAAACCTTCGACTCCTTTACTTCTATCTTATATATATATATACCTATATCTGCAATTTGAGGCAGGCACGGGCAATTTCATTGTTTGATCTGCTGTTCTGTTCTTTTAAGTACAAAATCAAGTCTCGTATCTTCTCGACAACATCTAGCTGGCAACTGGTTGAAGTATTGGAAACGTCATTTAGGTAAATCAGTGATACGCATGCGTTAGATTTGTGCTTTAAAGTAGAATTATTGAATGATTTCATATATGATGTTTGCGAGTTTTGGGAGGGTCTAACTAGTTTACTGCGGATTTAATTTATGCTATTATATATATAGTAAGTAATTGAGTACACCATTTTCTTGTGTTTATTTAAGGAAAGAGAAATCGAATTGATGGTCATTCATTTTCGCAGCTGAAACTACAAACTTTCACTGGTAAGGCTCTTGAGTTGCTCTCGAGAAGGCGTTATAATTTTCAATACGAGTTGCGAGGCAAAAAAACATACAAACCAATTAGATGAAATGTTTTATTTTCCAGGTCACAGTGATGCAATTAAAGATTTGTGTATCCAAGACAGTGAACACTTGTTTTTGTCCGCAAGTAGAGATAAAACTGTGAAACTATGGTTACTGAGTAACCATGGTGACGGTACTGGCCAATCAGCGTGCTCCTGGACGACTTATGATCATCGGAAGCCTGTCTTTGCGGTTGATATGGTGGATGTGATGAGACGAGCCGTTTCTTGTGATGGATCAGTTCATGTTAGTGGGTTCTCATAGTTTTGTCATTTTAGTAAATAGATTATGAGCAACAGGCGTTCGGTGGACGTTCGTCAAGCTCAATTACTCAGAAAAGATTTCTGAGACCCCAGAAAGCGTTCGAACCTGTCTGAGGTCTCATGAGAAGGTTGCAGGTTCGAATCCAGTCTGGGATCTCAGAAATCTTTTCTGAGTAATTGAGCTTGACGAACGTCCACCGAACGTCTGTTACATTACACCAAGCTCGCAAACGTACCACATGCACTACATGTATACGTACAACTTATCATGTCAGATTATGAGTAGTTGTTGTCCGTTGTCGTCACTGTTGTCATCGCCATCGTTACCACTGTCGTCATTGCTATTTCTACGAAACATTTAAGTTACTTGGTACTAATCGTCATCGATGACTTAATCACCATCCGATCATCATCGTTGTCATCCCTGTTGGTACTATGACTATCATGAACATGATTTTCATCATCATCATTATCATCATCATCGTCATCACCATCATTCCATCACCATCGTCCGATCATCATCATCGTTGTCATTCTTGTTAGCACTATATGACTATCATGAACATGATTATCATCATCATCATTCGATCATCATCATCATCGTCCGATCATTATCATCATCACCATTGTCGACATTCTTGTTGGCACTATGACTATCATGAATATGATCATCATCATCATCATCATCATCATCTTAAAAAAAATGTCTTTTCATTGTCAGATTTGGGACCTTCCCACTGGTTCATCCATACTCCGGGTAAATTTCCCGAAAAGCAACCAGGCTGTTGCCATGACAACACTGCCATCCTCGAGTTCGTGTGTGGTCGCAGCGATGCAAAACGCGAGCGTGAGGTAAGGTTAGTTAAGAAGGCTTGGTTACCCAGACCAACTACTCCAAGTAGCCGACACAAACGTCTCCAAGTCTACCAGAGTTTCGGAGACTTAATGTCGGGAACTACTACTCTGTGCTTAGAACACGGTTCTATTTCGGAAACTCGGTTCTGCATTGGTGTCCTGGGCGTGTATCACAGGCTTTATTTATTTTATTTTTCGCAGGTTTATTGATGTACGTGAAGGTAACTTTGGTCACACGTGGAAGGTGACGAGTAATAATCTTGCTGGTAAACCTCTTCACTTTACTTTTTGTAATATTAACTAAACAATAAGTATTCTTATATAGCAGAGATTGTTTTCATGTCATTGCAACCAATCTCGTTCCCACAGCCTGCGGTCCTTCGGTGTGCAGCAACAGGGAGCCCTCGGGTCTGGCCGGAACAAAGTAAGCCGTAGTACGGTGATTAAATCCTCATGCGTTTCGGAAGTCCACGTTTTTCTGACTCGACATTCTGATTCCGACCAGATGGCTCTTTGTCGCTGGATAAAAGGTCCGCAGGCTCTAGGTACAAGATTGGTCATGGCACACGCAATCGCGTACCCAGGCTCTTTTCTCGGCGCTCCTTAACACGTTGAAGCCAACGCCAGACGATTTTATTCAACACAGGGAGAGGTCCAGGCCTCGAAGTGTTAAAACCTATCTCTATAACCCTTTCACGCATGGCTCTCCGAGACCTCTCTCCTTGACGAGTAAAGTCGTCTGGCGTTAGACAGAGTAAAAAGAGAAAGTTGTTCGACAACAACGATGCGCATGAAAAGGTTAACACGTTGAAGCCTGACGACGAGTCTTTCAGGTTTACTCTGGCTAACGCCAGACGATTTTATTCAGCACAGGGAGAGGTCCAGACCTCAAAGTGTTAATTTGCTGGAACGCTGTCAAAAAGAGCCAGGGTAGAAAGTTGATGTCCTACGCTGATTGGTTGTTGAGATAGGGCGATACGCTTTTTTTCAGACCAGCTAAGGTTTGGCGGGAAAATGTTTGAGGTTTTTTCTTTTGTTCTTCTTTTTGAATGAAAATACTAACAGGGCAGATTCGTAGTATGTGTGTGAACCGCGAGGGAACGTCGATGGCAGTTGGATTTTCTAGTGGATCGTTATCCATTGTCGATCTTCGAGGAGGGATTTTAACCAGACAGTGGAAGGCATATGAAACTGACGTCATCCAGGTAGGTTTATGGTGGGAAAAATGTCATCAGTGTATGTGTTATATGAAGGTCTTTTGAAGTAAACAGAACGATAGCTTCCGCTCCAGGGTCACTCCCCAGGACTAGTGTAAACGAAAGGAAGAAAGACTGTGTATGCTGTATGTAAAATTTTATTTAAGTGTCAAATGTATTCAGCTCATACTATATAACGTTGGTTTTACTGAGGAAGAAACCAGATAACCCGGAGAGAGAGAAAAAAAACGAGGAGAGCCAACAACTCTACTCACATGGAGCCAAGCAAGGTGGTCACTCATCCAAGTACTAACCTTATTTGACTCAAGGCCGGCGAGAGCAAAACCCGGGCCCCAGAACTGACATGTGTACGGGGCCCCCCTCCCCTAAATTTACGTGAAATTTTAACGTAAATTTAGGAGAGGAGTGAAAACGGTGAAATGTATGAATGAAGGCTTGCAAGTATATATTGTAGATACGTTTATTATGTTATTGTACAGTAGTAAGAGTACAGTATAATTGTTATTGCAAGACATGACACAGCTCTCGAGCTCCGTCATATACACTACAGTAGGCACCTAAAGCAATCACAACGCGAACGTCACGACGACGACCCAAGTACAATAGTATTTTTCAACCAAAACAAAGCGTTGAATAATTTACAGTCCCAAGAGTAATCCCAACACCATCCGGGAACAGTTCTGAGATGAGGAGGTACTTCGTGTTAGGTACACATAATAGTTTCAACATATATTACATCGGTCACCAGTGATTGATGACGTCGCCACGGGCGAGCGGGGCGACGGGCCCCTTGCAAGGTCCCGGGCCCTGGGTACCCCCCCCCCCCCCCCCCCATGCCCGCCTCTCGCCGGCCTTGATAATTTCGACTGGACTTAATTTCAGCGGTGAGAGGCAGCACGCTAGAAGCACGTACACTGCAAAACCTCCAAATCTTGTCAAGATAAATGTTCTTATTTTAAGATTCTGTTTCTTGTTTTAAGAGATTTAATCTTGTTTTAAGACAAAATATATTGTCAAGAAAAACCAGCAAGATTATTATCTGGCAGACGGGACAAGAAAATCTTAAAACAACATTTTTTTCTTAAAACAAGTTTTTAGGGATTTGCAGTGCACTACATGTGTCCTGAGGGTACCTTTCTCTTAGGGTAACTTTTCTTACTTTACCTTCATGTGAACAAGGTCTAAGACGGCTTTTCTCAATCGTCCACACTAGTATAAGTTCTTGTCTATAATTTTCATAGACTAGACGATGACTTGGCTGTTTATTTATAGGTAAAACCGTACACAAACTCTAGTGTAGTGACGTCATCATCGACGCAGAAGATGGAGCTGTGGGGTCATGATGGAATGCCAATAGTTTCTCTTCCTCTAGTCAATGGTATGAAAACGCATTTGGAAACGAATGTTTATACAGTTCGGCCGCTCGTATTGAATTATATTATTTACACTCGAAATTTTCTTTACCAATGGATCGTTTTCACTCACGTGATCGGTGGCCCCGTTGGGGTGGTAAAACATTTATTTTATTTTATTTTATTTTATTTTATTTTATTTTATTTTATTTTATTTTATTTTATTTTATTTTATTTTATTTTATTAGCTTTGCCAGATAAAAAATGTTTATGTACAGATAACAACATAGAAAAGTTACTTAGTAACGATGGCAGGGGATCCCCAACAGCGATTAGCCAATTACAGCGGGCCCGAAATGTTTGAATAAGAATAGATTTAAATTCCCATAGGATAAGGATTGTGCACCAATATGGTCGCCATTTCATTATTTCTGTGCACCAATATGGCCGCCGTGACGTCAGATGAAAACCATACATATTCATAAAGATAGTGCCAATTTATATTTTTGTGTATACATTTAAATTAGCCTTTTCATTCTCGTTCTTGTGTAAAAGTCATGTTCAATTATAAAAACAAACGAGGTTGGAAAGCTTATTTAAATGCACATAAAATAATATAAATTGATACGTTGTATAACTCCTAGATTCTAGAATATAGAATCGATGCCTGATATAGCATTGCCATGGGACTGTTTTAGCTAACTTTAAACAAGAAGGCAAAACGTCCTGGGCATGCATATATACGTGGTCAGGGATTTTGGAAAGTCTAAAAACTTACCTGCGAAAATACAATTTTGTCTTTTTTCTTCTTATTTTAGGTTCAGGGGAATCGGTTCAGAATATTTGTGTCCACGACAAAGTGATCGTTTCAAGCACAGCAAATAATCGTATCGGGTGGCATACGTTTAATGACAAAGAGGTAATACAGTGATTGCCGCCATCGTCTTTAAACGGGGTTATGTCACGCTATTTTTTGCCAAAACTGTCTGAATATATTCAAGTTTTGAGCTTTTAATTTCAAAATTAACTCTTTATTGGCCACAGTTGCCTTTTGGCAGCTTATTTAAATTTTACTCTGGCTAACGGCAGACAATTTTACTCTGGCGTTATTACTCTGGCTAACGCCAAACGATTTTACTCGTCAAGGGGAGAACTCATGGAAACCTGGCCAATAAAGGGTTAAAGCTGTTCGCTGATTTCATTATGAAATACGCTTTGTCAGGTAGCTAATCCTTATCTCGCTCTGCGCGGAGTAACACCGCTGTCAAACGTTTGTGCATGTGTGAGTTTGCAAGCGTAAACGCTGCAAGAAATGTAGGGAATCTACTCATTTGTGTTTTAAAAAGATGGCCGTGAATATTACGAAGGGGTCATCTCAGAATATTTAAAGACACGATCATACAAATTTTTCAACTTTAGTAGTTTTCTAAAAATTTGCAAAAAGCGTGTGACAGTCTCGTCGAAGTAGAGAATAACAAATAGTTTCCCGCTCTGTTTTCTTGTTTGTCAGCTCGCGCAGGCGCAGAACGTTTGGCAGCAGTGTCGCGCGAAGTCCACTTGCATACGAGCCACAAAACAACGCGAACACATTTGAGACACTGATTTGGTGTTTTTACTTTTCTAGCCAGCATACTGGAACGTTCGCCTGGGCAACGATACCTTCAAAGGGAAACCTGACTTGTTTTGGAGTTCTTCCACTGAACAGAAGTTATTTATTTGGCAGTGACAATGGAAACATCACCTTGATGGCATGAAACGGGTATTTTTTTGAAAGGTCACATTCTCAGTGTTTGCTTGTCTTACAATAGCCGACGTATACTAAAACGTATAGTCTAAGATTTTTTAAGTGACGCTTCGAACAGAGCCTTTCTGAAAGTCTGCATGTTGATCAAGGGTTCCGCTAGAAACGTCAGTATTTCGTTTTTAAAAATCTCAACAGTTTCATCTTTTTGCTTTGCTATATGCTATATGCTAAAATGTATACATGTTGTACAGAACATAGGTATGTGTGTGTGTGTGGGGGGGTGGGGTGGGGTGGGGGGGGGGGGCGTTCATGAAAAGGGTCCTTCGTAGCAAAAACTATTGGTGTACTGTGCTATTCTATGTTAGAGAATGATTGCACCCAATCCCTATCGAGTATTTCAACGCTCTATATTCCATAGTGTTTTGATTCATCAACATTAGACATACTAGTGAGCTCTATATAGTCCACTGCAAAGATCTTTTAGGCATAGCACAGTGAGCTCTATATAGAGTCACTAATGAATTCAATAGTCACTACTGTAGTCTATATAGAATAAATTCTCCGGTAAACGTGCTAGACGCAAAAAACCCCAACACATTTATAGTTAAAATTGAAACTTTGTGGTTGCAACCATTCTCTAAGACGGTTAGACAAGACCTACTTGCGCCTTCAATCTAATTCTCGGGACTCTATATCCCATAGAGCACACGTGACCACTCTCTAACCCTTACGTAGTTTTTTTCTATATGCACGTCTTGGGGAAGAACATCGATTATACACCTTATGCTGTATAGCCCCATTAGACATATCAAGGCATTTTAAAACACACTCTCAGTCTCGGCAGGCAATCTGCCATACTCTGTCTTGATTGTTGACTTTCAAATAAAATAATGGGAAAATGCAACAAAAAGCCTGGGGAGAGTTATTGTCAGAAAATATTTCTACATTTCTATTTTCTATTCATATAAAAATATTTCCTTTTGTCGGAGCCTCAAATAAAAATTATAAAATGGTAATAAAGTTGGATACGTATATGAATTACAAAGTTGAGCAATCAGTGGCATAGCCACTAGGTGCCCCCCCCCCCAATCGTGAAAAGTTTAAATCCGTGGAGAAACTTGTAGGGGGGGGGTACAGTTGTCAGTTAAGTCCAAGTGAGTAGATAGTGATGTGTTATATATATTGCAGGCATGCATATGCTATAAATTACAATACAAAGGGTCTATACAAAATGCCTCCATCCTGTTTTTACATTTACGACTTGTTTATAAATAAATCTAAAGATATTCTGACGTGTATCATTCTATGTTCTGGTTTGATTTCAACAAAATTATGTAATTTATGGCTTTCAGATTACTCTTAAATACTTGCCTCAAAATGCAGGAAATAGTGTTTCAGAGACCCTAGAAATCCAAAATTTTACGGGGGGGCATGAAAGATCCCAGACCCCCCTAGGTGACCGAGGTTCTCGCTCGCCCCCAAACCCAAGACCCTGGCTACGCCACTGTGAGCAATATAGCTATTAAAAGAGGCCCCGAAAAGGCCTTTCGTCAGAGAGCCAGAACGTCGCTCGAAACGTTAGACTCCTATACGTTCTGTTTCGGCAGTATATCAAACCTTACTATATTTCGATTAGACGTATCATAGTACTCGTAATGTCATTAATTAATCTAGCCGAAAAGAAATGGTCGCAAGATGAGGATATGGTGATCTTGGGGTATATAACGAAATATTAAACATTACACTGACGTCTAGGAGAAATATTTATTGTAACAAATCACACATACAGAACATCAGAAGGGCCGATTATATGATATATAAACATCAGACGTATTCAAATCAAGACTTTGACACGTGAAATTTTAAACGTCATGATTATATGAAAATTAGAACTAAGAAATCATTATCGTCAGATGTTAAGCTTGAGGTGCTGGTACTTCTTCAATCACAATACGAGACACTGAATTCCAACCACTGTGCGCATTCGCTTTTCCATAACCAACACAGTTGCCAACCCAGAATCCAACTCGAACCTGGCCTTTGGGAATTTGGTTGCAGTAACCTTCAATGTGGCGATGACGATGAGGATTATTATCTGAGTGTGATAGGTAAACAACTCCATCGATAGCCATCGGTTTTGTGCATTCTGCTCCATCAAAAGTGAAATACCAACGTCGACAGCAACTACTGCAGCCAGTAACACGAAGGTTTCCTCCATAGAAGACTCGTAGTGAAGTGTTAGCGTACTTCTTGTTGAAAACACAGTTCTAAATTAAAGTATAAGCAGAACTCTTTTCGTGAAGATTTACCCTTTCACGACTGCGACCTGCGTGTGACGTTTGTTATACTTTACTCTGCTTAACGCCAGACGATTGATTTTAGCAGTGAAAGAGCCCTATCTCAATTAAACAGCATAAATATGAATATGCGTGATGCATTCTCGACTCCAGTGTAGTCTGCATGTGAAAACACCCGCGTACTTCGGGCTCGTTCTTTTCCCTAAAGAAGTGTCTGCGACTCGACTGCAAAAAATTCATACTGATGACGTCAATGCACCCTGAATCCAGACGTGGCTTTTGATTGGTTATTCTTTGATTATATATATATAAAATAAATTAGTGGTGCATTACGAAGATCAACACCTGTGTTAAAGCAAGAAAACCGAATAGCTATTGTCATACACAACCACCAGTGTAACATTAGAGATTTTGTTGCGGTTAGGTTGTAATAATTTCCATACTTTAAATGGCGAGAAAAGGTCAGGAAAAGGTAGGATCAACGTTTGTGTTGAGGTCAGGCTTACATGAAGTACTTACGTTATATAGGACATGAATTAACACAACCCTCTACAACATTACGGTTGGGTGTGTTCTGACACTGTTGAAATAAAGCACTAAACAAACCTTTATCAATCCATAATCTCTGGTATCGCCCCCTTTCCAAGCACATTGTTTCCAGTTTGACTTCATAACTAAATCTATGTTGTCAGGTCCTTCTCCTTGATCACCTTTCTGACCAGCCGGACCTGGGGGACCAATATTTCCTTGTACACCAGGTCTCCCGTCTCGACCATGATTCCCAGGAACACCGGGGATACCTGGGACACCAGGATTACCACAGTTGGTTGCTGGACACTAAAAAGCCAAGAGTTCAAAACTTCAAACGCTGCATGCTATGCTTCGTTTCAAATTGTATTTATACGGTGCATAAGATAGCTAGGCCGGCCACAGAACGCAGGATGTCATCGTCATCATCAACATCATCATCAGATCATCGACTGGCACTGACAAATTAAAGAGCGCACCTACCTACCTACCTACCTAACCCAGTTAATTTTAAAATTTCGGATTTAGATTGAAACTCGCAGTTGTTCCCCTTTGAGATGTTCAAAAAATAAACTTGATATACGGTTATACTTGTATACACATAATGTTTGAAACTTTCGGCAATTCTAGAGTTGTGCATAGGAGGTAGATTTTTACGATATAAAAAACGGTTAGTATAGTAGTACTTGCAGAATGGTCAGAGCAAAATGGTAGTGTGTTGAGAAAAACCCATTAAAATCGATCTTATCGCGATTAAATATAAGCTTGTTGCGCTGTTTTTGCGTTTTACCAACTTGGCAGAACACCCATCTTGTTCAGTATATAAGCGTATAAACCTACGGATCCTATGGCTCATGTATCTATTCACTTTACCTTCGGTTTTTGTTGAGTAACTGCTAGCACCAGCTGAATCACGAGCAGGGAGAAACACAAAACGATGAGCTTGCAGGCCATTTCTAAGTATTCTCTTGACGATCAATATTTTTGTTCTATCTTCAGTGGAGACGTCGACAAATATGAACTGCGTTGCAGAGTGGAGACGCATGTACGAACGCATCAGATGGGTTTGGGCACGTAAGAAGACTTTAAATTCCAAAGTCAAGAGCGCAAAAACTATTTTTTGACAAGCTATGCGAAAAACCATGCAAGGTACCGCGTAGTACATGTTATATTAACAATTTTGAATCTACTGCTTCTCTTGCCTATCTGTCGTCTATCTGAAACAAATCTAAAATTTGGTGCGCAAAAAAGAACATAAAATAGAATGAAAGGTTGTGTTACAACATGCCAACGCCTTGCTGAAACCGGATTGTCCCATATTCTACATTGGAACTCATTCAAATATAATTGTGCAATGAATTTGTTATTCAAAACACGCGATTCTTGGCTGCCTTTTAAATATTTTACAAAATACATAAAGCATACAATATACGATGTCCTGATCCATGGTTTCTTTTAAATGCAGTAACTCATTTGCCGCCGTCGTCCTAGTTAAAGTCCCTATTATCGTCGTCGTCGTCGTCGTCAACATCATTATGATCGTCATGAAAGACTGGCACTGACAAAGAACGCACCAACCGACCTACCTGATCCAGTTAATTATAAAATTCCGGATTCAGATTGAAACTCGCAGTTGTCATGTTCTCGTTTGAGATGGTCAAAAAATAAACTTGACATACGATTATATACTTGTATAGGAGGTAGATTTTTACGATATAAAAAACGGTTAGTATTAATACTTGCAAAATGGTCAGAGCAAAATGGTAGTGTGTTCAGAAAAACCCATTAAAATCGATCTTATCGCGATTAAATATAAGCTTGTTGCGTTGTTTTTGCGTTTTACCAACTCGGCAGAACACCCATCTTGTTCAGTATAAGCGTATAAACTACGGATCTTATATGGCTCATGTATCTATTCTTCACTATATATATACCTTCGATTTTTGTTGAGTAACTGCTTCCAGCTGAATCACGAGCAGGCAGAAACACAAAACGATGAGCTTGGAGGCCATTTCTAAATATTTCCTTGACGATTATTTTGCTCTCTCTTCAGTGGATACGTCGACAAATATGAACTGCGTTGCAGATGCATGTACGAACACATACGAAAATTATTAGATGGGTTTGGGCACGAATTTTGAATCTACTGCTTCTCTTGCACATCTGTTATCTATTTAGAACAAATCTAAACATTGGTGCGCAGAAAAAAGTAGCTTCTTATGGTGAGTGTTTATGTAAATACAATACTCTCTTTTTTTTTGTCCGAGAGCTCTATTGATTGACTTTACGTTCTATTAGCTAGCTCAATTATTTAGCTGATTTATTCAAATGTAGACGGTGGTCAACTCGAAAGCCTATGCTACTTTGGCCACCGTACACATTCTGTACAATATATACCACTTTTATTTATAATTAATAGTGTGCAATAAATTGAACTTGAACTCGAATGGAAGTCGTGTTACAACATGCCAACGCCTTGCCGAAATCTGATGTCCCGTGTCGGCAGTCATTCAAATATAATTGCCAATGAACTTGTTATTTACGAAAAAAATAATCAAAAAAGCTAAGGATACCTAAGTAATATCTCATTCATATTTCAAGTATTTTACAGACCAAACTTCAAATAACCATAACTTTGCAAAGATTTATCCAAACGTTTTCAAACAACGTTCATCTTAAACAGCACAACATTCGGCATTGAATTATACCAAAATCTCGGTAAAATAACAATTCCTCTGATCAAATCTCTATCCGATTCTTCAGTTGGGTTTTTTTATGCGCGCAGACTATTGCAGCGACAAGTTTTGTATAGCGCAAATATGTGAATAACGCAGTCTCACGCAGAAAACACGCAGAGTATAAATTCCATTGCATTTTGAGACGACTCCGGGTGTAGGCCGTAATAGGCCTGCGTAAATGCGCAGAGTAGTTCGGGATCGTATCCCACAATTATTAGTGGAAACATAAGCGTTAGCCCTGTTTACACGGCCAAAATTTAAGCGGGATCTGAGCCACATCTGACTTTAAGCGGGTTTAAAATGTCCGTGTAAACAGATCGGCGTAAATTAATCGCGATTAGTTTGCACCACTTCAAGGAGGTGGATTAAACTGAGCACGATCAGTTAATCGCGCTTAACTTGGCCGTGTAAACGCAACGGGATTGAAAGACGCTTGCTATTAATACGGTGTTATTAATACGATAAAATGCTTTTTTTTGCCCTGCTGTAGAAGCTTCCATCTCGCTATTCTTTGTTTCCTTTGTTTGTTTCTTTTGCTATTACTCTTTCTCGTGTACCGATGTCTTCCGTAGTTCTTTGACACACGCTACCCATACGAAGCTATAAGGAAGCTTCCAAAACCCAAAATATAGCTCGTCCGCCATGTTGAACAATGGTGTACGTGTTTTAGTATTAAAGGGATTATTAAATGACCGTGTAAACTGTAAACGCACCAAGGTGGCGCATTTTAAGCACGCTTAACTTAAGCGTGCTTAAATTTTGGCCGTGTAAACAGGGAGTATAAACAACGATAAAAGAGGATGACTTCAAGCGTCCCTCTTACCGTTGTGTACTATAATATTAATTTGCAAGCAGGTGTTTGTTTCTTTATTTATTATTATTATAAATATTTACAATTTTTTCACTTTTTCTTTCATTTCTTTTGTTTACTAACTTTGTCTTCAATATTGTTCATTAAATTATTTAATTTTTCTATCTGTTCAGATTGTTTTTCTACAAAAACGCTAAGTTCTTCGACTTTTCTTTGCAGTGTTCTAAAATCGTTTTGTTGTTTGTTCTCTTCTCGTTGTTCTCCTCGTTTTTGTCGTCTGTACTCAGCGTATAGAACACCCACGCCAATACTAAACACAACTACTTCACCCAGAATTTCTGCTCCCAGCTCAACTGCGGCGTTTTCTTTCAACGGTTCAACAGTAATCTTTCCTTTATGGCCCATCAGTCGCATCCTGATATGAAATTCGACTCGATGGTACACTACAGACAGAAAGACATTTGAAGCGATTATTCAATGTGAAAAGAAAGCTATTATAATTACCTCAAGCCTGGATATTAGCGTCCGGTCACGGACATTGTCCAGTACAAATTTGTCATTTCTAAAATTTTGACAGTTACAAATTTTGATTGTGTCGGTCATTTTGTCCGGTAGGTTTTTTGGTAAAGATCATTGTAAATCAACTATTATTTGTGTTGAATCGTTAATCAATCATTTCAAACGAAGCAGTTCTTATAAAAATTGCGAAGCTCATCTTTAAAAAATGTTGCGTAGGTATAGCTTAAGCCCCGCACAGACGACCAAGTTTTCCTTGACAAGTTTTTCCTTGACAAATTTTAAGCCCCGCACAGACGACCAGTTTTCCTTGACAAGTTTTCCTTGACAAATTTTATTTGTTCGTGTGTACGACACAAATTGACAAGTTTTGCCTTGACAAGGAGCCTTGTTCAAAAGCTGGTCATGCCAGCTTTTGAACAAGGAAATTTGTCCGTGTGTATAGTCGTCAAGGAAAACTTGACAAGATCATCTCCTAAGCTTATTACGCGATCGTTGCCGTCAAGGAAAACTTGTCCAACCGTACACACGAGCAATTATAACTTGTCAAGGAAAATTGTTGGGGAAAAACGCGTTCATCATACACACGAGCAAGGAAAGTTACCAAGGAACTTGTCAAGGAAAATTTGGTCGTCTGTGCGGGGCTTTAACGTCAGTCTCAGAAAGTAGGGTAACTTCTCAGAAAGTAGGGTAACTTCTCAGAAAGTAGGGTAACTTCTCAGTAAACATGTTAACTTGTTAGAACGTAGTACACTTCTGAAGGTAGTTGAGTATTAACTTCTCAGAACCTAGCGTAATGTCTGAGAACGAAACAAAAAAACTTTTCAAAACATATAAGGCAAGATACTGAGTAGAGAGTGACTTCTTTAATAGAATCAATGTAGTAAAACTTCTCTGAATCGGTGAATGTAGCATTATTCTCAGAACATAGCATAATTTCTCTATATGCGGCAAAATATCTCGGATAAGTTGTCTGAACGTAGCGTTACTTTTCAGAACGTACATGCATGTAGCATTGCTTTTGTGAACGTAACAACGTAAAAAGAAGTAATGGTTGATTGAGAGGCAATGAAGAGGGGAGTAACTAATGAAAAAAGTTGCGAAGCTGTTTTGGAAACGCTAATTCGGACCTTGTGACATTTTGTTTTATGACAGGCGCAATTTGATTGATGCTGGTCATTTTGACAGGAAGGACAAAAAAATTTTTTATCCAAGCTTGTTACTTCTCAACCCAGGCAGCGCCCAAACAACACAGTTCAGACCACCGATCACAGCTAAGATGTAGATGTTGATTTTATGGAGGGAGGAAAACCGGAGTACCCAGTGAAAAACCCTTGAAGCACAGGAGAGATCAACTACAACTCTACTCGCATGAGTTTCAAATTCGACAACGGAGTCATTCCCAAGTGGTCACCCATCCAAGTACTAACCCCGTCTAACCGGCCTTAACTTTTTGGTGAGAGGCAGTGTGCTAACAGCACACACCATCCATGTGAATTTATAAAATTAGGGCAAAATAAAATTTCAATTGGACACCTGTTGCATGATAGAGCACACATTCTCGGTTCTATTATTTCTATGCCCATCCCAGACAATTTTACTCATCAAAGGAAACTCACATTGAGATGCTAAACAATGAATGTTTTGCTCTTGTCAGAACTAATTTGGGCTTGCAAAGGATCATGGTGAAAGGTATCAGCCACCATCTTTTTTGCTATATGGTGGAATAATTACTTCCATATTAAAAATAATAGACCTTATTAAAAAATGGCCCCTGCATTAAAATTATTTTATTTGCATATAAATTAGCCCCTTATACCCTTGTTTTAAAGTAAAAATTATTTTGAATTTCCCACATGAAAAGGGCTAATTTATATGCATATAAATGAATTCTAATTTGGTGGCCATTTTTGAATAAGGTCTATTGTTTATATTATTTTATAAAAAAAATACTAGTCTAAAAATACAGTATTATGAGTAATTTTGAGGGTGTAGTGTGTGGGGGGTGTAGGTGAGTGTGACACCCCTCCCCACACTTTTTGGAAAACTTGTTGGTAAAACAGAGATTCTGTAGGGAAAAACATGATTTGTTAGTAAATTGACGAGAAATTGGTCAGTGAATTGAGTTGGTCGGTATTGTGAGGAAGCAATAGGGGGGACCCCCCTCAGAATGGTCATGCTGCGCCACTGGTGATTTTAGCGAGTGAATATTTGTCTTTCTCCCACCTTCCAAAAGGAAACAAACGTATCGGCTTATTTCGTGACAGTGACCAATACGTTAACTTCCTTGATTTCTTTGTAACTATTCTGTTAACGTCAGGATATTTTTAATATTGACAAATAATGTTTCCTCTGAAAATGAAACGGAACTTTTATAAAACGGATCACGCGCCCAACCCATATTAAGTGTGGGAGGAGGCATTTTCGTGTGCTGCAGATGAAATTAAATTTATACCACTCAATATTAAGTGACATCATAATGACATTAAAATCACGCAGGTGTTGCAAATACATTAAAAATTATGTCAAGATTATTCATCAAATGTGTGACCTTACCTTGGCCTGGATAGAAACAAAGGTATTTCTTGAATAAGTCGCTTTCTTTAGCTCCCCTTTTGATCACATTTGCGACAGGTTTTGCCGCTTGCTTGACAGCCAACGAAGCTAGCTTGAAAATGGGAAGTCCGGCTACCATTGTGTATGCAAATTCTCTGTCTTCTGCCTTCTTTATATTTATAAACAACCCAACCAAAATCAAAGTGTTTTCATGTTTTCAAAATGAGCCCCCTCAGTAATATACTTGTTTCCATCCATCAAACTGACATGACGTCATTTTGTCGTTCCTTTTTTTCTTTTTTTGGATCCTTAAAATAATAAAATTACTGTTTTCGTGGGGGTCAGGGTTAGTTTTTGTGTTGAGGAGTAAGTTTTTGCCAAGGGGAAAGAAAAGTATTTATAATTTAACGATGACATTTTTTGGTAAAATAGCGTAATGGCAGTTTGACAGTTGCCAACAAGTGCCGAGTTGTGCCGAGGGTGACCTCGCCTAATTACGGGAGTGACCGTATTCGTAAGTGATCCGAAGAACGTGCGTCATAAGATCGGAAGATCATCGTGTGTACTATATAAATACGTGCACGCAACTTCAAGGCTTCATATATTTGCAACAGTGTCTAGAAGTGATTTTTATTTGGACTTAAACCCATTTTTATCGCTTGTTTTTTGACGAATTGTTTATCACAGTGAGCGAAAAAGGACCTCTAGTTTATCATGGCTACCTCAGGTTAGTTTGAATAGGGAAACTAATGGTGAAAGCAGCCGTTTAAAGTTGAGAGTTTTTCCTAAGAATTTTTAATACATAAGAGTGCTGACAACGAACCAGAGTTGAAAGGAATGCTGTGGTATAGAGGTTTAAAATGCGGATACTTTTGCAGAGTGTTTGGTGGGAAGAGGCAAAGACTAACAACTACCTTATTCTGTGTAGTTCTGAGAGTGTTGTTGTTGCATGTGAAGCATTTCATTAAGAAGGAAAGTCATAACATATACAATATCTGAATATCACAAATGTTCATTCCAATAAATATTCTCGTATCATATGCTTTTATCTCATACTGTATATTAAACTTATTAAATTTACAGGATTAACTATTCTTTGACAATTTTTGTCTTTGACAAGGCTAGTTGTTGCAAAGCTGCCATTTCCAGGTTATTATAAACAAAGATTGAAAGAGACGAAAAACGTTTCCTCATTATTATAATACATGAGCAAATATAAAAAAACTTGTCATGTTTAAATATAACTTGAGAAACATGGTCATTAAAAGCAGGCTTTTACTTTCTGTTCAGGCAGAGTATGTTGTTTAATTAGCAGATTAGTGCTAATCTGGGATTTAAAAGCTTAAAAGAGAATAAAGCTTTATATAGCAATTCATGAAAGGTCTGAAAAATTTCCATATTTTTAAGTAGATGCTCAAAATTTTGTTCAAAACAGTTTTTCAATAATTTAGGATTAAGCCTATTACCATCTTCATTTAAAATGAGCAACCAACCAAGTAATTTTATCAGTTGTGTTTAAAGCATTTGAAGTACCTACATGATTGTATTAACTTATATGTCACTTTTAATCATATTTATAACATTTATCAGTTTTTACCTTGTCAAGCATTGTAATGATTTTAATGCTATTTACAGTCAAACCAGATGTTCTTGGCCGCGCGACCTTGCAATATTGATAGCAACATTGCAATTATATTGATAGCAACATTGCAATTAGCAAGTTGCTAAAAATTTGCATTTTAAATATTGAACTTCACATAATATGAAGTTCTATTGAAAGTCAGAACAACTAACTCTAAGTAAACTTCATGTTATGCGAAGTTCAATATTTAAAATGCGATTTTTTAGCAACTTGCCAAGGAGTCGCTATGTATCGTTAGCAAGTCAGTATTGCAATGTTGTTATCAATATTGCAAGAACATCCTGTTTGACTGTAATTGCTGCATTCTTTTGCCTATACAGTATTAATATCAGTGCTGTGAGCAACTACGTTACGAGTGTTTTAAATAGCTTAAAAAATAACCCATTTAGTAAGTTTATTGCTATAATAATTTTGAAAAATAATGTCTAAGCTGCCGAGAAAATCAAAGCTAAAGTTTATGTAAATCAGGAGGATATTTTATATATATTATAAAGCCTCAGACATGGTACTGCATGATTTTCTTTGCATACATGAATTATTAATGATTTTTAAGAATTCCAAAAAACATGAAAAATTGGTATATTGTATACCAACATTCCCTATTTTTTTTTACTTAAAAAAGTGATTTTAAGCGATTCCTATTTGTGACCAAAATGGATGCACTGGTAAAATCAAATCATTCTTTAATTCAGATTTAGCTCTCCCAGAAGATATACCAGAGGAAGGCACAGATATTCCAGATACTCCAGCAAAACAGAGTTTAATTCCTAAAGTTGACAAAGAAACACCAGAAGAAACTTCCCCAAGTGATAACAGCAACAATGGCAATGGAAAGGGGGGCAATAAGAAGGGCCAGGAGAAGTCCTCGTCACATCCAAAAGTATCAAAGTCTAAATCTCACAGACCACAGCATATAAAAATCCCTAAAGCATTGCAAAGATCATTTTCTGCTCAGTCAAATGGAAATCAGCAATCAAGATGTAAGACTTAAGGCCTATTCACACAAACAAATTTTCTTCCTGGTGCATGTGAACCAACTATGAAAGTAACAACTACGATATTTCCACGAATTTGTGAACAAATAACCCAATACTCGCATGCACCAGAAGGAAAATTCGATTTGTAGCAATATTTATTTAGTTTTATCAAGATTTTTAATTTTTGAAATGTGTTGACCAACTGATTGTGTCTCAATAGCTCAGAGTGCCAATGCATTGATTCATGTTATTATAATTATTATTTTAAATCCTCTCTTTATTTCAAAAAAGGATGCAAGTTACATGTAAAAGTACCATATCTTAAATCCCTTTACTTATTATCTACATATACATTTATTCAAACTTTTCCCTCGGCAATCGAACTAACTCAAATGTTTCATTTTATTTTAGCTATTAGTGTTGCTGTGTTTCTGATAGAGAAAGTTGGTCGTTTACTCAATCTTGAATTTGGCAAAGACACCACCGCTGGTTTAATTTGTAAAATGATGGTTGAAAATCTAGCCATGTCATCACAGGCAAAAGATGTGTTTTGTATCTGGCTTGTTTCACCTTTGCTACGTATGTCAGTGTTTTTCTATTATGTACTGTACTGTATAGCTCAAGCCTCGAAATAAATCTTGGAAATCTTCTGGTCATTGTGACCAGAAATGAAATTTGCCAGTTGCAGACGATTTGTTACTGGTCATATTTGTTTTTTCACTTATTGTCCATTAACGTTTAAGTGCAACGTGCACTTGTGTAGCCGGTATGAGTTAGTTTCCTTATTGAACAATTCTCAAAAAAATAATACATGTAATGTTATTTCTTTGGCAAGAAAAAGACGAACAAAGAATAAGAGTCAGACTGCTGCTATGTGCGATGAAGTATCATCTGAAATGCAGGTGTTATATTTGGATGAATATGCGTAGT
Source organism: Paragorgia papillata (assembly GCA_035771165.1). Lineage (NCBI taxonomy): Eukaryota > Metazoa > Cnidaria > Anthozoa > Scleralcyonacea > Coralliidae > Paragorgia > Paragorgia papillata. The sequence goes on from JAWNZC010000189.1 coordinate 1,141,334, forward strand.
GCTTTCCAGGTTTGACATCCGCTTGCACAGTTTTAAGGTGCATAGGGTGAGACTTCCACTTGCACAGTTTTAACGTGTAGTGCGAGCGAGACATCTGATTTTTCCCAAACTGAACATCTGCAACGATTATAAAAGCAACATTTTCCAAAACAAAAAAATACTCAATTTCACTCTTACAAAATTACCGGTCATGCATGACCTATAAGATATTTACTGGACAAACTGGACAATTTTACCGGTCAATGACCAGCACTAATTTCGAGGCTTGGTATAGCTGTATTCTCAGTGTGACATCAATTTTTTATGGTTGGCAATGCAACATTCTTTATGGTTGGGAACTGGACATTGAACATCACTTACATGTATTACTAATGTTTCACCTACGGTAATCATAACTTGCATTGTATTTTCTAGAATTACAACTCAAAGACCATCACCAGCCACTGAAGATGAGAATAAAATGGCCAGAACTTCTAAGGAGGTTTACAACAGCTACATCTGAACTGATAGAAAAAGGTACAGTATAGTGCTCACCAGATGGATGAGATTGGGGGCTCTGCTTTTGTTGTGTGGTGGTGTGTTGCCATAATTGTTGGATGATAACAACAACCCAGCCCCTATACATGTATCTTAGGCACAAAAACACTTTGGATATCTTGATTGTGTCAATTGACTGGCAATTTGAACTCTATTTGCACAGATGAACCTATTTTGAGTTTCCAACGAAATGGCTTCTTTTCATTACAAGAAGAGAGAAAGGTTGGTACAATAGTGTGGTGATATGATCACTAAAAATACAACCTTCGCGTTTGAATATTTTAAAAATTAGTAAAGAATATTAAAATGTTAAGAGTATGATTTCATTTTAGATAACTGATGAAAAAATTATTAAACGTCTTTTTGAAGAGGTATGAATACATCAGAGTAATGATGAATCACCAGTATTTTGTTGCTAACACTAAAGTTTCTAAAACTCTCTTACCACATTTTCACTTTGCTCTGTCTGTATCAGTGTATCTGTCTGTCTGTCTGTCTGTCTGTCTGTCTGTCTGTCTGTCTGTCTGTCTGTCTGTCTGTCTGTCTGTCTGTCTGTCTGTTTGTTTGATTCTTCTAAGTGCTAATACTTTGTTTAGGCTAAGCATAATATTCTGAATGGAAGCTACCCACTGAACAGAGTGCAGGGTGAAATGTTTGGAGCAACATTAGCACTAACAGAATATGGAAAATACAGTCCACAGGTGCACAGAATGGGCTATTTCAGGTAAATACATCAACCTTGTTTGTATTATATTATAATATAGATAAGTTTTGTGGCCTGTTGAATCAGGCCTTCATCAGAGCAACTTCATCAGAACTTGTTTGTATTATTAACTTAAGTAAATTAAAGTAATTTGCAACATGCTTTTTATAATAAAATGTTTGAGCTTGCGAACTGCGGAACTTCCAAACATTTTGGTGAAAAGTACATTGGAAATGACTGTAAGCGCGTTGAATTTGACTGACTACATCCTTTCCGTTTTTCTTTGTTATTTTTTTTAAAGGACTAAGCTTCCAGAGTTGGTTCCTTACTGGATGTACAAACCTGGATGGCAAACTATCCTTGGCCGATCACCAAAGACCACAACTGAGCAAAACCTTCTAGCTCAGTACAAAGAATTATCAGAAACTCTCAGTGAGAACTCCTTTAATGCGGCCAGCACTGGGAAACTATTCTTGGAAAAATGTTGGGATCTTCCGTTTTACGGGTAAGTACAAACGATGACCGTAAAACCCGCCAAAAATATCGATAACCGAACGGTGCATATAATAACTGGAAAATGCAAACAACTGGAAGTTGTATAACGGGAAATTTTGTGACCGGATTCACTATTCCAAAGCCGATCACCGAAAGTCCCTAATCATTATACCATCCCATAACAAAAAAATCGCATGATCACTACGAGTTGTCAACAAACCGTATTCTATGGCAAGAATTATGGTCGAGCGACGATTTTGAGCGGAGATGTTTGACTTTGCTGTCGGCCGTGTATTGATGACGTTTACACGCAAGATCTAAACTAAAACTAAACTAAACTAATCTTATTTATACTGGATAGCTCTATCAGTTAATATCTAAACTGTTATCCCTAGAGGTCCAGTAAGGGCCATCCCTCATTGATCCAGTGTTTCTACAGGAGGAAACCGGAGTACCCGGAGGAAACCTGCGATGTTTGGTAGAGTCAAACTGGAAGCACTCTTCTCACATGCGGCCAAGGAGAAATTTTAATCAGATAACTGCTGAGAGCAGGAATTGAACCCGGGTCGCAGAGGTGAAAGGCACGTGCGCTAACCACTGTGCCACCAACACCCCACATCGTTCTACGCATGCGTAGCTAATACGGGTCAGCCCGTATTTCGCGAGCCTCGATAGCCGCCATTTCCGATCGTGTAATCTACCACCGGTTGACACGTGTACGCCATGCTTACCTATTTTTTTCTTTTTTAGGAGTGTGATTTTCAAGGGTCAAATTGAGAAACAAGTATCTGGTTTAAACACGTTGCTTGATCATCCTGATATTCCAGTGCACGTTGCTATCAATCGAGATGCTATACATGTCATTGATCCCAAGAAGAATGTAAGTTTTTTTTGTGTGTCAGGGTGCTCTTGCGAATTGCTAATGGGGTTACGCTTTTCACTGATGGGGTCAAAAGTTGGATGAGGTTAGTACATGACCAACTGGGAATAACCCCTTCTGATTTTCAAGTTTCAGACTCGTGTGAGGTTTTTCTGCGCTTTTCCATCCTTCGTATAATCATCACATGCGCCTGTATTGTAAAAGCTCACTCACACTTAAGCCCTAATCAAACGAGAACGCAAGTCATCGCAACTGTTAGCTTGTGCTTGCTTGTGTCTTGTTTGATCGCCAGCTTGGGATGACTTGCGTTAGCTTGCGACTAATTTGATCTTGTTCAAATTTCATCGCAAGTTTTTTTCAACTTGCGAGAGCTTGCGAAACGTTTGAACACAAAAACACAAAACACAAGTCGATGCAAGTCTTTCGTGCTCCGTCGCCATAGAAACTACCATGAGAACTAAAGAAAAGGCGTGGGAACTAGCGGAAGTGTAGAACTTGCGACGACTTGTGCCGACGTTTGACTGGTGGCATCGCAAGTCATCGTAAGCTAACTTGCCATGACTTGCGTTCTCGTTTGATTAGGGCTTTACCCTCAGTGAGTGAACCCTCACACTCAACAAGTGCAACTCAACACTCAATGAGTCTCCACTCGCCCTCACTGAGTATGAGACTACACTCACTCTCCATGAATGCATTCAATTGAATGGTTAGAGAGTGAGTGTAGTCTCTCTCATACTCATTGAGTGTTGAGTTGCACTTATTGAGTATGAGGGGCCACTCATTGAGTGTGAGTATTGAGTGTGAGGGGCCACTCAGTGAGTGTGAGCATAGTCAATCGAGATATGGTCTGGAAACTCGGCAAACTTCAAAGCGCCTATAATGAGCTGTGATTTTATGTTGAACCGTACCTTACACGGTGCACATCCTTTGTTGTAGGTTTATTAATATTTAAATAGCACGGTTGAGTGATTGAACTGAAACGTTGCTATTGGACAATTGGTTTATTATACTAAAATACAATGTGTTCAGTGACCGTGCACAAAAATGCTTAAAGGCGAACAAAAAGATAGACCAAAGACTTTAGCTGAGTTTCCAGACCATATCTCGATTGACTATGGTGTGAGTGAGCTTTTAGAATACAGGCGATAGATTTAACGGTGCTCCGTGGTCTAAGGTGTGGCGTATAGCGGCTGCCAGGGACTCCTTTGTTTTGCCTTCGACCCGACCACATTGATCTACGTATTTTGTGATTCAGTCACCGGCTGCAAATACGAATGATTAGACTCCGATCGTTTCCCTTTCTTTTCATTGACTAACCGACTCTGACACATTCCGCCTCTTGAAAGTAATCGGTGAATTTTTCATTTCAGGAAATCATACTGGGTCTCTCTTACGACGAGTTTTCATGGGACTATTCCCAATCACCAGATGAATCTGATCCAGAATGCTTTGACACGTTCTGGTTAGAATTTGACTCTGAAGAAAACGAAAACACTGCAATAACACAATTACAGATATTCTCTAAGCAGGTATGCCTTTATTTTCGATATGAAGGTAAGCTACAATCTTGGACAAAAGTAGTTGTAACACTCAATCCCCCAACCCCGGATTCAATCCTGCCGTTTGAAAGCTTGCGCCAACATTGGTTGGGGGCAACGGGCTGTTACAACATTGATTTGGGCGGCGGGGTTGTAACATTATTGTCCAAGATTGTACATACAAAATAAACCGAAGAAGTAAGAAAGCAGATACGATATTTTTTCACTAGTGACAGAATATTGTACGGCCAACGAGAGCCTCAGAAATATAAAACTTTTATAAGCCTAGTTGATTGCCTAGAAATCTCAGTACTCGTATCATAATAGCCGACGGCCAAAAAGGAACTAAGACTTGTAAGTTTTGATAAAGCTTTCGAAAGCGATATCCAAATTCTCTCCGGAAGGATTTCTATTTTAATATTATTACGATCTAGACCATTTTTACACTTATATTTCAATCTTTTTCAACCGTCTAGGCAGTCATGATGGATGCTATGGTTCAGTCGTGTGCCACTGGATCCATGTCTTTGTGCCCTATAAATGAGGCATCGTAAGTTGATTTAACTGAGAGTAGAGAATATAACCATTACTAAATCTTTGTCATTTAATATTTAATAATAATATTTAATTCTTATACCGCGCATGTTTCATTCAAATATGTTCACATGCGCCCATACATCAAACGTGTATCCCCACAACCAAATCACCCCCAAGGACCCCCCAATGTGCCCGTGTCGAGGCATATCAAAGGCGCCTTAGGCAGCCGCCATACGACACAGTTCAGACCACGGATCCCAGCTAAGCCCTAGGTGTTGATTTTACGGAGGGAGGAAAACCGGAGAACTCGGCGAAAAACCCTCGAAGCACAGGAGAGATAAACTAAACTCTACTCACATGAGTCCCAAGCTCGAGAACGGGGCTGTTCCCAGACGGTCACTCATCCAAGTACTAACCCCGTCTAACCGGGCTTAACTATTGGTGAGAGGCAGCGCCCTAACAGCACACGCCATCCGTGCTCCCCATTTGGTTGATAGATTATTGGTCATGTGGTATTAAATAGCATTTCTATTTCTATTGCACCGAAAATGTGGACTGAATGACTTGGACTGAACAATGACTTGTGACCTGACTTGATTTAGTAACCACTCACTCACTCACTCACTCACTCACTCACTCACTCACTCACTCACTCACTCACTCACTCACTCACTCACTCACTCACTCACTCACTCACTCACTCACTCACTCACTCACTCATTCATACTCAACCGCTCACTCACTCATACACTGAGCAATACTATTTTTTTTTCATCTTTTAGTGGTAGTCCAGAATCTGGGTCCGTATCACCTGGACCTGAAAAAAGTAAGTTAACTTCATGGTATCTGTTTCACCCTATTCTCGCACATGTTCGCATCTCTTTACCTCGTATAAGAGCATCAAACAACAAAAGCATGTTTTTCCTACTTTAGATGGCTACAAAATCAGAAATAGAATGGAAAGACTCAGTCTTTCGACATATGGTCGTGATGGTATGTTTATTGGCTTGCTTTTTATATATTCACTTCAGTTTTTGGAAGAAAAGGGATGCATGTAATGAAAAGAAAGGAAGGGGGGGGGGGGGAATAGGGATATATAGGAAAAGGTAATGACAAGTGAAGTGAAGTGAAGAACGTAAAAAGAGGTGAGGGGAAGGGAGGAAACGGTCAGGAAGAGTCAGGGGGAGTGGAAGAGATGTAAGGTGGGGTAGAACAGACGCATTGGGTGGCAACACAAAATTATTATGCAATATAACTTGAGTTGTTGAAGACCAAATGTATAATCACGTATTTCTTTTATTCCAACTGCTAGGTCTTGAACTACACAGAGGACGGCGGAATAACTTCTCATTGACAACCCTGTTTCGACGGCAGCAATCTATAACAAGCTAACTATTAGAAAATACCGGTACAGCACAAGACGGGATGTTTCCTATAGGAAGCTATATAATTTCAAGCACAGGTGTATCTGCGAGGTTTTTATGTGATTGTGACGCGATGATTGGTGATTCCAGCCAGTTTAGGTTGGTCTTGATTTGGATAGGGAAACACTTGCCCATTTGGTTCCTGTTTCCTGTCATTTTTTTGTTTATTGTTCAAACACGAGTAAGGATTCTTCCTCTGATTTCAAAACACCGAGAATATTTCAAAAAATGTGGCGAAGCCGAGTTTTTTTAAACGAAATTCGATGTGTTTTTTAAGTCGGAGGAAGAACTTTTAACACTTTGAAGCCTGACGACGAGTCTGTAAGGTTTATTCTGGCTAACACCAGACGATTTTATTCAGCACAGCTAGGGAGAGGCCCAAGGCCTCAAAGTGTTAACAAGTGTCTGAACTTTCTTCTCAAACGACCCTGTATTTCGTGAGAAAATCGACATGGACGTTGACCAAATTTATGTATAATCTTCCTCAAATTTGAAACCTTACTCCACGGTGTTGATTTGGTTGATCATGCAGAATGTTGAGGAGAATTGATTTACAGCAGCAAGTCACTGGCTACAGCACAGCACTGGCTGTAGTCACGGCTAAAGTCTACCTCTCCACAACAGTTTGAAGTAACAGCAATCTTTAGCAGACTAACAGTCAGTACTTATAGTATGGCAAAGTTCGCCCATGCAGGCAAAGCTTGAAAGCCAGCCAAGATGGAAGGAAATGAAGCTATATATTTAACATGAATGTCAGCTAGAATTTTCGCTATTTTGAGGATGGGTGAGAAAACTTGAAATCCTATCCGAAGAAAGGTTGAAAACTTCGAAGAAAGGTCGAAAACTAAGAGGAAAGGTTGAAAGCTCAGAAGAAAGGTTGAAAACAAGTTCCACTTGCTGTACAATTATCAACTGCAATATTAATTTGTAAATACATGAATCCCCAGTGTTAAATTATATTTGTAATATACATAACAGTATTTTAACTTTTTAGACGTGATTCCATAAAACTGATTTCAATAAATGTCGAAATATTACAGGTTTGGCTCTTGAATATCTAGATCTGTTGTATCCTGTAAAAATTTTGAAAGGGTACGGAATGTGAGCGAAATGTTGGACATTTAATTTTTTAAAGCAGTTTTCAACTTGTCGATGCAAATTCCTCCGAATCTGATTTTGCTTTGAACCTCTTTATAAAGCTCTTTATGCATGCTTTGTACCGTTACTTCCGTCGCCGGGAAATTGAAACAATGCCAAGGACGTCATTGCACAAGTGTTTGTTGGTGACGTCATGTCGATGACGTCAAATATGTTGGATGGCTGCTTCAAAGCCCCGAGCAGTTACCCCAGGGAAACGCACGTTTTGTATATTGGAACCGGTTGTATCAATACATGCACTTAAGCCCCACACAGACGACCAACTTTTCCTTGACAAGTTTTCCCTTGACAAGTTTTATTTGTTCGTGTGTACGACGCAAATTAACAAGTTTTTCCTCGACAAGGAGCCTTGTTCAAAAGCTGGTCACGCCAGCTTTTGAACAAGAAAAATTGTTCGTGTGTATAGTCGTCAAGGAAACATTGACAAGATATTGCACAGTACGTCACTGGGCACTCATCTCCGAAGCTCATTACGTGATCATTGTCGTCAAAGAAAACTTGTCCAACCGTACACACGAGCAATTATAACTTGTGACAGAAATTTGTTGAAAAAAACCCTTGTTCATCGTACACACGAGCAAGGAAAGCTCGTCTGTGCGGGGCTTTAGTCACCCGTATCGTGATTAAATGGCGATGTAACTATTAATCGTTTGTACATGGCGTCATGTCCGCCAACCAATCCCTAATTCTAATTAACCCAGACATTCGAAATTCTTTCAAACCTAATAGACCTTTCCACATGAAGTGCGTGGATAAAGTTGAGAAATTTGATTGGCTCTCGCAAAACTTCGAACATCCAAAACTTCGGACAAACATTGAACATTAGCCAATCAGATTTGTCAAAAAAAAAAGGTCACGTGATCCATTCACTTCATGCAGAAAGGTCTATTTCAATTGACAAAATTCGTTTTGTTTCGTATGGATCGTTTTCACTCACGTGATCGGTGGCCCCATTGGGGTGGTGAAACAATACGAAATTGTTCAATAAGAATAGAATTAAATTCCCATAGGATAAAGATGATACACCAATATGGCCGCCGTGACGTCAGATGAAAACGATCTATTTCTTTCTTTTCCGCTTCTTCCCCCTCCCCCCGTGAAGATTTGTCTATGTCCTAATTTCCAGACCTCGGACCAGTAACTTTTGGCGCGAAAATTTCTGGATTAAAGAAATACCAAATGGTTTTCCGTGTTTGGATACTCTGATCCAAACACGCGGGAAATTGCGAGACTGGAGCAAAGCGTAACAAAACACGAGCCGTAGGCGAGTGTTTTTAGCTTTTCGAAAGTCGAGCAATTTCCCAAGTGTTTGGATAAGAGTCTCCAAACACGGAAAAAACCATTTGGTATTTCTTTTATAAAATAATCACAAGTGAATATGATATACTGTCCGACATTTTCAAAAAATCATTTTGGCGGGAATTTTCCGTGTTTGGATACTCTGATCCAAACACGGCAATTGACCAATCAGGGCTCGCGTAGTATACATGTTATTTTATAATTATCTTAATACTTCCAAAAACTAAAATATGTTGCTTTTCTGTAAAGTTGTTTACCTAAAAACAAGACAAATGGAGGTCGAACTGGTGTATACGAGAAGTGAAACTAAGTAACTAACAGGTATGAAGGTAAGATAACGGCAAACTCTGAAGCCAACAATACAAAAATGAAAAAAGAAAATGAGCCGAAAAATACATTTCTTAACTATTAAACCTCATTTGTTCGGTCTCTACGAAAAAGTATTTGTACAAAAACCTCATGCAAATTATTCGCATAGAAACCTCACTCGGTTAATATATGCCCTCATTAACGGGAAGCTTTTTACAGTAACTTTTTGCTGTCCGTTGTCTGTATGAACTATGAAAAAGGGCAGGAATATAATTGAAGATTTTTTCGCGCAGACCTGAAAATTATCCCGGTAAACTTAGACATTCATTTCGTGCAGTGGTTTTAGTCGGGGGGAAAGTCCTTTGTTTTTTGTGAAATAAAATCGTCCCATGAATATTCCTCAATATTTCGTACATAACAGTAACAGAATAAAGATTACTCTTTATTCTGTGGTACAGTCTTGTTGCCTGGCTTTGACGTTACAGTCTGTATCAACTGAGCTTAAACAAAGCCAGGAGAGCCAAGTGGTCTGATGAGAGCTGGTTGTTTGGTAGTTTCATCAAATTAAAGTCATGTTTTTTGAGTAACTCCAACTTTCCCAAAATAGTCAGCATTCCTTTCTGTGTGTATTTTTTTGTATTGCTGGTCTGTCTCTCTCGGATACCATGTGTGTAGAATATATAGTCAACATTGCAGCAAGCTTTTGAATGACATGTGGTTACTTCAGGTGTACCATCGTCAAAACGATGTTTGTAGACACTCTGGAACTTAAAGGGAAGTGTCATAATGCGTGTCTTTTCATGTTTTGTTCTCTCTGTTTCCGAGCTATTCCCTTCTGAATCACTTTCCTTCCTCTGCTCCTTTGGATCTTGTTTAGTTCTCCATTGGCAGTCCATGGTGACACCAAAATTCCACGGAAGTAATGGAGTAGCGATACAGCGTTTGGCTTGCGGCCCTGTCGACTCTGAGGGCAGTAGCTGCCCTGAGATAACAGAAGGACTTCTGTTACTGTAATCTAAATGTCCTGCAGTTAAAAAGTAGTGCAATGGACTGTAAGGCAAGCAGTTCAAATCCCCACACAAAATAACAGGGCAATAGACATCATTGAGACTGTCATTAGACAGCATGGCCAGGCTGTCGACTTCTGCTAACAGATAGGCAAGCTGAGCTAACTTTATATCTCCTCTCTTCTTGTTGAAAAGTAAATGAGTGTTTGCAACACATAACATTTGTGACTCGCCATCACTTTCTGATCCCTGCGCCTCGTATTTTGGCATGTTTGCCTGGAGTAATAGAACAATACCAACATTATCCTTATTAAGGACAGCAAAATTTGGTGTGTAATATTTCACAAGCTTTTTCGTAACCAATGTGAACTTTGCATGTTGATAAAATATAGCACAGCCATCGGTCTTTCCACCAGTTCTCTGATTATATACACCAGTATAACCTATGATTAGTTATAAGAAAGTCAAGGATTTTTTTCATAAAAAATGTGAGAAGATTTCACAAAAAAGTGAAGACAGTAGTGGATTGCCAACTTCTAAGGGGGGGAGGCTATGTTGTAAAATATTTTATTCAGGTTATCAAATTAAAATAAAAACTGCTTTTACATTTGCATAATAAGCAGTCTCACTTACAACCACATTTTAAGATATTTAAATATCAGTTGAAGACATACAAACTTACAGTATACATGTATCAGGCATATTATTTCACTCAACTAACCCAACTTTTAAGATCTTGATATGTGCAAACTCAGGGGGTAGATACCCACCACCCCCATCCCCACCCAGCCATTACTAATTGGCCCTACAGACCTACTGTAAGCTCATTGGAGTTGAATGGAGTCACAAGGTCCATGGTACCTTGGTGAGTACAATCATGTGGCTTTACCTTAGTAAAGTGAAATACTAAAGGGTTCAACTTAGTGGTACTTAAAAGGTTATAATAAGTAAAAAAATACCTTCTTCTTTCAGTTTAGGCTCAAACCAATCTTCATAATGGTTTGCATCTACTTCTTGCAAGCACAGGATCTGCCAAATGTGAGAAAAAATATCTCAGATGCTATACAATCGTGTAAAACTGTCTTGACAGTAAGCTGTCAAGTTAGTCATCAGGAATTACCTAATTTTTTACTTCATCAAAATGATGACCTTATTATATGTACTGTATAATCTCAGAAAATAATAGGATGAACTAGGCTACTATAGAACATCCAGTGGTGGATCCAAGGGGGGGTTATGGGGGTTGCAACCCCCTGGCCTATTATATATGTATTCTTTGAACGGTATATTATATTATATATAATATATAAATTGTGTTTAGTGTATAATATAGCGTATAAAAATCACTATTTCTAATCCTAATATTGTCCCCAAAATGCAGGAAATAGCATTTCAGGGTATCAGAAATCAAAAAATTTCAGGGGGAGCATACCCCCCCGGACCCCCCTAGAGGTGTCAACCCCCTCTTTAAAAAAATCCTGGATCCACCCCTGACATCGAATAAACAAAATATTTAGTTTTATTTTGAGCTTCAAAGTCTCAACCACGAAAATCTCCCAAATGTTAATTAATTTTCAGTTTCCAGTCTTCTGCTTTGCTTCCCTATATTGTATACTGTTACATCAGAGCGAGAAGTCCATGTTAAAAATAGAAGCATTAGCTCATTTGTGAAAATGATGTCTTCATGAGTGAATCCTGACAAGTAAGCTTGCTAACCAACCCTCATCTTTTAACCCTTTGAGGCCTGGACCTCTCCCTGTGCTGAATAAAATAATCTAGCATTAGCCAGATAAAATTCTAAAGACTCATCTTCAGACTTCAAAGGGTTAATTCAATCCCTGGTAAATTTCTAAGGCTAAAGCCTAAAAATGAAAATCTCAATCTGGATCTTAAAAAAAAACAAATACAAAAGATAGTTACACCCTTATATCAACAGCTAGTGAAACTAAAAGTGAAACTACTGGTGTTTGAGCCTAATCAAATTAACAAACTTCATCACTTTTTTTCAATTAAAGATACATTAGTTCTAGAGAAATTCTACATCATTTGAATAAAATCACTAATTTAGCTGTTATTTGAACATCAGAAATTGCCTTTGCACTATTTTTAACAACACATTATTAAAAATTGCTTGAATGTTGTGGACAGCCCTTTTTTCGGTTGTTTGACCTGTGCCTTCCCAAAAATACTCTTGTTTTTGCTCAAGAGGGTTCCCGATTTGGGCTTTAGTTTATACAGAACAATTCCTGTTGTTTTGTAAATACGGTACATATAGATTGTATATATGTATTGTTAAAACTTACATCAGCTTTGTAGCTAAGCAGTTCTGTAAGCAGATTCTCTTTTCTGAATTCCCATCTTAAGACGTCGTCGCTGCAATCTTCGTACAAATATCGGTTCTCAAATAACAGTCTGTCCGAGAGAATATTATATGACACAACAGAGAATTTAAAGTCGTTTGAAGAAGATAGTTTGCCTTCTGGCAGCATGACCCATTTTCGGCTCATCACATTTCTGGCTAGTTTTCCCGCGTTATAGTACCGGTATCGCGGATGAGCAGAGGTAAAATTACGGCTTTGCAATTCCTGGAATCGGTGCGAATTACTTGGCATTCGTGTTATATTATTAACCCGTGGATTAATTGGATAGACTGGATTTCTCCAAGAAAAGTACCTGGGCGACTGAAAAAATGGAGTGAATCCACGACCACGGAAAGAACTCGCGAAATGTCCATTCATTTGCCTAGGGTTGTAATTCCAAATGTATCTGGGATTCAGAGCAGCCGAGTTAGGCCTAATCTGGTTAGCAACGACAGCAACTGAAGATGATTTGACAGCCTGAAAGTTACCTTGGGTAATTGGTAATTGCACTTGTCGACTTTCACTTCGAAATCGAAAGAGGGTTTGAACGTTTTGGAACGGCATCATACGACTTCCCTGGACAGTTGGACGAAACGAAGTATCTCTTGTGTCATTAAACGTCCGTTTCATCGCAGTTTTAATGTATTTCAACTAAGATATTTATCTCAACAACTTTTAACGACTGTAGTCCGCCATCTTGGATATGTGTCAAACTAAGTTCCAGGCTTTTCTACTCGACGCGGCGCAGATCGTCCCCAGGAATTCCCAGAGTTCCGTCAGAGAGGCTTTTCAGTACTACTTTTTAGTCTTATTACTACTGCACAACCAACGTACGATGAGTCTTATCACTGGCGAAACATTGCATATATAAACAAACTTTTAAGTCATAACACTAGCCCTGAACCTAATAAGTCTTCAACCAGAGTTCGATTTCCATCTCAGATAATGTACGCGTCATCTGTCTGACGCGTATGTTGTTTGCCATCGTTGCCAGCGTCGTTACCATTCAAAATCACTAATTAAATACGTCACAATGCTTTAGGTATTTTTTGTCAAAAGAGAGAAAGCATCGCTTCTGAAGCAGCAAAAGATATATCTCAGTTGAAATTTAGTTGTATTCAAGGCTTCAAGTTTTGCCGCGGTTGAATATCTTTTCATTAATTTGGTTAAGAAAAGTACGGCTAAAGTAAACTTGTGGAGTGAACAACGAAATCAAGTTAGCAACAAAGAGTTTTTTTTTTGCTCGGATTTCTAAAATTTCAGAGAAGTTGCTTCAGTCCGTACTGGGAAACATCAGTGTAAGCACTGTGGTGTAAGGAAATACAAGTTTCTCAATAGCATGGCAACTAAAGAATGCAAAATGGTTGAGAAAAGAAAGAAAATTGAAAACGGTGGAGAAGCAAGGTTTATTTCTGCACAAATTACAAGGAATGATAATCGCAAGACAACTAACTACGCAAACTTAGACGTGCCTAAGTCGGTGTCCAGCATAACAAAACTTTCAACAAAACAGGAAAAAATAGTTCTGGGAAAAGAAGAGGTGAGCCGAGCCTACAGCGGTACGGTTGTTGAAAACAGAGATATAGATAAAAATTTGGAAAGCGATATCTTGGAAACAGAAAAGATTGTAAAAGCCATGATATTTAATATGGTGAACGCTGAGACTCGTGAGCATTGCTCTTCCAATCTTGATGAATCTTCCGACGAAACAACTCGAAGAAATGCGAGAAAGAGGAGGATCCGGCGAAGAAACAGTCGTTATCGTAAAGGTAGGTTGTTTGTTTGTTTGTGTATCGATACAATAATTAGTTTTAAAAAAAGAGTTTTTCTTCAGTTCTATGCAAACGTCTTTCCTCTTATAGTTAGGCGATCCCGAGCAAGACTTGAGCGGTTGGCAAGAGCTTCAGAACAATCGCTGGAATTGCAATGTGCCTCATCAGAAGGTGAATCCTCTTGGAAACCACAAATCAGTGTTAACGACGACGACGACGTCAGTATCGAAGAAAGCGGCTCCGAAATTTCTCAAGACGAAACCTATCAAGACTCGATAAGAAAATATTTTCTTTCAGACTTTGAACAAAGACTCGTCAAGGAAAACTTGTTGAACGAAATTGAGGTAAGTTTCTTATTAACGCTTGGAAATTTGTCTTTGGATGATTTTTTGTATACTGCATGCCGGCATGCATAACTGCAAGCATAGTCAATCGAGATATGGTCTGGAAACTCAACTAAAGTCTTTGGTCTATCCGTTTTTGTTCGCCTTTATGCATTTTTGTGCACGGTGCACGGTCACTGAACACATTGCATTTTAGTATAATGAACGAATTGTCCAATAGCAACCGTGCTATTTAAATATTAATAAACCTACAACAAAGGATGTGCACGGTGTAAGGGACGGTTCAACATAAAATCCCAGCTCATTATAGGCGCTTTGAAGTTTGCCGAGTTTCCAGACCGCCATATCTCGATTGACTATGCTGCAAGAGACACATCTGAAACGCTAGTTGTCAATTCTAATACATATAACTAATGTCACAACCCGAACATATACAAGGTATTACAAGCTAAGACACCATTATCAGATTATGCATTATGCAGTGTGACGGATCACAGTTATCAGATCATTCCGCGTATTAACTGACAAATTTTAGTTACTGTCGTGGCAATGGAAGCGTTCCTAAAATATCGTTGCAATATATTCCTTAAGTTGACCAATTCATTTGATGAAAATTATTGCTAACTTCCTGCTTTGAATTTGATTGGTTTCTGGTTCTTAAACAACCAATAAGAAAAAGGATTATTTGCCAAACACCAATCAAATTCAAAACAGAATTCAAAACAGGAAGTTGTCAACGAATCTTATCAAATGAATTGTTTAAATTGAGGAATATATTGCAACAATATTTTACGGAACGCTTCTATTGCACGACAGTAAAACTTGATGGAAAAGCTGCAAACGCCAATCTTGCATCAATTCAATCCAATTCAATTTCATGTAATTTAACGAACTGAATTTTTTAAAGGCGACTGAAATGATAAAATGGCTAGTAAAATTTAGCCCTTTTTGTCAGGACACTTCGTGTTCATTGAAAAATACCGAATTGACGCGGTTTTATGACCTAACTGTTTTCCAGAAATTGGAAGGAGTGGTCACCAGTTTGGAAGCCAAATTGTCGATGGAGATGGAAAATTCGATAACCATGCAAAAGTCATTAAAAGAATTCAAATCAGATAATCGTCAACTCCAGCGTCAAAAAACAAAGCTGCAGAAAACCGTCCAGACCCACGTAGATACGATTGAAAATCTGAAGGAATGTACATCCTCCTTGAAGAAAACGTACGACACTCTTTCGCGAGAGAAACAAAACGAAAGCGATTACCAAAAGAAGGAGTTGGACGTTCTTAAGAGCAAGCTTAAAGCAAAAGACGAGCAGCTAAAATTGGTCAAAGAGAAGAATGGAAAACAAAGGGTCGAGTTAATAAAGAGTCACGACGACTTTTTGGCCAAGGTTGCCGAAGAGGCCCGAAGACTTACCGAAACGTTGTCGAAAGCGTTGGGGTATTCAAGACAACCTCGGGAAACCATTGGTGAGGATGTATTACATCTGCTTCAAAAGGCCAACCGAGATCTTACGAATCTTTCGCAGAGGACCGTTCCTTTACAGGAAACAGTAAAAGAACTTCAAGTGAACGTGGAAAGTCAGAACAAGACTTTATCAAAGGTCTCGAATGACAAGAAGTCGCTAAGGGTAGAGATGTTCGAGTTGAGCAAGCAGAATAAAACGCTTTTGAAAGAAAAAGCGAAGCTGCAACGTGAAATAGAATCCCTGAAAAAAGAATCCGTAGCCGCAAAGAATTTGTCCAGGTCGTTTAAAACCCGGTTGGAGGAGCTCAAAGCAAACATACGCTCGATACGGCGAGAGAAGGAAACTGTTGTTCAAGAAAAACAGAACGTAGAATTAAAATTGAAAGAACTTGGTGTCGATCATGACGCGTTGAAGAAAGATGTGGAGGCGAGGAAAGCTAAGAAGAAATGCACCAGAAGCTCTGGCGCTAAAACCAATTGGCTCATCACACCGAAGGTGCAAGAGGAACTGAAGGGACTGTTTGTCACGTCCGTGGAGGAACTTGACGATTTGGACATGAGTCTTGTGAAATTGGAGCAGAGAAAAAGAGAGACGAAAGACAAACTGCGTAATTCGGATGCAGTCCGTGAACACCTGAAAAAGAACACTTCAAAACTTGTTCAGAAACATGAGGAGATGTGCAAGAGATCTCGACGTTTGGACAATAGCATCACGAAAATCATGAATAAAGGCGAAGAGTTGAAAAGGTATTTTTATTTATTTGTTTATCCTTTCTTCCTTGCTTCTCTTGTTCCTTCATTTGTTCTTTCCTTTGTTCCTTCCTTGCTTGCTTCTCTTGTTCCTTCATTTGTTCTTTCCTTTGTTCCTTCCTTGCTTGCTTGCTTCCTTCCTTCCTTCCTTCCTTCCTTCCTTCCTTCCTTCCTTCCTTCCTTCCTTCCTTTCCGGCTTCCTTCCTACCTTCTTTCCTTCCTTCCTTCCTAATTCCTTCCTTCCTTTCTTTCTTTCTTTCTTTCTTTCTTTCTTTCTTTCTTTCTTTCTTTCTTTCTTTCTTTCTTTCTTTCTTTCTTTCTTTCTTTCTTTCTTTCTTTCTTTCTTTCTTTCTTTCTTTCTTTCTTTCTTTCTTTCTTTCTTTCTTCCTTCCTTCCTTCCTTCCTTCCTTCCTTCCTTCCTTCCTTCCTTCCTTCCTTCCTTTCCGGCTTCCTTCCTACCTTCTTTCCTTCCTTCCTTCCTAATTCCTTCCTTCCTTTCTTTCTTTCTTTCTTTCTTTCTTTCTTTCTTTCTTTCTTTCTTTCTTTCTTTCTTTCTTTCTTTCTTTCTTTCTTTCTTTCTTTCTTTCTTTCTTCCTTCCTTCCTTCCTTCCTTCCTTCCTTCCTTCCTTCCTTCCTTCCTTCCTTCCTTCCTTTCCGGCTTCCTTCCTACCTTCTTTCCTTCCTTCCTTCCTAATTCCTTCCTTCCTTTCTTTCTTTCTTTCTTTCTTTCTTTCTTTCTTTCTTTCTTTCTTTCTTTCTTTCTTTCTTTCTTTCTTTCTTTCTTTCTTTCTTTCTTTCTTTCTTTCTTTCTTTCTTTCTTTCTTTCTTTCTTTCTTCTTTCTTTCTTTCTTCCTTCCTTCCTTCCTTCCTTCCTTCCTTCCTTCCTTCCTTCCTTCCTTCCTTCCTTCCTTCCTTCTCTCCTAAACTTTAGTTGGAAAACTGTTATGAAAGACTGTTATTCTAGCTGACTAATTATAACTAAAGTTATGTTTGTTCTTGGTTTTGACAGGCTGACGATCTGTGTGACGCGTGAAAACGTACGTTTGACCGAACAAGCTGATATGTTCACAGACGAGTTAAACTGTGGTTACATGGAACATTGCGCGTTGAAAAAATCGTTACATCAGAATTGCGAAGTCTTGGCTCGCTACGTCGATGACGGAAAAGAGCTAAAGGTTTCGAACAACTCGTTGAAAACAAAAATGCAGGAGACGACTGTGAGCTGGGTGAAAGACGTCGCTACACTTCAGAATGTCGAAGAGGAGTTGCGCAAAGCAAAGAAAGAAAACGGGGAGCTGAAATCGGAGCACGTCAAGCACGAGAGATCCCTGGAGAACTATAAGGAACTCATTCGTGGATATTCTCGCGTGGCGAGCCGCTCGAGCGAGATCCAGGGCGCGGTCGGTGAAATGAAGACCATCAACCGCGAATTGCTTAGGTTTGTGGCTTTTATGCAGAAACAAAAGGAGGTGTTGTCAAAGAAGGTCACTGGATTACAAGAAGAGATTAATCTAATTCAAGCAATGTACCAGAAGCTAAAAGCCTTCTCTGGAAAGCAAAGCAAGAAAACATCGAGGTATGTGGAATTGGCGCACAAATGGCCAGTTATCAAAATCGTTCTCGTGCAGTTAACTTACTGTAGTTTTACTTGTTTGCTTCGGAGAGCTACAGTAAAAACCCGCTAACAAGAACCTACATTTTACCCAATCAGCCTGGGATAGGTTCTTATATTCTTATATATTCTTATATAAATGTATTCTTAATTTCGCCTGAGGTTCTTAATAGTGGTAGGTTCTTGTTAGCTGGTTTTTACTGCAATTTTCGGAGGAATTTATTTGTCAGTGTTGCATGAACTTATCTGAATTATTGAGGAATTGTTACGGCCAGAGTTTAACAAGGTAACAAAGTTAGTCAAAGTTTATATATATATAAATTGACCGTGAAACTTTATCTTTTTTGCAGTATTTCACTTCTTGAAAATAACGATGCCGTCTCAGAGAAGTCACTACAAACATCTATGCAAAGTGTGCGAGAAAAATTACACTCTACCGACCAACTGATCTCTTCTCTCAAACACAGTTTGGATGCGGAACTTAGTGATGGGGACCGACTTGACGAAAAAATTCAAAAACTTTTTCTGTTCGAGGAACGCGGAGCATCTCTAGAGCTTTGCGCTTTGAAAATTTCCAAGAAAACCAAGCGAAGTGGTTTTATGAATTTCAAAAAACGGAAATCCGAAAACGAGCAAGTGAAAAGCGAGACGGAATTTCAGTTGAACGACAAGCAACTTGCCATTGTTATTCAGTTAGTTCAAGCTAAGCAACAGCTGACGAATGAGATTAAAGAGTCTTTAGAAATGGAGAGCAGGCTGTGTATTTTGCTCAAACATGGCGAAGAGTACACAGAGATGCTTCACAAAAAGTGTTTTGGTACCCCCAGTGGTTTGGTCGTCAAGACAAACAGTGACAACTTTCAGGGCTCAGATGGGAAGACTGATCACAAAGAAATGGCTGAATTGTTGAAGGAGAAAAAGCGTCTCGAAAACGAGCTTGCTTTCAAGGAAGCACACGAAGGGCTTTTGGAGAAGCAGATCGCGTTGCTTAAGAAACAGAAGAAATGTTGCGCAAAGGCTTTGCGAAAGTATGAGGAAGAACTAGTACTGGATGGTCACGCTGATCAGTCTATAGTGTTGTCCCTAGTGGACGTATTATCGACTTCATCCAATCCTGAGACGATGAAATATGACACTTGCGAAAAATGCGCCTCATTGGAAATCCTGAATAAGGAGAATACCTTAAGCAATACTACCACACCTTTGGAGAATGGTAGACGATAAAACATGCTGGTTCTATCAGAAGGTAATTATGTATAACGGTCGATTTCATGTTACTTTTCAGTCAAGTTTCAGGCTTTTCATGTTTCAGTGATCAGTGCGTAGAAATGTGATGTTATCCAGGGTAAAAGACTTGAATCAATATACGCTTTATATAGGCAGATTAATTGATAATTGAATGAAGAGTACTGATAACTCAAAGTGTTTTTTTTTCAAAAAACAACTAATTTTGTTTCTGTATTATGCTTGCTTTGATAGTTTGTAAAAGAAATTAAGTCTAATTCAACAAGTTGAAGAAAATCAGTATATCAGAAACTTCTTTGGTTGTCTGCATATGGTTGGAAACAAATAATTAAAAGCGAATTTTGCATTAATTGTAGAATATCAGTCCTCATTAATTTAAGTTCGTTTTTTGTACTATCTGCGTCCTGTATACGCTGAAGATCAGTATTCGTGTGGTGTACTCGCGCGTGCGTCTTTTGTTTGCGTTCCTGTTGTATGTGCGCGCAAAATAAGTGGAGCGCGACGCGGAGTATGGGCGCGTGCGCGCGCAAGAAAATAATGTGGGTATCTTCCCGCAATGCACCAATCTCGTTCCCAGAGCCAAATATGCCCGGCCGCGCGGGCAAATCAAATGGCTCTGGGACAATCCATTTGAAATACCATAAAAAGTGTGTATTTTGGGGCATGCGCAGTTGGTATTTTTGTACCCAGACCCACGAAAACCTTCAGCACGGCCGTTCAATATTCTGCAAAATACATCGACATGTTGTGGCTGATTCTGGAATTTAATAGTTAACAAATAGCAGTAGAAATGTTGTAAGAATATAATCGTGGCTGGTTTGTGATGCGATAAAGTATTACTTGGCAAAAATTTCTGGATAAGAGACTGATAAATGGAAAATAATGCACCAGGCGTGATAGTGATCGATGACCAGTTCATGACCTTCTGATGAAACCCAGTTTGAATTCTTGTTTATTCAAACTTATGAACACGAGAATATCGTATTATTGTTCTGAATATTATTCGAATATTCATAGACAGCTACAAGGTAAATTTCAACGAAATCTGGAATTTTAAAAACTTATATTTTCATGTATATAGTACTGCATGTGTGTCTTTCAAATAAAACGTGACCTTGGTATATTTGTCATTTGTTGATTTGCAACATTTAATTTGTTACATGTTTGTGTGTAATCGAAGTAATCGACACTGTAGCTTTCTGAGGTTTAATAATTTATTAATTCATATTACATCTGTTTATACTGATCTATGTGATTGAATATTCAAACACCAGTAGCTGAACCTCACTATGAACCAGCCATATTTGTACGGCCTGTTTATATTGCCCATTTGAGTATGGCGAAAAAATTCTATGCATAAAAAAATAACAAAGTGAGAGGTTCTTCTTCTTTTACTTATTTTTTTAAACATTAACTTTAAAGTACTAAACACCAAAGATGTGAGGGGCAGGTGGCACACATGCTCACATTTAGCTAATATATGATTTATAATGATATTGGATTTTGGTTTCATTTGTCACAGTCTAGTTCAGTTGTAAAATTTACTAAAGTTTGTGGAGCCCTACGTCAAAGTAAAACCAAGGGCACCTCCTTTTTAAGTTTATACCTAAAACACTGCTTAATTATATCAACTTTACTCTTAAAAACATTACATGTACAATTATATGATTACTGGTACATGTATATATATACTGTAATAAAGCAGCTTCTGGTACAAAAAATACCCTTTAGACTTGGCATCTTGTGCAGTCTGGTAACTGGTAAGGGTGTAACAATAGAGGGACTAGGGGGGGAGGGATACAGCCCACTTAACATTTTTCCTAAGCTCCATTGGTAACTCTGAAAATGGGCTAAAAAGTGACTAAAGCCTGGTTTCCATTTGGTCACTAGTGGTCACAGAGTTGCTGCTGGGATAGGATTTATTCTATCCCAGCAACTGCAATCGACCACTTGTGACCCACCAATGTCCAAATGTCAGTCAGGATTAAAATTTCCAAGGGAAAGCACAATGCACCCCACCTTACTATTAATTTTGACAAATTAGGCTAACCCGAAGTATCTTCTGCCAGCACTAGGTAGATAATACTGGCATGTGTGTAGTCCCCATTTATAACAAGGGTGTCCACAGTTAGTAAGGCTCTCATTTGTACTGTATACTCTACTGATAAATTTACTTTTGGATGAAGTGCCAACTGAAGATATTTGAACCAAGGCTACATTATGTGCAGCCTAAGATGAGTAAAGTCATAGTCAGCAATAAATTATGAGTTTTAAGAAATCATTTTATTAACATTTTCACCACCAGGTTAAGCTATTTAGAATTTTATTCTGGTTAATATGCCAGATGATTTTATCCTACTGCAGAGGGAATGCATTAACTGGTTGGGGTGGCCTTGCAAGCTCACATTGAATGGGTCAACTCACTGTTGCTTAGGTTTGCTGAGAATCTCTGTTAATCAGCTAATTAAGTTAGCTGGGTTATGGTCCAAATCAAAATGTCAAACACAGTAAATGTAATATTAATTTCATTGTGTAAACAACCAGAGTTAGTAGTAGAAAATTGTTCTCTCAAGGTGGGAATTCTTAACTTCTGGCTTTTAAATACATCCCGAATGCAGCTGTTCAGTACATAAGAAATAATACATAGATTGTTGTTTGCAAAAGTAAAACTACAGTTGGTGACTACTATGAAAAGACCTTTGGCTGAACTGATTTTCAAAGTAATTTTCTTTAATTTGGAAAGCAGACTTTGGATTTACAGTGTGCACTAAAACATTGACTGTAACCATCAATCACTGTCTGTTTATTATCAGGGATGCCAGGAGGGGCACAGGGGTGTAGGAACAGGAGGGAAAATGGGGCATATGCCCCCCCCCCCAACTTTGTCATGAAGTGCCCTTTTTGCAACATGAAAGTGTAATTTTTATGTTAAAACATGTGCCTCAAGTGTCCTTTTGAAGTCCTACACCCTGAACAAAGTGCCCTTTTGAAGCTGTGCCCCTCCAAGATCAAATTGCTTCCTACGCCACTGGAGGGGCAGCTTCCACTCTTGCCTTTCAGTGCTAGGAGGGGCAAGGGGGGTTCACACTTAATATGGATATCACTTGAAACAAGATATTAAAAAGGAAACTATATGGGGTCACTACATAGAGTGGGTATCTCCTTGTATTTAAATTATAATTAAATAGAAAAATAAGTTCACCATGTATTATTTTATCATTATACCGTATATTTTATTTATTAACATTTGTACCTGATACTGGAGAAACAACAATAGGACTCAAGGTCCCTTACAAGGTTGTTCTCCTAAGATTGAATTGTTGATTTTATGGAGGGGGGAAAACCAGAGAACCTGGAAAAACCCTTGAAGCACAGGAGAGATCAACTACAATAACTCTACTCACACGAGTTCCAAGCTCAAGCCTGTGACAAGGTGTCCAAAGTGGTCACCCATCCAAGTACTAACACCATCCAATCAAGCTTAACTTTGGATCACAGTGGTCAGGCAACTCTTCACCACCCATGCTTCCCATATGGTCACATAGGTATAGTACCAGTTTAAAACTGGTGTAAAATGTATAAATCAGCAACTAATGCTTACCCCATATGGATATAATACTTCAAACCAATGTACAGTATATTACTTGTAGATACAAATTAAAAAAACAATGCCTTATTGCCTTGTAGTACATTGTACAGCTATAAGAATATTATGTCACATATAACATATATAAAAAGTAATAAACACAGTGTCAACAGCCATAAGACAATATATTTTTTCGTTAAAAATATGAGGAGATACATACATGTTGATATAAACTTGATCAGTCACTCCAGCTATTAAATTGTGAATATTTGAGGTGATTGAAAGATGTAGACAATTATTTATTACTCAAATAGCCATCATTTATACGTTCCAATGATACTTCTTGAAGTCAAATACAGTGTCCATATGACGATATACCATAAATATTTAATTATTTTACATACAAGTACGGAAAACTATGAAATCTGAAAAGTGAACTCGTCACGAAGCACAGCCACGATGCATGGGCCACGATGAATCTGTTATCTGTCATACTTTAAACTCGAACCAGAGTTCCAAAAACACCACAAAGGCAAGTAAGTATTTCTTGTCTCCTTGAAATGACTTTTGCAAAGGAATAACTCTCAATTTCTCAGATTAAGTCCCAATAAACATGTTATTTCACTTCACTCCTTCTCGAAAAGAACCCATATTACATGAAGACCGCGATGGGAGAATGGGTATGAAATTATCTGCGCAGCGCAGTAGGCGTCAACGCGTTAAGCCAATCAGAGTCGATTTTCAAATGGATTGTCCCAGAGCCATTCGCTTGCCGCGTGCGTATGGGTCTGGGTACGAGATTGGCAATGCACCATATCTGTCAAGTGACAGCGAACAATGACATATTTTGTCACATGACCCAGACGGGCGAATCAGGATTCATGAACTTCCGGAAATTTACCGTATATATGAATTTTCTCCCGGTCGCGCAGCTCAAAGGAATGAGACCAAGGACGCCTATACCGACTTTTATTGGCGCCATTTTCTTTTCTTTGCACGCACCGGGAAAACATGAGCTCTGAGTTTTTAGCAATTCTTTGGCACGAATAGTGACTACCTAGCACATAATATCATTAAACGATGTCTTCAAATCTTATGGAGGACGAAGAGGTGTCTATGGTTGATGTTTTGGACGAGGATAATGAATTGGAGGCCGAAGCTAATGCCGTCCTGGGTGACAGTGATGACCAGAACTGTACTTATGACAAGGTATTTAGTTGGTTGCTTTATGAATTGATTGTGATGTAAACAAGAGAACCAAGAGTTATATAATTTGTTGGAAATGTGCAGTAAGAGACTACTGTGTATTAAATGTAGGTGTTTGCCAGGACTCAGGAAGTCAATAATTATAAGTAATAGCCTGCTTGTATTAATAATTGTCAGTTGTTTGCTGCTTGTACGGTATGGTTCGTTCCTCTAGTAATGTAAGTTGGTGAAAATCTAAAATATGAGTGGACAGCAGCCACTTGGCATTGTCTCTAGGATTTTTTTTTGCGGGGTGGCAAAATAGCGTGCGGTGTTAAAAAGTGACGACACATTTTAAGGGGCATCCAGGGGTGCACCCCCCTGAAAAAATATTTTGAATTTTGGGTCTCTGAAACATCATTTATTCCTGCCTTGATTGAAGTGCATCATTACAGTTACACACTGTTGAATTTTGATTTTCAGAATGGCTGACAACCCCCCCCCCCCCCCAGCAATTTTTCATTGCATTTAGACAAATCTGGAAACCACTCTGGAAAACATTGGGGAGGGAGCAGTCACCCCCCCCCCCCTCCCTTGTTGGCACTACTGCAACTACTGCCCTCTCCATACAAAAATTTGAATATATCAAAAATGTAATATAAATATATATTATATACTTGACTTGAACACTTAGATACCAATAAATAGTTCAATTTTGTTACCCAATACACATGTACTGTACATCTAGGATTAACAATGGTATAATGGTGTATTTTATTTTTAGAGTTATGTTAAACGTCAGGCACTTTATGCATGCCTTACTTGTACTCCAGCAGCTCCAGAAATCACCCCAGCTGGTGTATGTTTAGCTTGTAGTTTATCTTGCCATGATGGCCATGAACTGGTTGAACTCTACACAAAAAGGTACATACAGCAGGGTTAGAAATAGCTGGCAGTTTTAGGCCCTTGCCGGTGATTATTTGGGCCTATGTCCAGAAAGTAACTTTGCTGCTTAGGAAACAGCTGGCAAAAATTTTGACCTACAAAAAACAGCCTACAAAATTAGGTATATTTTCTGAATGTTATTTCGAACCCTGTACAGTACACATAATTATAGTTAGCATAATAAGCTATGGGGTGACTGGCATGTGGGATGGGATGTGTGATACTCCCCACTTTTCAGAAAACTGGTTGGCAAATCAGAGATTCAATAGGTGGGGATTGCCAGGGCTGTTGAGAGCCAGAATGGGCCCCGGGTCATAATTTGCATGCGGGCCCTCTCTGATATTTTTAGTTTCAATAGTGTTATCTTGAAGTGAATAAACCAAACACAAACCATTGCATTCACATTATATTTGGTAATTCATTCACTTATAATACGTTACTACGTTATGCACTATAAGTGAAGTACTGAATCTTTGTAGTTAATTCTAATACTACTTTCTTCAGGTATTACCAAAAGTTATGCTAAGCTAACTTTATTAACATTATTTAAGCTTCTTTTGGAAAGATTAATTGTTTTGATATAATATATAATTTATAGACCTTTCACTTGGGGAATTCGATGAAATATTACCCCTTGGATGATATATCATACCTCGGGGTAATATTTCATCGAATTCCCCGAGCGAAAGGTCTATAAATGCTAATAATATATGATATATCTTCATAGACTAAATTTTTTGCAGGCCCATTCTGGGCCCAGGCCCCAGGGTAATTACCCTGGCTACCCCCCCTCTCGACAGTACTGGGAATTGCCATTGCTATAACCTAGAGCCAGTTTGATTTAGAGCTGGAAATAGCTAATTTTGTATACCTTTCTTTTTTTCCAGGAACTTTTGCTGTGACTGTGGCAATGAGAAGTTTGGGAAGTTTAAGTGTAACTTGTTGCAGGTGCTGTAGTGTAGTGTACTGTGCTGTACTGTACTAGTGTACTGTTCTGTACTGTACATTGCAGTATCATTAGTAGCATTAGCCTTTTGATTACATAATTGGCTTTAAGTAGTCAAAATTATGACTGGTCTGCTACAGTCGCAATGTAGCTACTGAATTTTTATTTTTGAATAATATACAACTGGCATTTTACTCTATGTTTATTTGTTCTTAACCAATTATTATTATTGCATAATTTAGAATAAAGAACCACAAAACCTGTTGAACAATTACAATCAGAACTTCAAAGGTGTTTACTGTTCTTGTAGCAGGCCTTATCCTGATCCTGATGATGAGGTATAATTTAATTAGTAATTTAATTTTAATATTATAAGTACATTGTATTTTCTGAAAATTCAAATTTTGTCTCCTGTATTGTACTTACAATTTATACTGATACTCACTTCCTTAATAATTTTAAACTGTTCTTTTAAATTAATAGATTGAAGATGAAATGATTCAATGCATTATGTGCGAAGACTGGTTCCATTCAAGGGTATTACTGATTAGATTAGTGTAGTAATGCAACAACAGTCAGTATAATGTTTAGAATAAAGTTTAAATGACTGATACTGCAGTGCTTGAAATAACGCTGGGAAGTTGGGGGTCAGCATGACCACTCAAGCGTGAATTTGGGGGGTCAGATACACAATTTGGGGGGTCAACCATTTCCCCCTCTTAATTGGTACATTATATACAAAAGCGTTCATTTCTTGATTTGCACAGAAAGTGAAACAAAAAATATTTGAACGCTTTTTTGGTGAGATTTGGGGGAGGTCGAACCGTATGACGGCCTTAAATGTGTAGTAACTAGTTAGCAGTTATGACTAGACATGCAGTGATAGGCTTCTGTATTCAACAAGTAATCAAGGGAAACCATTAAGTGGCCTTTTAGTGAGTTGTTTTGCGACAAAGCGGCACCGCACAAGTTCAGCAAACTTTATGCAAATGCATTTGAAGATTTCAGCTGGAATGGTTTATGTTACCCCCTGTGTTTGATAAAAGAGTGCAGGAAAGTGATGACATAAACCTTATTTCATTAAAACTTGAGCGGTCAAGTGGACTGCCCGTGAGTGATTTTGGGGGGTCAAATCATGAAAGTGGGGGGTCATTGACCCCTGACCCCCCATTATTTCGAGCGCTACAGTAGCTTAGGTGATGGGCACAGCTGCTTCAAAATGGAACTGTTTTCCTGCAAATGATGTAAGATGTACTGTCTTATGTACAGTAAGACTCCTTTGTGTCAATCAGCCATTCTTGTGTCGATCCAAGATGAAAGAATAGGAATTTACAACTAAGGCCATTAAACAAGGATGCTTTCTAATATTTTAGCACCTCAGTAATCTTCCACCAGTGGATGGTGTATACAATGAAATGATATGTGACCAATGCATGGACAAATTCAGTTTTCTAAATGCATATTTACAATACTCAGGTACAGTGTGTTGTATACAATAATTTTGTTTTTTGGATAAGGATTAAAAAACTCACAAACTTGGGATATATAACAAAAAAATACTGTCTATATTATAATTTTAAATATATAAGTAAATAAATTTAATTTTCAGCATTTACAATTTGTTTTTAACAACACTTTTGTAGTTCCAAGTCAACAGGTTTGCATCATAAAGCAAAGCAAATCAGATGTCAAAGTTGATGTAGAGACTGTAAAGCCTGCTGACTCTGGCACTACATGCATGAAGAATGGGGATGAAGTGTGCCCAGATGTAAAACCTAATATTGATGAAAATGTGGAAAAAGAGGTACACTAGTCTACTCCTTGCAAATTGTAAATAATACTGTGATATTCAGACTATTGTACAGCACATGACCATTGAGCTCCTTTTCTTATTTTTTTCCAAACAGAAGCCAGTCAAAAGAAAGTTAAGTGACAGTGATCCAGATCAGGGAGAGACATCTTCAAAAAAGATTTGTACCGGTGAAAATCGAAACACTAATAATCAAAATGATAGCACTTCTGATAAATGTTCATATAGAAAACTACTAAAAGATACTCCAAAAAGCACTGGCTGCACTTACTGGAAGAATGGCTGGAGGTCACATCTTTGTGCATGTGAAACATGCATGGTAAGACAAGTATAGGTAGTTATATACCAAGCTGCATCTACATAATGTAACTCTAAAAAAAGTTTTGTACATTACTCATTACTTTTATAGCTGTTTTCCTTTTCATTCAACTAAAAAAATGTTTTTCAATCTTTTTTGTAGAAAATGTATAAAGAACTTGATGTTATGTTTCTCTTGGATGACTCAGACACAATATCTGCTTACGAAGATCGTGGACAAATGCACAGGGGAAAACAGACCAGTTCATATGATTCTGGGCTCAGTGCACTTGGAAATCTTAACAGGGTGCAACAAATGGAGATCCTACATGGTGAGGCCTATTTTCCACTGCTGCCTCAGCCCTCTAAAACTAGGGTGGAATCATAATTTTGACTAAAACCCTTGCCCTTTTGCAAAAACAATACTGTCACATACAGTATTTTTTATTTTTTATTTTGTGTAGGTTATAATGATATGAAGACAGAGTTGACAAGTTATCTAGCTGAATTTGCCAAAGAAGGAAAGGTAAGTATTAAATAGTTCAAAATCTTTAATATTATTTGCATATCTGGAACCGCTTTTGGCCAGCTCAGGCAAGATTGGGTAAAAAACTATTTTTGAAAAAGAAACTCCCACATCTTGTAGCCTGCATCGCATCTGGTCTTCGGAAAAACCTGAGAATATACTCTCGTATATTCTCGGGTTTTTCCGAAGGCCGGATGCGACACAGGCTAACATCTTGGGGTGTACATGTATTACCTGACTCATGTAATTATTTCTAGTAAAATATGAAATTAAATAAATTGTAAAGAAATAAATTTCTCATATACTTTAGATTGTCAAAGAAGAGGACATCCGAACTTTCTTTCAAAATCTTAAAAACAAAAAAAAGGACAACCCTGGATCAGGAAACTTTCAACATTTTTGTAGATGATTTAATTTAGTTTTTCCTTAATTCTTACTAACAATAGGTTTTCTTATTTTACAAAAATAGTAAAGACTTGTTGCCTGTATTACCAAACAAGTATATTGTACTTCAAAAACAGAGTAACATTGCTTGTAAATTATAAATTGGACTAGTTGAACATAATTATATGCAGGTAGTTGTAGGTAATGTTATACAGTGCAATTTTTCATGCAACTTGTCTCACAATGGCATTGTTGTGAGACAACTTGCATGAACTGTACAATTCAATTCTACTTTTGTAATAACAGATATTAAGTGAAGCTGTAAAATGTACATTTTTGTACATTCAGTTAGTAAGGCACATACTGTAGATAAAGTGTCTATTATATTGAGCAATAAATAATACTAAGATTGCATGTTTTAACAATTCAGGGGCTCTGGAAGCTTTTCAAAGTTGTGGGTGTCCTGCGTCTCACAGAATGCCATAAGCAGGGCTACACCCTTCAGAGAATATAATAGATAACTAATAACTATATATACATAACATACAAGATAACATCACAAATTCACAACAACTTCAAGAACGTTTATTATTGAACAATACACTGAACAATTTGTGAAGAGTTACAGATAGTTTCCAAAATGTCAATTTGTTTAAAATTTGCTAAAATATTGTGGGTGTCCTTATGTAGGACACCCACATTCCAGAAAGTGCGGCCGCAGTGTCAAGTTTTCACAGAACGTTTACTAACAATTACAGTAACTGTTGTTCATTTGTATGTTTTATTCATTGCATCACTTCATTCTTCGACTGCCACTCCCCAAGACTCACAGTCACTTCTGCGCACTTCTGAGTTTCCAGCAAATGTCTCAGCACTGTAGTAGAACACTAAATAAAATATGGTGAATTAATAACTTAATTATTAACCCATTGCTGCCTAACTGCACATATTGTTCAAACTTACTTTCCAAGACAGATGGGTACTTTTCTTGTACTGATTTCCTGTAATCTGGAAGGAACAGACAAATTATTCAGACAATCCTTTGAAGTCTTGATTGACTTTGATATAGTGTATGAACCCCTGGGGAAATATTGCCTACCTACACACACGCTCCCAGCCACCCCAGAGCGCTTTGCATAGCATGGGGATATATTGGATTGAAGAGAAAGTTTAAAAAGTAATTTTTTACTAGATTACCTTGGCTTGTGTTCATCTTATGCCACACTCCGTAAGCCCCAATCAAACATCCAATTTCCACAGCAATAACTGCTTTACCCAGTCTAGCCAGATACCTTTTAGCACCAGGAGACGACATCGATGACGTCTTAATTGTAGTTTGGGAATTTAAATTACACAAGGGCCTTCTTAGGCCTGTTAGTGTAATTATGATTATACGAGCAAACGAAGGGAGAAATATATGGGAAACAAATGGTAAGGCTTGCCTTTCCGTGCTACAACTCACGTTTAAACGCTTCCGGAACCGGAAGAGAAGAGAAAAAAGGGGGTCACACACTGACCTATATATATAACTGGACTGCAGGTGCTGGCCAAAACGTTGTAACCAATAAACTATTGTAATTGTAAGAGCATTGTACGCAATAAATTATTGCATTGTAAACCCCCCCGACACTTTTGGGGTTAGGGTTAGGGTAACCCCCGGGAAATTCATTTTTTGTCAGGTTAGGGTTCGGGGGGGGGGAGAGGTTTTCATTAATAACCTCTTCTAGCATTACAATGCAATAATTTATTGCCTACAATGCTCTTACAATTACAATAGTTTATTGGTTACAACGTGAGGAACGGCTGATAAATGCCGCCATTTTGAAAACGATTTTGGGGACACTTTTCCGGTTATACCATAGGTAGCCCAAGCACTATCACGTACTGTCTGTCGTATTATATAATATACTTAAAGGTTGGCAAGTAAATTCACTAGTTCAACTCATCACTTGAATGAATGTCAATACTATTCGCAAATACGAACGTAAATCAATAAAAAAACAATACTTCTATAAACACAAATAATCGTACTAACTTGGCACGAACGTTTTGTTGCTTAAAACTGTTGTGAAACACCAGAAATTAGTGAAAACAAACGGGGTTTTGTCGAAAAAATTGCCGTACCTATGCGTGGTGCAAACATCCTGTTTGACGCCTTCATTCGTGAGCAAATATAAGGCATGTCATTGGTCAATCGGCAAAACAAAAAAATTATCTCTGCGTGATAAATTTGACCAACCGGGGGGGTATTGCAACAGTGCAGTAAAAAAGATTTGTGTAATAAATACAAACTTTTTGTACGTAAAAGTTTATATAACCGTGTATAGAAATGGAGCGGCAAGAACGGAAAGGATTCTGTCCCAATGTTCGTTGTCTTATATGGTAAGTGGCTAAAAATTCTCAATCTTTTTTGCTTAAAATAGAAAGAAGCCAGTTAGTGGCTTTAATACTGGCTTTGACATACATTTGGCGGAGTTCATTGTTATTTATGCAAGACGACTCATTGTTGTTCGCCGGTATTAAACTATTAGTGGACATTGAAGATCTCTGACTACTCCGTAGGATATATTGGTTGCCGAATATATACTGTTCTATTTCATCTATTATAAAAGACTTCAGCTAGAGTGATTTCGAAAAAAAAGCAATCAAACGATCAACTGCATGTGTATAGGACATGCAAGCTAGAGTCAATGTTGGTTTTTGTGCTTTCTATATATCAAACTAGTGCCGTGGTCCGTGGATTAGTGGATGTGCAATTACAGTTAAGCTTTAATACGTCGTTCCAACCAAGATATCTTGGGTTTTTGTCATTTCATCGAGGACATGAGCAGGTAACGGAATTGCTTTTTCACCTCTTTCCTCTGTGCAATCTTATGTTTTCTGTTTTACTATTTTTTTTGGTTTGCGGCATATTTCATACGTTTTTTGGGACTCGTGCATATAAATGATATGGAACTAATGGAAGTGGATAAAACTGGGCGAAAACTCAGGCATTTATATTTAATATATAAAGTGTCTTTGACACGTTTTGTGTCCTTGTATTAAAAGTGAAAGTGTATTGTTTTTAATAGAAAAGTATGTCCGTGGTGTAGATAAACATTTGATTTATTCAGAATATTTGCTGATTTCTAAGCTTTATTTTGAAAATTTGAAACGAAAAATCGCTATGTTTTATACTTTTATCAGTATCTTTTGAGAAGCAATTGCTCGACGACAACAAATCAGAGGTTTTTCTGTACGAACTAAAAATTAATTTCGCATTCAGTTGAATATATGATGAGCTGCAAAAAATTGCTGCAAGCCTGCATGCAAAGGTAAATGCAGCTTAATGTAAGATCTGTTTCGACGTGCCTTATTTTTCTATCGTCTAATTATATATGCATGTCATATTTATTGAACTTTGGGTTTGAATGTTTATTTAATACCGGCGAACATGCAACAATGAGTCGTCTTGCATAAATAACAATGAACTCCGCCAAATGTCTGTCAAAGCCAGTATTAAAGCCACTAACTGGCTTCCTTCTATTTTAAGCAAAAAAGATTGCGAATTTTTAGCCACTTACCATATAAGACAACGAACATTGGGACAGAATCCTTTCCGTTCTTGCCGCTCCATTTCTATACACGGTTATATAAACTTTTACGTACAAAACGTTTGTATTTATTACACGAATCTTTTTTACTGCACTGTTGCAATAGCCCCCCCGGTTGGTCAAATTTATCACGTAGAGATAATTTTTTTGTTTTGCCGATTGACCAATGACATGCCTTACATTTGCTCACGAATGATGGCGTCAAACAGGATGTTTGCACCACGCATAGGTACGGCAATTTTTTCGACAAAACCCCGTTTGTTTTCACTAATTTCTGGTGTTTCACAACAGTTTTAAGCAACAAAACGTTCGTGACAAGTTAGTACGATTATTTGTGTTTATAGAAGTATTGTTTTTTTATTGATTTACGTTCGTATTTGCGAATAGTATTGACATTTATTCAAGTGATGAGTTGAACTAGTAAATTTACTTGCCAACCTTTAAGTATATTATATAATACGACAGACAGTACGTGATAGTGCTTGGGCTACCTATGGTTATACGTCCATGTCCTATTTACACGAATTGCCATCCTTAGGTTAGGTTGTGTGTTGGGGTATGGCTTTCATGAAGTACTTGGGTTATGTAGGACATGGAATTATTACCACTTTTCCTAACTCAAGAGCTATCATTACCTTCAAATTATGAAGCTTAACCAACATTAAAACCACCATCTGATTGGACAACCTTTTAAAACGAATCCTCACCCCATACCACCCCCCGGTAATCACGCCCCCCGGAAACCCTAAACCTAATCACAACCCTCCGGAAAAATGTGCCTCCTCTCAGACCCCGACCACAGCACCCCTCTCAGACCCCGACCACAGCACCCCTCTAGGATTTTTAGCTTTATGTGTTCAAGATTAACATCCCGCATGTGGAATGCTTCATATTTTGTAACCGATGATACCTCAACTGTATTAGTTTTATTCTCTACGCCCCCCGGTACGTAATAACGACCTTTGCGCATGCCCGTTAAAACCTCGATAATCCAAGATGGCCGATCTGAATGCTCCTGTTCTGGGAAATTACCGTCGATATATCAGCCCGTCTTTGGGTGAGTTTGATGTAAACATGATGATGGAAAAGGCTGCTGCATTGAGTGTTCATGAACTGAAAGAAAAGGGGGCTAGGACTAGTGGGAAAGATTTTTCTGCCGTCGATATTCCTGCACTAAGCGACGAGAGAAACATCAAGATGTTCCGTCAACGAGCTCAAGTTGATACAGGAGGTAAACAGTTGTTTTCCCGCTTTATTTTATGATTAATAGAGTATTAATTGAAGGCTACATTGGAAAAGAATTAAGTCATTACTGTAAAATAATTAATGACTAGTTAAATAGTAAATAAACTAAATATAAAATCAATCTTATATAAACACAAGTGTTATTTTCCTGTTTTTCTTCTTAAAAAGTGTGGGAGACTGGAAATATAAATGTATTGTATATGGTGGGTCCATGACCTGTCTATCTACAGATGTACTTTTTACTGCTTTGTGTATTTTTGCACAAATTCTAAGTATTTCTGTACAAATATAAAGCAAAATAATGTCACAGCTGTGCCAATTTTAATATTACTGTTAAAATTATGTTGATATTATCTGATGGTTTATCAGTTATTTAGCCTTATGTAGAGTTGCATTTTATGGGATTTACAAAATGATAGAAAAAGCCTAACTTACCAGTCTTGTTATTCTTCAGGTGTTGTAGTGCCAATGGAAAATAAACAGAGTAGTGTATTGGTGAGTGACTGGAACAACCAGACTGTAAAGTTTTTTTTCTGCGTGGGGAACGTTAAATAATAATACAATTTCTGCGTGGGCGGTGGGGTATATATACGCACGGGTCATCAGGCACGTCCATCTAAGGGGCCCCAGAAGCATGTGACCCGTAATTTTTTGAATTCTATTGTCTTACTTGGAGATGGGATTTCCGGCATTCTGAGAGCATTTGAGTGAAATCCGGACTAAACTATGTGTATTAACAGCATATCTTGTCAAAATTGTTAATTTCTCAGTATAAATCGCGGATTGAGTGACCGCACTAAATTTTGCGCGGGCGGATTTTAATCACGAACAAATTGCGCAGGGAGCGCGTTCCCCGCGCGGACCAAATATTACAGTCTGGTGGAACAATAAAAGAACAGGCAATTACTATATGTATGCATCAATAAGACATATTCAAAACAAATCACTGAAATATAAATAAGTTTTGTGAAAACACCATGTAAAATATTTATTTGCTAATGCACCTGTCAATGTCTTCCCCGCGTGGGGGGAGGGCAGGCATACCAAGGGGATTTGACTATGATTTGGGGCCCCTGACTGGGAAATTTGTCTGAATGATCCTGCCCGCATGCGGGGTAATTTGACTGGGAGATTTGACAATTTTTCCCCAGCACAATGTGATTTTGGAGGGGCCATTTGACAGGAGGGAAACCGAAAATGTCAAATTCCCCTGGGTATGCCCACCCTCCCTCCCCGCGGGGAAGACATTGACAGGTGCATAAGCTTTCAGTCTGTTGACTCAGGCCTTCATCATAGCAATAACAAGCTGTTGTCATTTATAAACTAAGCAACTGATCAATTAAATCACGTAAGAATACAATGGTGTATCACGATACATTATCACCATGAAAACTTTCAAAGAAAAAAATCACTGAAAATTCTTATTTTATATTTAAAGATTACTTTTGTGTATTTTTCAACTAATATATATACAAGTATTTATACTTTTACAGAGTGTCATACATCCATTTAACAGAAAATCATCCAGGTTTAAGAAAGTTGTCAAGGAGTTTGTTAAGTCTGTGCTTTCAGAAAAACAGGTAGGTAGATACAGTAGGAATAGAAGCAAAAGGGCAAAGCAGTAAGAATTAGATTACTGTTCAAGCATAGTCAATCGA
The DNA here is from genome assembly GCA_035771165.1 of Paragorgia papillata. Taxonomy (NCBI): domain Eukaryota; kingdom Metazoa; phylum Cnidaria; class Anthozoa; order Scleralcyonacea; family Coralliidae; genus Paragorgia; species Paragorgia papillata. Next base: position 1,176,949 of record JAWNZC010000189.1, read on the forward strand.
GATATGGTCTGGAAACTCAGCTAAAGTCTTTGTTCTATCTTTTTGTTCGCCTTTATGCATTTTTGTGCACAGTGTACGGTCACTGAACACATTGTATTTTAGTATAATGAACGAATTGTCCAATAGCAATGTTTCAGTTCAATCACTCAACTGTGCTATTTAAATATTAATAAACCTAATACAAAGGATGTGCACGGTGTAAGGTACGGTTCAACATAAAATCCCAGCTCATTATAGGCGCTTTGAAGTTTGCCGAGTTTCCAGACCATATCTCGATTGACTATGGTTGAAGTTATCTGAGATTCTATCCCTCCTTATATTAAAGGGGATTAGCATTAAAAATTAAGTTTGTCTAATTTGAAAGAACTCATAAAATTGTAATAGAAAATCTTTTACAACTTTTTCTTATCTCTCTTCGTTTTCAAGATATTTCAATTGGTTTGATATGTAAATGAGATGGTCTCTGATGATGTCAGGTGTGGGGTAAAATATTTTCACATGTAGCAAAACCAGTTATATCTCTAAGTTTGTTCAGCGAAATCATTTGAAACTGTGCACATAAAAACTCCTTGTGATGCTGAACATTTCATGTTAGATTGTAAGTGATTTTGCTCTGTATGAAAATATTTTACCGCACTCCTGACGTCAGAGACCATCTCATTTACATATCAAACAAATTGAAATATCTTGAAAATGGAGAAAGATATGAAAAAGTTGTAAAGGATCTTCTATTACAATTTTATGAGTTCTTTCAAATTAGACAATTAATTTTTAATGCTGATCAACATGTAATTTTCGTCCAGAACCATGAACATGACACTCAGATGACACAATTTGAGTTGTCACTTGGATTTCTGGTCACAATATGACATTTATATAACATTTAGTTGACTTATTACAACACTATAGGCAGCTAGTGGGCTTATATGTTATTTTTTACTCTTTTCAGGGCTGGAGGATAGTGTATCTTGGTTGCCTCAACCTCATTTGTACAATTAGTTTATTTTCCTATTGCAAAATATCCAATAGTATGGGTAAGTTGCTAAATAATCAGTATTGTAAGTGTTTCCATATTCTTTGTATTCTAGTAAAACCACTGAATTTACTGCTGGTTAGCATATGTATCTAATATTAGTCTACTGTGCATGTAACTATGATTGGGTCAACTTCTTTTATCATTCCAGCTTTGACTGCATTTACCTACCTAACAGTTTTTGATTTTCTCAGGTAAAATAATTTATTTACATAATTTATATAATTTAATTTAATTTAATTTATTTTATTTAACTTATATAATATTTATGTAATTTGTATAATTTAAATAATTAATTTGATTTATTTAATTTATGTAATTTATATAATTTATATACCCTACATGTATATAATTTGTATAATTTATATAATTTATGCAATTCATATAATTATTAATTTATATAATTTAAACCACTTACATGTATATAATTTATATATATATATATTTTTAATTTTTATTTTATGAAATTTATATGATTTATGCAATTTATATAAATATTTATGTAATCTATATAATTTATATAATGTACTGACCAGACACTTATTCTTTTCTTACAGCTTGCTCACTTGTTTTCTTTCTATCTGGATTTCAATACAAAACCCAAGCTCAAATTTTTCGTTTGGGTAATTATAATGAATTCTAAACTGGTTTCAGAAAGTCTTGTGGATTGGGTGACAGTGTTATACAATCATTTTTGTATTTGATTTTATTCTAGGTTTGCAAGAGTTGAGGTTTTAGCAGTATTTGCATCAACAATGCTGGCCATGTTTGGAGCTCTATTTATAATTAAGGAAAGGTATGACTTGGCCAGTGGTGAGAACAAAACAAACAACCAGTTTTGACATAATTGTCAATACTACCATTTGCAAGCCACCATTAAGCTTGCGATTTTTTCATGTTTGTTTACATTTGAAAGTTGCACGTTTCACCAGAAAACGTTGAACGTTTAAAAACAAATCAATCAACTTGCAGCGTCATTTCAAAGAAACCTGTGAAAATGATGCTGCAAGCTGATTGATTTGTTTTTAAACGTTCAATGTTTTCTGGTGAAACTTTCAACTTTCAAATGTAAATAAACAAGAAAAAAAATGCAAGCCTAATGGTAGCTTGCAAATGGCAGTAATGATGTTATGGCATTTTTGTATATACGATTATTTGATTTGATGGCATTTAAGTACCGTAGATGATATTCAGTAAGTTTGATGTAAGTTTTAAAACCTTCTTTTTAGCATGGAAAGAATATTAATTCCTCCAGTTGTAAATACGTAAGTACATGTAAGATATACAACAAAGTGCCAAAGTATATTTAGAAGTAAGGGTTCTCCCTTTGATAGGTAAAACTGTCTCATGTTTGACAGAGTAAAATTAATAAAAGGGCTTAAAAAGATTTGTAATTTCTTTCTATTTAGTGACCACATGATGCTAGTAATATTTCTAGGCTTGGTTGTTCACCTTATTGTAACTTATGGAACTACAAATAAACCATTTACTCAGGTTTTATCAGGTGAAAGAAACTATTGGTTGCTTTGTTAATTGTTTGTTATCTTGTTTATTTGTTAATGTTTGTGCTTGTTTGCTCACCTGTGCTTGCCTGCTTGTTAACTGTATTTTTATATGACTGTTTTTTTTTTCTGATTCAGCTTCAACATCAAATTGGCTGCAAGATGCCCTTATGGATTTGGGTCATAGGTTTGTATATATCTAAGCACTACGTCTTTACTGAAAGAAAATTCTGATATATTCTGATCAGGGCCACTGAGAGGGTAGGGGGGCAAGTTGCCGCAGGCCCCCAACTTGAGAAGGGCCCCCTAAAATTTTTGAGATTGGAGTTTTTGACATAATAAATCATGAGGCCCAGAAAGCATAAAGATCAGTTATCAGTTGAGAGTACATAGACATGACCCTATGACCTGCAACATCATCAGGGTGACCCATGTGACGTCATCAGGGGCCCCAAATCAATAATTTGCCACAGGCCCTACAATTTCTCTCAGCAGCCCTGATTCTGATATATTTTATATTACTCAAATTAATTTTATTTTCAGCATATGTGGTGTTTTTCCTCCATTGGGGAACATGTTAATAGCAAGAGTGAATCCATTTGCTTTGGTAGCCCTTGTTGGAGCTGTTGCTGTTGTTGTAACAACTTTATTTATTGATTACAAGTAAGACCAGTGTTATGCTACATCTTACCCAACTCACACCCACCTGCTCAATACACTAACACCCACTCACCCAACTTCTTTTTTGAAAGCCATTACCAACACACCCATCTACATGCACATGTAGTTCATTCCACTTTAATTTTATTTTGTCAGCCAATATTATCTCGCAGACACATTAGCAGCCGTTTCAATTGGTTTATTGACATGGGCAACGATGCTTCCTTTGGCAATCTATAGCGGACATGTTTTATTACAGGTATGTTGAAATTATTAACATGGTTGTAGATGAATACTGGAATAGATTATTACGACATGTAACCTATGCTATGATGTAACCAGCCCATCACAAAAATTCCACATTGACGTGTTCCAAAATCACATGTGATCACGTGTTCATGTGGAATTTTTGTAAGGGGTAGCAGTAAGCATTCTTTTGAATTTTTAGACTTGTCCTCCTTCCGTTATGAACCAAGTTGATAAATGCATGCGAGAGGTATAGATGAAATAATTAAATAGATTTGTGTAAAAAAAATAATGACGTTGACATGTTCCGTATAAGAGAAAATGGCAAAAATGGTAAACTTCAAAATGGGGAAATGTAAACGCAATTTCGTAGCACGCATTGTTGTTTAGCGGTGTTTGTAACCTGAATGTCAGGCCTTTATTTGTTCCCGCCTTCCGCTAAACCCGGCAGCGCGGGCAGAGGTGCGGGCGAGCGAGAAGGCGAGGTTGTGGTCACCTGTAGAACGATCAGATATGATGTAACTCGTTGACTAATATTTTACTCTGATGAAGGGCTCCGCTCGAAACGGCAGACTGATTTCGTTACTAAAATTCTTGGAGGTTTACCACCTTTTCACTTCGCTCTATCCAAAACACTGTTCACGTCAACCGCGTACCCAGGGCCATTTGTAGGGAACTGGGCCAAGATGGCGGGGACAAATGGCCCTGGGTACGAGGTTGTGTTTACGCAGCACTTTTAATCTTTTAGTCTTTTATACACTCTCGAATGAAATTTACGTTTGTTACCTTTCTTGTATAGTCATGTTCAATCAACATATGTGTACTGTTATTATTTCTAGGCTTTAACTCTTGACGGTGTCTTGGAGTTTCGAAACGAACATTTTTGGACATTATCATTTGGAAAACTGGTATCACCTATATATAATTCTCAGTCTTTACTCTCTTGCTACAGTTCTTGCATTCTACATTAACTATGAATTTCCAATTTGGTGGCGTTCCCATAACACCACAAAGTCTTTTTTGGTATCACTGCTATTGTGGAAAGGCTGTACTACTTTGTGCACAAAATTTTCGTTTGAACTTTTTATTGAAATTTTGAAATTTGAAAAATGTACAGCCACAATTTTTTTTGGTGCAGTCAATTCCGACTTAAACTTTCATGCAGTTTAATATTTAGTTCTTAAAAGTGTTCTACTGTTGCAGGTTGGTTCACTTCATGTTCGTGTGAGAAGAGATGCCGACGAGCAGGTTCGTTGAACAGAAATACTACTCAAATCAGCAGAGCGAGACATGGCATCGCTTCCGCCGCGGATCAATATTAGGGACCTTAAGATCTACGACGGCAACTTCGAGGACGACGTCCTTCAAACAAAAGCATTCTTCTTGCAAAACAAAGATAATGAATAATTTCTAGTCCCAAGAGTTATCTGAACACCGTCCTCGCTCTGTATACAACGCCACTCAGAGCATTTTCACGTCTTCAGGACGACGACGACTCGTGGAGTGATGAGAACTGTTGTCTGAGATTGCCTTAACACAGACACTGCAACCGTTTTAACACTTTGAAAATTATAAAACAAGCTTCAAGTATTGAATACAGTAGTCAGTTAACCGTGACTTCTTTTTAATGCTAAAATTTGAATTGCTTTTTAACCGCCGTCGTCGTCCTAGCATCTTAAAGCAATCACGAGGTGTATTCTCATGTACCACGTGATAAACATCCAATTATTAACTCGTAAACAAGCTATCACGTGGTACATAAGAATACACCTCGTGATTGCTTTGAAATTTATCTGCGGTTAACGAAACTGTCGCTTCGGAAGCGATGAAAACATCGTCTATGTCTCGCTCTACTGATTTGAGTAGTAGCTTGTTCTAAAACTTGAAACATAGGCTTGGCCATGAATAGACTATAGTACCTATTAAAAATATCCATAATTTTTCATTCTTTTCCACAGTTGGTGCTTGCCCATGTGACCAACAAGCTCGCTGGTCATGTGACTGACTTGACCATCCAAGTTTTCAAGGAGGACTGGACCCGAAGCACTGGTGCAGCCACGTATTCGATGCGACCAAACTCACCTCCTCTCGTGAAACCACACGAACACGTCTCGCGAGGTGTCACCTCACATTCGCACTGATAATCGAGTTATTAAAAAACAGATTTTCTTAGTTAGGAGGTAAAAGGATATTTTAAATTTTATATTAAAACATTATTGTCGTCAAATTTGAAATGGAAGTGCATCCAAGGAAGCGAATAAAATAATATTAAGCACATTAAGCAAATGTATATACATTAACGAAATAAAAAATATAAAATATTTTAGAGAATCTAAAATATATAACAAAGAAATATAAACAGGTAACCCATTAACGCAAGTCATGTATTTGCGGATTAAAGACTGAATTAAAACTTAAAACTATTACTATAAGTTGTAATCGTTGAGCAGAGTGGAACTTGATTCTATGCTGTGCAACAATCTCTGAATCAAGCTGTGTTAGTTGGTAATACTCAGAAAAACTCTGAGCTCTAAGCGGGACTCGAACCCGCAACCAGCTGTTAGTTAGTTTCAGAAATTGCAGTTTTTCTGAGTATTACTAACAAACACAGCTTGTACAGTAAACAACTGACAATTATTACTAACATCAAGCTGCAATTTCTGAAACTAACTAATCTCTGAATCTTTGTCTTTCGCGATTTTGAGCGTTGTTACACGAGCAGGTTACACGCTGCAATGCTTCATGCAAACTGTCTCACAACGGTAATACATCAATTGCCGTTGCGTGAAAAGTTGCTTGAAAAATTCACCATGGCTAACGTTTCCTCAACAATCCTAATAATCCTAGCCTGCTCGCAGCCCGAAATTTCCGGGTTTAGAAGAAATTTCGGGCTGCGAGCAGGCTAAATAATCCCTAATGACCTTTGACTGGTTCTGGTGACTGGTTCTGGTGGTACCGCGGATACGAAATTTGCACTTAAATTTAAAGGCCAATGTACGATGTAAATATGCGCACCTCTCCCGTGATGCGGGCAGCGTAAAACTGTTAGATTCAGGGTATTGCCAAGCCTTTGTGGGGATGGATTTATGCCAGGCAAAATCTGTGATAGATTTTGGATTTTTATAAATTCACTAATATGACCCACTCCATGTGAAGGCCGTGTTACACAGCGCAATTTTTCATGCAACTTGCGTCGCAACGCCAACGGCGCTGATTATTAAATTGGTTGCGAAACAATCTGCACGAACTATATGCTCTATGGATTGCACCGTGTACTGTGTTGTGCAAAGGTCAAAATCGTTGCAGAGTAAAATACAATTCTACTTTTTGCAACAATTGCCGCAACTTGTCTTGCCTGAGAGAGAGCGTGAGAGATGGTCAATGACCTGTGGTGCTCACACACTCCAATATTTTGCGCAAGTTGTCTAGCTGCAATGGTATGTCAATGCCAATGCGAGACAAGTTGCGCACAAAATCACACCTTGAAATGACACTACCTCAAATCTTTGCGTAATCTTGCTCCAAAAACGAAATTCGCGGTAAATGCTAACTGCCGGTGGGGGTTGGGTCCCGGTGGCGCGGTTGCTCAGCTAGCGGGGGTGGGCTGTTTGCGTATCAGTGAAAGAACAGAAAATGGTTTCCCGTTGTTAATAGAAGCGAAAGTAATAAAGATTCACGACGTTTTAAGCTACATAAATTCATGACTCGGATGTCCATTCCTGTTCTCATGCAAACCAGTTTAAGTTGTGTGTTTTAACGACATTTAAACCGTTCTAAGCGTCAGTTTTTTGGCCCGAAACTTGCCGTAAATAATAATCAAGTTTAACTGGTTGATGACTTGTGAATGGGTGCATTCCTTGACAAACCGAAGGTAGAGAAGAGAACTAACGCTGGCGTTGGCAATGGGTTACGTTTTGGGACCTCAGCAATGCAGGGCTGGCGAGTGGAAATGGAAGACGCCGATACGGCGAGGATAGGATTACCGAATGGATTTGACTCGTGGTCGTTCTTTGGAGTTTTTGACGGACATGCTGGGGCTTATGTCAGCAAATATTGCTCGGAGCACCTTCTTGACGCTATCGTATCGAACGAAAACTTTACAAAAGCTGTAAAAAAACTCGATGCCATTGAGCACCCGGTTTCGAACTCGTGCGAGGAGTACACCAACCTTGCAAAAGAGTCTGTGAGGTTGTCCTTTATCGAACTGGACAAGAACATTAGGAACATCATTGAAGAAGGTGAAAAGAGCGGCTCAACGGCTGTTGTCGTGCTCGTTTCGCCTACTCACGTCTATTTCGGCAACTGTGGCGATTCAAGGGGCATCTATTGTCGAAATGGCAAGGCAGTGTTCGCCACATCGGATCACAAGCCTGTCAACCCCGAAGAGAAAAGCCGAATCGAAAAGGCAGGGGGAAGCGTCATGATCCAACGGATTAATGGCTCTTTGGCTGTTTCCCGTGCTCTGGGCGATTTTGAATACAAAATGGAACCGCAACTGTCCGCCACGGAGCAGCTTGTCTCACCAGAACCCGAAGTATCTTGTCTGAAAAGGGAAAACGGCGACGAGTTTGTTTTGCTGGCCTGTGATGGCGTATGGGATGTGATGAGCAACGAGGAAGTCGTCGGTTTTATTCGAGCGAAAATGTTGATATCCAATGATTTGGTGTACGTTTGCAACGAACTCATGGACACATGCCTGGCTAAGGTAAGTACACAATTGTATTCCTTTGTTTTCTACAAATAACATCCCTTTATAAAACACACTGCAACGTATTAAAAGCGCTCTGTGTTGCAGTGTGTAAATATCTAATATTTCCTCCCCAAACACGTTTTATTAAATTTCATCAGCTATTCAGCTTGAATCAGTTCAGGGAATCGACACGGTTTTCTATTTCGTGGAAAAGTTCAGCGGGGTGCTTTTCTTATAACTGTCAGTAATTTCTCAGAGGTTGGGTTTTTTCCCGAGATTTGGGTTAATATTTCTTTTAAAACCGTTAAGAAGTGGTTGGAGGATTGCGTTATTATTATCGTGATCTGCTGCAGGTGTATGCGTGTGTTTTGTTTATTGGGACTTTTCTTTTGTCAGTTTCAGCTGCGTTTTGCCATCTCTTCACTCAGCTGAGCTAGAGCGGGAAACCATATTTGAACGCATTTTCTCGCACGACATTCACCGCCGAATTTCTGTACACTATTTCCGAGTTTTAAACTTCAAAATATTAAAATTAAACGTTGGGAAGTCTTCAGTTTCTCTTATCCACACGGCAATCCATTTTTTTCGAGTTTGTCGTCTTTGTAATTAAAATAGTGTGACCGGGTATTACATGTCAGCTGATGCCCATTCTCAACGTCGTGGCTAATATTTTGTTCCCAAGACTTTGGTTTTGGTGTAAATTGTTTCTGTTGATTTTTATCTTTTTAAAGTTTAGTTGCACTTCAAACTGGAAGGAAACCTCAGAAGAACTGTATTGATAGTATTCAAATCATTCATTGGTTTGCATGTTGTCAATCTTAGATTAGCATAAAAGTTAATCTGAAAAAGTGAAGCTACTTGAGAAAATTGAAAATATCTAGATGTAGGGTGCGATGATACACAAAGTCACAATAGGGACATTTTATATGAGAGCTGATAAGATGTAGCTTTACACCGGATATGCCCTCTCCTCCACAGATGCTCTAGTAAATTAGGCTGAGCTGAAGGCACGCTAGCAAAGGTGGGAGTGGGCTAAGGAAGATCAGAGGTATCCTTACACAAAACACTAGTATGAAATGTACTTATGCTTGTTTTAAAATGTTGTGTAAATGAATCAGGTTGTGACTTATAATGTAAGGTGTCTTGTATAAGCTTGTCTTATCTGTTCTTGTATGAACAGCTCTACTGTGTTTTGTGTCTGTATATGCTTGGCCAATCAAAACACAAGCCTGATTTGCCTAAAATAAAGTTGATGACAAACATTCACAAGAAATCTAGTTGGGGGTAGGAACTACTAGCTTCGTACTTGATCATCTCAGCTCTAGGGATGATACCCACAGGTGAAGCTAAAGGGGAGGGGGGTGAAAAATTACATCCAATCACACTTATATATTACCTTGTATATTACCTTGATAAAGGGAAAACCCATCATCGAGAACTTAGCAGCTTATTTATAATTGTGATTTTATACTTTATAGTGTACTGTTTTGGAGTAAATTATTTGACTCTATCAAATAATATCAGTAAATATTTCTACAAAAATAGATGTCAGTGACAGCTGTAGCATTGTGTAAGATTGTTGGTAGTAAACTATGTTAAGATACCATTGACTGTCTTACAGGGTAGCCGTGATAACATGAGTGTCATACTTATAGCATTTCCAGAAGCCCCTGTACCTTGTCCAGAAGCCATTGAAAAGGTAATGTTCCTTGTGTATAATTTCTGAGTTGAATGCTTCTATTACCTTTGCCTCCCAGGGAATGAAAGATATTTCAATAAATGCAACAAATGTAAATAATTTACAGGTGTATATTTATCTACAGTAAATTAGTAAAATACAGTAAAATAGTGCTTGAAAAATAATAGCATTTACTGTCATAACAATAGACAAATTCTTAAAGACTAGCTGCAATTTATTGCAGGACTTAGTAACGTAAGCTTTGGTGGTTTTGATTGAAATAAAAACTACCAAACTGTCCGACTCTAAACCGTGAAACTGGTTTTTCAAAATTTCAGAAACTAATGCAATTTCAGTATTGAACTAATTGAAGGAATCCAATTTCAAATTTTTAATAGCGCTGGACATCATAATTTGGCTGTATAATTATAAATGACTGCATAAATCACGGCAAAATATTGAACAAAAAATGAACGTTCAGCTAAAGCATTTGCTAACTTTAATTTTATTTTGCTTTTCTCATCTTTAATAGTAACAATTTTAAGAACTAGAGAAAATTATACATTGTAATACATAATGATGACGGTTTTCTGGTTTTTCTAAAAGCTAAACTGAAAAAAACAGTTTACAGTAATAATAAAACCGAGAAAAAACCCAGTAAACCACCCAACCTTATAGTAACGTCACAAATTTAGTTTATGCTGATGTCAGCTAAAAAGAAGCGGGAAAACAGCAATCTTGAATAAGTAAATAAAATATATTCAAATTTCATAGAAATATATAATATTGGTTTCTTATACAGCTTTGTATCATCTAGTGGACTGAGTACACACACCATGAAAAAAAATATTTCAAGCAGATTTTTTTTTAGGTTTTTATAATTTATTTACTGTTACTGATTTTTTAGGAGAAGGCATTAAACAGGTCTTTAGCAGAACGAGTTAGAGGTAATGTTTGGCTAATGACATAAATCACATTCTTTGAACTTCACAGTGAATATTTAACTATTCCAGCCAGCTTAGCAGGCCAAAAACAGCCCCTTTATTGTTTTACTCTGTCTAATGCTGGAAGCTTTTTAATAGTTAAATTTTGAATCTAATTTATTAAACTTTTTTGTTGTAGAAATTGCTTCAAAGTGTGATCCTGAAGAGCTAGATCTAACTCACATTATGCAGACTCTGGTTAATGAAACTATCGATGGACTTCCACCTGGTGGGGGGCTTTCTTCAAAGTAAGTTGTAGTAGAGCATTAATAGGGACCTTAAGATCTACGACGGCAACTTCGAGGACGACATCCTTCAAACAAAAGCATTCTTCTTGCAAAACAAAGATGATGAATAATTTCTAGTCCCAAGAGTAACCTGAACACCGTCCTCGCTCTGTATACAACGCCACTCAGAGCATTTTCACGTCTTCAGGACGACGTTGACTCGTGGGGTGATGAGAACAGTTGTCTGAGATTGCTTAACACAGACACTGCAACCGTTTTAAAACTTTGAAAATTATAAAACAAGCTTCAAGTATTGAATACAGTAGTCAGTTAACCGTGACTTCTTTTTAATGCTAAAATTTGAATAGCTTTTTAACCGCCGTCGTCGTCCTAGCATCTTAAGGTCCCTAATATTAGCAAGCATTTACTGTGTTTCATACTGTCAGTTATAGAAACATAAGTGTAAGTGTGGGAGTCTGAACAAGAAATTGTAGTACAAATACATTTCCAGCCCAATCACCATTTGTCAGTATTTCTGTACTGTATATCATATGATTTTTTGCAGGAATGAAAAATAAACAATATAATATTATATTGTTTAACACCTTCCAAAAGTCATGTTGTTATATTATTTTAATACATATAAATGTCATCATTTTTCCCCAGGCGAAATCTAATAGAAGCAATCTTAAACCAAGTAAAAGCCGAAAGAGGTGTAAAAAACGAAACATGAACATTTGGTGGTCATGTGTCTTGGTGAGTATTAAAGTGGTTCTCTTATGAAAATATTGTTGTTAATGTTTCTGCATAATATTAAAGATATTTTGATAGTTGTGCGAAGTTTCATTTCAAAATTCAGTTGTATTTTACATGCGAAATTTGTATTTTGGAGTGCCACCATTAAATTGGCCGTGTTTGAGAAGAATGAGTTGTGGAGAACTTATGACATCGTAGACTCGATAAAAATGAAAGATCATTGTTGTTGTCAACAAAAGGGTCATTGTTGTTATTGAGTCTATGACATCATAAGCTTCCTCGACTCATTCTTCTCAAGCTCGGCCACTTTAATGGCAGCGCTCTAAAATACAAACTTCACATGTAAAATATCACCTTTTCTTCAACGAATTTTGAAATGAAACTATGCAGGATTACTAACTACCATAACATCTTTAGGATTATGCAAAAACATTGCCAACAATATTTTCACCAGAGAACCACTTTAAAATTGAATGTAAAATTCACTATAAACATATTTAATAATTATGTTATACTGTAATTGGTTTTTTTTAGATTTTCAACCATAACAGATGGGAAATTAACTGTGCTCAGGATTAAAAAAAAAGCTTTAAGCGATATAAAGCTGGCGTAATATTATTAATGAGGATTTCTATTAGATGTTGGTAACAGTTTACTGTTGTTGCTGTAATGTTAGGAGAAAGGCATTCTCTGTCACCACACAGAGGCATAAAGTGCAATCATCCAAACAATTGCGCTTGATCCGTTGCGATGCAGTCATTTGTTTTGTGACCAATGTAATTGTACCGTGTTTATAAGGAGTAGAATCTATTTATTCCCGGCTAGTTTGCGGCTGATATAACACCCCATGTTAAGAGACAGTAAATGTATTGCGTCTACCTTCTCTTGTTTTAGTTGTCTTTTGATTGTGTAAGAAAAATCTTAAAAATAATGTTCTTTCCAAACTTTTGCCACAGTGTTTAATTTAGAAATTATAGTTTTCTGTAGGGGAGGCACCATCAGATTTATCCTACTTCTTTTTTCTGACTTTTCTCTTGAAGTGTTTCTGGCTTTTTTATATACATGTATTCATCAGTAATCTTTGGCACTTTCTGAATTGCTTAATATTATTCACAACTGAAGTTTCATCTTAAGGCCTGGCCAAACGCTTTCAACATCGCATTCAACATCATTCAACATTGTTGAACGATGTTGAATAATGTTGAAAGCACGAGTGGCCAAATGAATTCAACATCGTTCAACATTCATGAATGACAATTATTGAACGCGGGCTACCACAAAAGCTGGAATCGACAATATCCCGCATGGCGCATGTCTCTGTTCAACAAAGTTGAATGAAATGTGGCCAAATGCGTTCAACACCTTTCAACATTTTGAGAACAATAGAAATGTTGAACGAAAATTTGAACATGTTCAAATTTCATTCAACACCATTCAACAGGGGTGGCCAAACGCTTTCAACATGTTGAATTCAACAATGTTGAACGATGTTGAATGAAATGTTGAAAGCGTTTGGCCAGGCCTTTACAGTCTCACTTTTCACCCAAATCTAAGGAAGTTCGTTCCGAAGTTCAAAATTCGTTTTGAACTACGCATTTGATTTGCTGTTAAGAACCAAGCAACCAATCAAATGCGTAGTTCAAAACGAACTACGAACTTCCCAACGAACTTCGGAAGATTTGGGTGAAAAGTGAGTTGCAAATGACTAATGCTTTTTCTTTTGCTGAATTTGGTTTACTTTTTACCGGAAATGACGTCAACCCAGGCACACGCTAAAGTATCGCACAGTCGTTCAATCGAGATATAATGAGCTGTGCACATCCTTTGTTTTAGGTTTATTAATATTTAAATATCACGGTTGAGTGATTGAACTGAAACGTTGCTATTGGACAATTCGTTCATTATACTAAAATACAATGAGGTAAGACCCTGGGTACGAGGTTGAAATACAATGTGTTCAGTGACCGTGCACAAAGACGAACAAAAAGATAGACCAAAGACTTTAGCTGAGTTTCCAGACCATATCTCGATTGACTATGGTGGAATACATGAAGAGAGAGCTTTGAACTTTACAGACCTGTTTAGAGAAAATTTAGTGTAAATTAAATTTACAATTCCCAAACTTTCACTGTTGAGTCACTGCGTACCATCTTTGCGTATCCCTGAGTTAACATCATTCTCTATGAATTGCAAATCAACTTTAGCAAGAGAAAAATACTTCAAGAACCAATTCCTATTAGATACGTCGCGAAATCGAAACACGAGATAGACTTGCCGAGACCTAGCCTAAAAGTGCACCTTTTCTGTCCCCTTTTCTCGCGCCCATGAATGGAGAAAAAAAAAGCTTTTAAAGCTCTTTAAAGCCCTAATCAAACGAGAACGCAAGGAGTTTGGGTTTTGGTCGAGGGTAGTGGGTCGAAGACCGAGGGTAGTATAGCAAGTAGCTCGAGGGTTGTAAAACACGCTAAAATTATTTTTGAAATGTAATAAATAAGAATTATAGTTATGTTGTCTTATTTTGTGTTAAGCGCAAGGGTGATTAATCAGATTATGTTTGCCCGGCCCCTGAGGTGTACAAATATCTTTCATTAATATAACTTCCTGTCGCGACATTTATGCAAAGCCAAAGTGAATGATGCTTCAATGTTTTGGAAGACTTCTCAAAAGGTTTTACTCAACTTAATACTGGCCTGGTTATAAACCAGGAATTTGTATATTACGGCCTATTTCCAGCGTCGAAATTTAATGTACATTAGGTATATGCAACTCTGTTGATTATCACTTACAAAGAGGTGTTACAAAAATAGCGCGGAGATTTGGGCCCATTTGGCTATGAGTTTGAGAAAAATTCGGCGCTGTTGAATCGATTTATTGTAGCCAACAGCATGCGTCACAGACCAAGCGTATCAACTGTTTAAGGGTGAGTACAAGGGAATTCTAAGCATCAAATAGCCTCTGGATGTTTAAAACTCTGAAGCCCACGAATCTTAACCAGTGGCGTAACTATAGGGTCATCTGTCGGGTAAATGTCGCGACAGGATGTTATATTAATGAAAGATATTTGTACACCTCAAGGCAAACATAATCTGATTAATCGCCCCTTGCGCTTAACACAAAATAAGACAACATAACTATAATTCTTATTTATTACATCTCAAAAATAATTTTAGCGTGTTTTACAACCCTCTAACCCTAACCTACTACCCTCGACCTACTACCCTCGACCAAAATCCAAACTCGAACGCAAGTCATCGCAAGTTGGCAGTCACGCTATCTCAGCCAGCCGCTCTGAATAGTTTCCCGAAAATATCATGTACCGTGACAAAGTTAAAACTTGTTTAAAACACTCATGAAACCTTTATTTTGTTAATTTGGGTGTTCAAACGACCGCCACAGAAATTCTGACTGCCAACTTGCGATGACTGCGTTCTCGTTTGATTAGGGCTTAAAGCCTAGTTTTCCAAAGACAGAACTCCTCTGGGAGGCAGCTCTGATATACAGTGTGTATAAAAAAAAACTGAACCCTTAGAAAACAACCTATTGTAGAGTTTGAAAGCCCTAAAAGCGCTGCGTTATAAATTAATCAGCACAAGTTAAACGAAGCGAAAAAGCTTTTAAATACTTTCACCCATGCATACACTTCAAGTTATCTTAATTTCCCAGGTGTATAAGACCGTGTGTTTTACGCATCTGTGGGTTCCGCGAAGTGCTTAGGGCTTTCAAACTACTACAATAGGTTGTTTTCTAAGGGTTCAGGTTTTCTTGATACACACTGTGCAGTATACGTTCAAATTGGCATGTATAAGCAACATACCGCATGTGCGACTGAAGTTATCTAGGCCGGTTAAATGGAACACGGTTCGTTTGAGGCCTGGGATGGTCTGACTGGAAAATTTGGTCCTAATCAAAAGCAAGTCCATTCTGACCGGTCTAACCTTGTCAATTGGAAAGCGCCCTAAGATTCAGGCCGGGTAATTTTGAATTCTAGATCTGGACACTTTGACAATTCCATTAAAATGACAGGCCAATAATAAGCCAATTCCCTCCAATTATAAGACCAAGCAATTAGCCAAGTATATAGGGCAAACGCAAAACTTATTGATTTGTTTCTTTAAAATTTAATCTATAATGAAGCAGAACTTTTTGCTTTGTTATATATACCGTCTTGATCTTATGCTCACGTTGTCTTCAAGACAAATCAAGTCGTTTTGACAGCACGTGGGTCTGTGGAGAGCTCAGTTTGTGATTTGCGAGTGTGATTTCCCAACAAACCAAAACCCCGTACGAAATTATAACAGTCGATAAAGGAGACAGTATAATCCATTTCTCAAGTCAAGTGAACAAAAGCCAGCATAGTCATTCAAAATATGGTCTGGAAACTCAGCTGAAGTCTTTCTTCTATCTTTTTGTTCGCCTTCTAGTATGCATTTTTGTGTACGGTCACTGAACCCATTGTATTTTAGTATGAAAAAATTATCCAATAACAACGTTTCAGTGCAATTACTCAACCGTGCTATTTAAATATTAATAAACCTAAAACAAAGGATGTGCAAGGTACGGTTCAACATAAAATCACAGCTCATTATAGGCGCTTTGAAGTTTGCCGAGTTTCTAGACCAACATCTCGATTGACTATGAAGCCAGGTAAGCCGTTGTATTAGTTCTAGAATCTTCGTTTGCAACCCGCCTACCGCTTCTTGAAACGTCCGTTTCTAATATTTGTCACATGCTTTCTAATCAGAAAAAGGAGACTATCAAGTGGTATTAATTACTTGTAATGTTGTAGTTCCTCAAGCCATTTATCATACTAAAATATTATTATTATTATTATAATATTTATTTATTACTAATTTCGCATCCCATGGTCCTCAGCCTCAGCGATTGTGGCTCTAACCAATTAGCAAAAAAATCTCAGCGAGCTTGCGACGCGAAAACTGTCTAAAAATCCACATTTTGACGTTATTTCAAAAGTTGACTAAATGGTTCAAAATTAGCCGAGCCGCACGTTGTACTGTATTAGAAATATAACATTAACATTGTTTAATCATAAGCACTTTGGCCTACGTAATCAATAATGTATCCTAAGCTTGCATTTTCATCATTGAGGGAAATGACTTATGAAGTGGACACTATCAGTTATTGGGATCAAGGGTTTACGGTGTAATTTACAGAGGTGATTGGTGTGAATGCTCTGTGGCAGTTGTATATAGGTCAATCCATCTTGATTGGTGCGTGCATAGTTAATAGAACATATACGTACATGGTTTGGAAACTCGTCCAAATCATTGTTCTCTGTTTTTGTTCAAGTTTATGGAAATTTGTGCAATTCCACGGTATTGTATTTTCTGTATAATGAAGCACTCATCCAATAGCAACGCTCGGGTTTAATTAATGAGTTGCTTCATCGTCACGTGTTGTGGTGCTTCATCATCACGTGACCATAAAATTTACTTCCATATAAGGAACTCCATTGTCAGTTCAACATGACCATGCTTCATGTTGAAAGACAATGGAGCTTCCAAACAATGTATATGTTTTATTAACTATGGTGCGCATCATGGTGAATGTGGTTTGCTGTTGCCATTTTCAAAGCTGTGATCTACATAAGAATGCAATGAGTAATTGTTCTGCTGCAGATCGCTGTAATTTCTTGAAAGCGTATCTCTCCATACTTGAAGCATCTCAAACCCACCACCGAAAGCCGACTGCAGGAAATAGAACAAGCAGACAATCAAGGTGTACCAACGAACCCATGTGTACAAATACAACAATACTAGCATAGTGAAAGAGAACACCAACCAGTAGACCAGCCAAAATACCATCTCTCGATGGGCGCTTGATTCTTCTCCTATCGACCTCTTTTCCTCATTTTTAAAATCAAATTTCCCATTCTTGTAAAACGTCTCTAAGGTTTTTTCCTTTTCGGCCCATTTTTGAGTACACCATTTCTCGAGTCCTTCGATAGATTCTGGAATCTGTTCAATGGGGTAACGCTTGATATGAAAATGCACATCTTCTGGGAAGTTTCCAAAGACCAAATCAGACTCCGAGCGACACAAGTTGCCTTGGTAACCAACAGTGACATCATAAATAGCATCCACTCCATGTTGTTGCATCAGTTGTTCCACACAATACGTGAAGCCACGCAAACGAGGGTGGAGAACATTGTTGTAAATGGGCAGGTTGTTTTTGATGGCATAAGCCTTACTGAGGCTTGCGGTATGATCATCATAATCAGTGCCTTCGGGAAATATCAGAAGCTGGAGGGGGTAGTCGTTGTTGGTAAAATAGTGCAAGATCTGGTGAAGGTATTGCTCGTCTTTTTCCCATTTTCTTTTGATGAAAATATACAAGGCTGTCTGCATTGCCCAGCCTAGAAAATCATGTAGACAAGATGTAAGCTGGTCTCCATTGATGACAACAACAACAACATTGTTGGAACTGTAAGTTCCAGTGCATCTCAGAAAGGACTACAATTAACTTATTGATGCCTAACGCAGCCAAAACATCCTTTTTTATACTGTTTACCGTAATGCTAGACTCTGTTCATCTGCCATGGATGCTAGTCTAATGCCAGATGATTTTACTTGTCAAAGAGAGACCTACAGTACCACTCAGAAATAACCTAACAGTGCAGTTGAGGTTGAGGTTAAGTTAAACAATGATAGAAATGGTAATAAACTTTAGTAAAGCACAATAAAATTATCTAGTAATACAGAAAACAGTCCATATTTTGATTCATAGTGATTTAGAGACAGTTTAACTAACACTGAACAGAGTTATATTACGATTAAGCTGAGGTTAAACCTAGGTTTGACCTCAGTTTTTGTTAGGTTATTTCTGAGCGGTACTGTACCTAATGCCAATGGGTACTTAACAAGTAATTAACCCATTCCTCAAGCCTAAGCTGGCAGAAAATGGTAGCAATGGGCTAACCTGAATGCATAGTCAATCGAGATATGGTCTGGAAACTCAGCTAAAGTCTTTGGTCTATCTTTTTGTTCGCCTTTATGCATTTTTTGTGCATGGTGCACGGTCACTGAACACATTGTATTTTAGTATAATGAACGAATTGTCCAATAGCAACGTTTCAGTTCAATCACTCAACCGTGCTATTTAAATATTAATAGACCTAAAACAAAGGATGTGCATGGTGTAAGGTACAGTTAAACATAAAATCACAGCTCATTATAGGCGCTTTGAAGTTTGCCAAGTTTCCAGACCATATCTCAATTGACAATGCTGGATGGCAATCCACAACTAACATCAGGAAATTATTACCTGCCCCTGGGATGTGTTTCAATTCATTCTTCAAAATAATTTTCTCATTTTCCAATTTTCCCTGTCTTAGTACTACCGACCAGTAGTATAGCCAATCCAGACGTGTTCGATGATTCATGATGATCACAGCTTTCTCATTTTTGAATTGAGGTAAGAAATTCTCAGTGGTGATGAACAATTTCATTCCAAATAAAATCTCTAAATGAACAAACTAATGTTATAGATGAACTAATCTCATTTTGGTAGGTGGGGGGGGGGGGGGGGAGGGGGGGTTAGGGGGTAAATTCTTTAGGAGAAAACCAGATGTGATTCATGTTTAATTCTTTGACTGTTTGCATGGTGACAAGAGCCAACCTCTTGCTCTAGCAGATGAAGGGCTGAGTTAACAGATCAAAGATTGTGTCTTCTACCCAACGTAGCAGCCCAATTCTGTTTGGGGGGCAGAGATTTTTGCCCAAAAAATTTAGTGTTAAATATTGATTTTTAAGTCGTATTTTAAATATTGATTAAATTGGGTTAAATAATGATTTTTAAGTCGTATTTTACTATTTTTCAAAAATTTTTCGAAATTGCCTGAAATTCCCAGTGCCTGAATAAACCTCGTACCTAGCCTCTTTCTTCAGCACTCCAGCAAGTAAGGGAGTGCTAAGGAAAGAACCTGGGTACAAGGTTAGAGAGGGGTTGACAGTCTATGACCTTCGGACGTACCATTGTCGTATTGTTAGGACTTTTATTGTAATTTCAGACCAAACAGCTACTAGCCAAATTTTGGGATCACAATAAGTTGATAATATTATAGTTTAGGATTTAGGTTGGGATTAAGATTTATATATTTTGGATTAAGGTTAAGATTTTGGTCAGTGTCAGTGTTAGGTTTAACTTAGATAGAAATTTTTTTGTCACCATGACCTTTTGCTTTCTCCAAAATCCAAACCAAAGTAAACATGAAATTCACTTACCTAACATGGCCTTTGTGTATGTACAGGCGAAATGAAATCAACGGCGTCGTTTATGAAACAAAAAAAAATATTAAATGTTGAAAATTGAATATTTAGAAAAGTGCCACAGGCAGCAAAATACTCACAGATGGCAAGACCAGCCACGATTTGATCAACTTGTCATTGACCCAGCGAAACCAACTTGGCTTGAAAACCAGCAGGGGCAAACTCGGGCCCATCATGAAAATGCATCCGAAAAAAGACGAAAGAAAAATCAAAGACACAAAAAAGAATCCTCCAACAATATTCCGGGTCATGTTTGCGTTTCCACAGCGAATATATATAAAGCGAACCACATCAAAAACCAGCCCTCCCAAATAAACCAATGTAGCTTGCTGTTGATGCTTCGAGAAACCCAGGCGAATATTCGGTTTTTATTTTTTTACATTCAGCGGTATCGTCGCCTAAACTTCGGTCTGAGTTCGGTATGCTCCGTCACAGGTTCGGTTACAGGGTTTAGTGTTTGGCAAAGTTTCCCTGTTGAGTGTTTGATCGACAGAAGTGTTTCTGCCCTCTGGGTCTGTCAGAAATTTGTCAGAAGGTAAACAGCCAGTGGAGAAGTTCGAAAGTATCTTTGACCTGTGCTTTGACGCTGTGAAGTACTGTAAACATATAAAGGTATTTTTACGATGTAATTTGTCGGTTTTCGAAGTTCAAAATCCTGAAGGTCTTTGTATATTGGGTCTCTCGAGGGGTCTCTGAATTGGGAAGAGATTTTCGATCGATAATCAAAAGGTTTTAAATAAAAACAAATCCCGTTTTCGCTTGAAATGTTGCCGTTTAATACATATTAAATCCAAAGGGAGTTGTTTAATAGCGGTTGTGTGAGAATTGCGTATCATGAAATTTTCCCCGAGCCCGGGCGTAGGGCCGAAAGCCCGGACACCCGGGCATTTTTCCGGAGGGTTGTGGTTAGGTTTAGGGTTTCCTAAGCTTCATAATTTGAAGGTAATGATACCTCGAAATGCGAACGAATTTCTGTGATCTGATCCATGAATATTTATTTGTATATATGTGTGGACCACTGACCTATATATATAACTGGACTGCGTGCTCCTATTACCTTTCAGTTAGGAAAAGTGTCCCCAAAATCGTTTTCAAAATGGCGGCGTTTATGGGTCCGTATACGTATTAGCTACGCATGCGTAGAACGAATATCTGCTGCACACTTCAGCGACGACACCCCAAGCTCAAAATCAAACATCTCTGCTCAAAATCGTCGCTCGACCATAATTCTTCCACGAGCGCATAGCACGAATGTTGGGCTTGCCATAGAATACGGTTTGTTGACAACTCGTGGAATTTTCGCGATGTACGAAGCCATTACCCTTCTCAAATTCATCAGTTTCAAATGTCCTCAGAACTCACTTGAGCCAGCACGCACGTGGACTGCGAACTGCCCCAAGAAAGTGGCCGATTTTCTACGAGATTGGTTCTCGTTTTGTTTTCTGCTCTGATTGGGACTGGGTTCGAGATTGTAACCAAGCAACTGACATGCATGCGCAATGGAAACCAGCAGAGCCTACTTTTCTTCCTCAGCGAAGAAATAAGGAAAAGAAGGCTCTGCAGGGTAGTATATGCAATTATGCATGGCTATCACCACAATTTTGTCAAGATCCAGGACAGACTGTCTAAACTGTAAATAAATGCGCGATATATAATGCCTGCAAGACATATACTAAGGCTTCATTTTGACAGCCTAAAATATCGCCTCTGTGATTTGTCCATTGTACGAATTAAACAGCTTCTACTTCATTTCACATGCACCTATTAAATTTATATATAGTCAAAAATAAAGTAAGTCTCCAATGAGGTGCGCGGCATATAACATTTTAAACCTAGTTTATGTTTAACTTTCCGTATATATGGATTATGGACTAAGTGAAGTATCGGACTCTATTAC
This sequence comes from Paragorgia papillata, assembly GCA_035771165.1. NCBI lineage: Eukaryota > Metazoa > Cnidaria > Anthozoa > Scleralcyonacea > Coralliidae > Paragorgia > Paragorgia papillata. Next base: position 1,198,906 of record JAWNZC010000189.1, read on the forward strand.
ATGGACAACTTGAATGGTCTTCTACTTCAGCCACGCTGACTGAGTTATAGTCAGTTTCAGCTTGCTTTTGAAATTCGTTTGTCAACATTCGTTGGAAGGTTGGGAACTTGGTACGGACGTTCGTTGTGAAGTTCGTCGTGAAGTTCGAATTTAATAAGCTTTGAATTGAATTCCTTTGGTAAAATCACGGAGAAGAAGATTATTTGTTGTGTAGAATATAATAATAGGTACTTGGTTAAGCAGAAACAAATTGCCGACTTAAATTTGTATCTACCTCGCAACGTAGTTCGGAACATTGCAACGTAAGTTCGGAATGTTCATTTCAATTATACGTATCGGATTTCAAAAGCAAGCTGAAAGACCCTGAAATGGACTATAATATATGGCAAAAACTGTCCGTAAATCTAAAAAAAAATATTAGAGTCTAGACCTGTACTCGTAGTTTAATTCGCTTTTATAATTATAGAACAAAATAGAACACTATATTAGGTTTAGAAATGTCGCACACTGCGCAACACAGTGAAATACAGCGAAAATTAGTCGCAGAACAAGTTCTGTTTACTTGGAGAAATGCAGTCTCTCTCAACTGGACTGTTAACAATTTTTCTCCCCGTTCTCGAGTTTTCTATACTACTGGATCTAGTGTCTACTGCATGCAAACTTTATATAAGACATATAGCCAAGCCAAGCATAAATTTAGTGTAGATATATATTGGGTTGACAGGGTTAGTCTCTGGGTTCATGGTTCTGCTTGTTTGGATCTAGCGCCAATTTCCAGCGTCGACAATGTACTATTTAAAACACGAGTAGGAGCGTTTTATCAGATTTAGTTAAACACGAGCGCGTAGCGCGAGTGTTTTAGATCTGATAAAACGCGACTACGAGTGTTTTGAATAGCTTCAAAAACGCCGACAATAGATTTGCTAATTAGGATGACATTTTATATAAAATTTCACGTTCATTAGTATTCTTTATATAAAATTTCACGTTAGTTAATATTCATAGTAGTTTTATCAGGTATAAAAGACTTGCACATGATCAAATACGTGCATATTAGTGGACAATTTGGTTCATGAATATTATTGAGTTTTTGAAGACACGATAACATCCTGTGTTTTGAAGTTTCGTTCGGGTTTACTAATTTAAAACTCATGATGCCCGCAGTCATCTGTCAGTAAGCATCTCTATAGAGTTCAAGGTTGGGCAGTGGCGGCGGAGGTTCTAAAATGGCCTTTCCTACATTTTAAGAGCACTTTTGAACAGAATCTAAAATTTTTCTCAGAAGTATCTATTCTGTGTATCAGCGTACTGTGTATGTGTGCGTGTGCTGGCTACTGGCTAGGGGGGCTTAGCCCCCCTAGATGCGTCCTCTAGGGGGCTATAGCCCCCCTAACCCCCGTGGTTTCGCCGCCCTTGAGGTTGGGTGCATATTTTCTATTGTCTACTTCCGGAGCCTGGGTAGACTTGAATCAAGTCTGTCTCTCTACGAGGGGTCGAGCCTGCCTGGGTGGCGTTCTGTTCTGGGGCAGGGGGGGTGCTAGCTTCAGAGGTGCTAGAGGGCTTGTTCTTGGCGTGAGAATGGCGTAGCGAAAAGATGCAAAAAGACTTCGATCTTTTTTCGCCACGTTGCTCTTCCGTCAAATAAGCTCTCCAGCCTTTCTCATCACTCGCCCCCAGCTCTACTGATATGTTTAATTTCCGTAATTAATTCCGGTCACCCTGTTAACTTTTGTTAGAGCTTAATTAATTCTAGCCAATCAAGACCCTGAGCGTTTAATTTAAGTACGATTTATAAATTAGTTTGGGGAACCGAGAAAAATATTGCGTCCAAATTAGTGCTCGTGCTTCTGGTCTAAAGGCTTCTGAACAGAGAGCAATAACTAATATAGTCTTGAGGACCAGAGAATATTCTAAACGACATCCAAATACATATTTACAGTAATACATATCTAATATACAATGTTAATTAGTATTCAACCACGTGGAACATGCATGCTCGCCTCGTAAATGTTTCGACCAGCGATGGCATCTTACTGAGTGCGACACTGTTTGCTACACTTGGCAAATCATTAAGAAATACCTAAAGGTCGATAATTTGTACGAATCGAGTCGCAATTCGAATCTACAGTGGAACCTCGTTATTACGACCAGGGGCGTAGCGTGCGGGGGGGGGGGGGGTGTGACACCCCCCCACTTTTTGGAAAACTTGTCGGTAAAACAGAGATTTTGCAGAGAAAAACGTGATTTGTTGGTAAATTGATAGGAAATTGGTTGGTAAATTGGACATAAAAATGAGTTGGTCGGTAATTGAGGAAGCGCAATAGAGGTACACCCCCCCGCTCAGAATGGTCACGCTACGCCACTGATTACAGTTTTTTCATAAGATCATCTAGACTTTGGAACACACTTTCAGATCAAACAAAAGAAATTAAAACATATAGTCTCTTTAAAAAATATTTAAAATCAAGATACTCTGTTGCTCTCCAGAACACATTCACTACTGATATTATATCTACCTGGCGCTCAATATGTTTGAAATGTAGTTCTGTTAGAGATCTTGAACTTCAGAATTTGTTGTTAATATTAACTGTGCGTGCGTACGTGAGTGTGTTAGTGTAATGTATTTGTGAAGTCAGTATGTGTAATAAGTGGTATACAGTAATAAGCGATATAGTCGTACAGTAGATGTGATATAGTAATATGTATATGATAGTATATATGTAATTTGATATTTGTTAATTTTTAGGGCAAGACACCATGACTAGGGCTGAACATCCCTGTTGTGTCTTGCCTCGTGCGCGTAAACACGAAAACCAAATAAACAATTACAACTACTTTTTTCTGGCCTGAATACATTCTAAGTAGTGTAATACTCCCCCGTTATTACGACCACATTTTGACGGTGGTCGTATTAACGAGGTTCTACTGTACCGTAAATTTCCGAGTCTTCGAATTTACTTCATGCTGGACACGTGGTACATGTTGTACACGTGCTCAAAGCATGTCGAGCATACGTCATAACCGTCCGATATACTTAACCAGCAACCATTCAATATGTTATCACATTTATCGTTTCAGAGTTCTCGCACAAACCACACTCCTAATATCAACCGGAACCATGTCTCAAGTCACTATAGATGTGGACAAGCTTCCCGCTTTGGTAATTTTCGATAAGGATGGCACCCTGATCGATTTCCAGTCAACATGGTCCCCGTGGGTGACAGCCCTAGCGACGAGCCTCGAAGTGGATTGTGATTTTGATGTGTCGAGAAGGTTGTACGATGTCATGGGCTACTGTGATAAAACGGACACCCTCAGTGACTCGAGTTTGCTCGCGTACGCCAGTATGGACAGGATTAAGGAAGAAATCAAAATAATACTTCTGGAAGGTGGCGTCAAGAAAGACGACGTCGATGACCTGCTCCGTAAATGTTGGTCCGAAGGCCACGCAAACCACACGAGCCGTCCGTGTCCCACGACCGATCTTCCCGTCCTGTTTACGTGGCTACGTCAAGCCGGTATCAAGATTGCCGTGTGCACTTCGGACAGCCGAGCAAGCACCGAGTCTGCGCTTCGAAAACTTCAAGTTCGCAAGTTCATCGATGCAGTTGTGTGCTCGGATGACGAGAACATGGAAGCGAAGCCGTCACCTCGGGGCGTGCTGAAAATATGTGCCGACCTAGGGGTTCACCCATCGGAGACAGTGGTCGTCGGGGACACTACTTCTGACATGCTAATGGCGAAGTCTGCGGGCGTAGGTTTTATTCTCGGGGTACTGACTGGCATCGGCACTGAAAAAGAGCTCGCAAAATACGCTGACGTCATTATTAATAATGTTGAAACTATCACGACATTATTTACTGAAACAGTGAGTGAATCAACTTAATAAGTTGCTAGGCAATCGTTTAATTATATATTTAATTTTATTTATATTAGCTGGACTGGTATATATACGACTGATGTTTGTGCCTGAGGCGTAAGTCTGGGGCAGGGCATTGTTAAAATTATCCCATATTCATGGGTGTAAATATATTTTATTACTAATTGACTAATGAATTGACAAGCTTCCATAAACAACTATTGGGGACTTGCATGATAAACAAATTTGTAGATAGACATGTAGTTATATCAATTTGTGTGGCAGAGTTGGAAAAATATTTTCAACAGCAAATCAACATGCGTGAAACGAAAGCTATCAGTATGAACACAAGGAATATAGCTTCAGTTTACGCCATACCCTGGTGGCCTGGTCCCAAAGCTTTTCTCTCTATGTATTATGGTATAGGAAGCAGTATGAACCTCACTTTCGTAAACTTTCATAAATCTCATAGGCTAATCTAATCACTCTATTCACCTCTAATCACCAATCATATCACTCTATTTGAGGATTATCCAATCAGGGAAGGTGGGGCCGAAGTTATTTTTAGATGATCTTAACCAATCAGACACCTAGGTGCGTGTTCCTCTGAATAGACCATAATGCAATGCGATTTCAATATGGCAATCAGTACAACATTTAACATGTATTTTACGATAGGCCGCAAAACTTTAAAAAAAATATGCAAAGCTAAAATAGGACAATATACAGGAAGTGTGAAGACGTTGAAACATCTTGGAACAAATATTTCGAAAATATGTGGTGTTTTAACTTTTGTCGGTGAAACGTTGAGATACCAATTTTATTCCAGCCAAAAGTTTTGAATCAACACAAAAATGCGAACGGTCTCTAGAAATCTCCAACAAAATTGCAAGCAGTGTTAAAGTTGGAGAGGAACTAACGGTTACGTCCACACGTATACGTTTTCGTAGCGTTTTCATATTGTTTCAGGTAAGTAGACCATTGCTTTCTATTCCCTTGAGGACGGAGAACAATATGAAAACGCTACGAAAACGTATACGTGTGGACGTGTGAGCTGTCAGTTCTTTTATCTTGATAATTATGAGGATAGACAGATGGGCCAGTTTTTCGCCATCGTCATTTGTACAAGAAAAACGTTCGATTGTCCAACTGCTCAAGCAAGTGAGACAGGCTAGATCTCGCTTTATAGCGGACACATGCTATCGTTTAATTTTAGGAGTAACTTAAGAATATATTTTTGGTATTGTGGAATGTCGCAAAGCCAGCCTAATCAAACAGACGCGAGTGTCGCGTCGAATTAAATCAAATCACCTTTCAGCATGCAAAATCGCGGGTGTTGAATTACAATCACTTGTCAGGACCACGGTGATAGTTTGGTGTAAATGAGAGGAACGTTCTTTTAAAAAATAGCAACTCAGACCAGGTAAAGTACAGATTTATTCATTTTTAAAACCCTGACAAATTCAAACGTAGTCTATGGGAATCAAAAGGCTAAATGTGACTAGGTGAGAAATGTACGATGTATGAAACTGAAGGGTTATTCGGACAGAGCTCGCCTCTCGAAGTGGGTCCTCGGTTTTGTTGTTTTTACCTTGTAGTACAGAGAAAGGTTTACCATCACAGGAAAATGTAAACATAAGTATTATAATTACTCATAATATAGCTTCTGCCTTCATGCAATCTTTATCTCGAGAGCTTAGCCTTATATTATCAAGTTTGAATGTTTATACATGTATGTACATGTACAACCTAATTCTAAAATCCCTATAAATCCAAATCGATGTTAGCTTGTAGAAAAGTTTAACTTATGCAGCAGCCTAACTCTGACACATGCACACACGTCTTGAAAAGGCTGGTTTTGTAACACTATTTAGATTCATTATTTAGACGTGGTGTCTAAAATAATGCACCGAGACGACGAGCATGGATTTCTGTAGGGACATATATAGACCTTGTTTAGAAGCTGTGTTTATATACACATGCTGTGTTGATCTACGAAATTACGACTGGGTATTACGTATACGTTCAGAGCCTCAGAGATCAAACCTGCAACTCTTCTAATGACCGGTTAGACGCTCTTTGAGCTTCTGATATAAGTGAATGGCGAGCTATAAGGTTGCAGTGGTCACATTACACCAAGCTCGCGCATAAGTTGTAGCATGACGAATGTTGCATGAAATGTGGGGTCTACAGATCGTATAAAGGTCGTGTTATCCGTATTTGAGTTTAGCTTTGAGATTTGTCATAGTTAGGCCCGTTCCAAACGCCGCTCTTCTCATGCGCCGAACCTAATGCAAATCAGCATAAACAAAGGATTTAGGTCATTATCATTAGGTTCGGCACATAAGAAGAGCGGCGTTTGGAACAGGCCTAAAGGCTAGTTTCCACTCAGGGAAATCTTCCACAGGACAGGAACGGACAGGACAGTTTTCTTTGTCTTGTGAGCTCTCGGTCGGAACTAATGACTTTAACACAAAGGAAACTTTCCTGTCCGTTCCTATCCTGCGGAAGATTTTCCTGAGTGGAAACTAGCCTTAACTCTACGTCCGTTTTTACGTTTTGGCTATCTGCCCGGACACACAACTTCGCGCGCTTTGTATGTCGAAAAATTTGGGATTTAGCCCTATTAAGTCATTTATATAAATAATCCGTATACTCTCGGGTTTTTTACATTGAGAAATATGTATAAATGATCAGATTACAGACAGCCGGAGCATACAGGACTCAGCCCAAGCATGGTCTGCATGAGTGACTGACATGAGAAACAAAACTCGTTCTGCGAAACACGTCGAAACACGTCGGACGATTTAGTCATTTAGGCGGTATCCTGCTAACAGCTATACATATGCTTGCTATTATATGTTCAGATTGTATAGTCTCTTACTTTTAGGCACGAATAATCGTATTAACGAGTTTTCCTAAAATTACATGCATGGAAAAAATATACAGGGAATTGATTCGCATAATCAAAGATGTTAACATAAACATCTTGTTGACAGTATGTCTTGCAGCATGTGTTCAAACAGAAAGAGCCAATAGTACAGAACCAATATTAAACATTTATACAATACACAGTTGCTCGAGGTTTCGCTTGGGGGAGGCAGGGTACGTATAGTTTTCAGTTTTGGCAAACTGGGGAAAACTTCGATTGCAAAGCCTTTCGGTTGGACTCGAAATCTCGTCCCTGCCGTGGAAATATTGGGATCACAAGTAATATCTTGCATCATAGTCACTACATGTTCTGTTCTAGGAATTTTTAGTATAAGAATATTCCGAGATCAAGTTATTGGAATATTTTTTTTGTTTTCAGGTATATTAAACTCTTATGTATAAGTCGTGTAATTTCATTATTCAGAATAAAATCACGAGAACTCGATCAGTATATAACAAGCAATGGATTCGAGGTATGGGACATCGGCAGAATATCATATATCAATCTCAAAATATACCTGATAGTCCACGCATTAATTCTAACAGAAACGTAACTAATATTTCACTGCTTTTTACCAGTAACAACAATGCCAATGGTCTTTCCGCGTTTCCAGGAAAGATTTCAGACGAAAGTCTCTCAAGAGATGGCTCTGGCACTCACGGCGAACTAGAAAGGTCAGTTTAAAAAAAGAAACTTGCATCGCGTCACTTCATTTTACATTTAATACAGGATCGGATTGTAGTGTATTGCATTGTATTGCGTTGCATTGCACTGCGTTGTATTGTATTGTATTGCATCCTATTGTATCCCATTGCATCCCATTGCATCCTAATGTATCCCATTGCATCCTATTATATCCCATTATATCCTATTGTATCCCATTGCATCTTATTGTATCCCATTGCATCCTATTGTATCCCATTGCATCCTAATGTATCCCATTGTATCCTATTATATCCCATTGCATCCTATTGTATCCCATTGCATCCTATTGTATCCCATTGCATCCTAATGTATCCCATTGCATCCTATTGTATCCCATTGCATCATATTGTATCCCATTGCATCCTATTGTATCCCTTGCATCCTATTGTATCCCATTGCATCCTATTGTATCCCACTGCATCGACCCGTATATCATTCTATTGTATTGCTACTGATTCTAACTGCAATCATCCAAACCATATATTGTAGTATTTATTTATTATAATCTAGGGTGAAAATGCATCTTCAACAGGTCACAAAGAAAAATCAAGACCTTAAGGAAATGCTTCTGTTTACTGTAAGCTTTTATTAGTGTAACTTAAAAGGGAAACTTAAATGGCAAGTGCTGAAGTAAAATATTGCATTAAAACCAAAGTTATACGACTGTCCTGATTTCAATTCTCTTCTTGTAGACCCAAGAGTTGGAGAAAGAAAGAGAAAATTCACGTAGAATCGTCCAAATTCTAACGGAACGTCTGATGGAGTCCAGAGAAATAATCAACAAACTGGAAGTGGAAAATGTAAGATCTGTCGCACACACGTTGTTGCACAATGCCCCGAGATCATTGACAACTTGTTCATAATTTGTTTATTTTAGATGAGATACAAGAAAGATTGTGTACTCGCAGTTGAATTGCTTCAGTGTAATAAAAGCGTAGACCAAGGACGGGTCTTGTCTACTATAAAGAAGGTAAATGGACTTTATAAAGTACTATACTACTCAGGCTTTGGACTGGTCATTGTGTCAAAGAACAATGGCTGAGTATTGTAGAACAATGCATGGCTGTCCATTGTTTCAAGGCAAAATAGCACAATGACCAGCCCAAGCATGGTGCTATTCACGTGAATGCCCCAATCCAATACTATAACCCCATTTAACCAGGCTTAACTTCAGCGGCGAGAGGCTGGCTAAGGCAGCGCGCTAACAGCTTCCGCCACCGAAGACAGTTAAACTTGGACTTCTCTTCTAATATCAATAGCTATCCGATCACGCAAGTAAACCTCAAGCGAGCCAAAACAGCTACCAGAGTCGGACCGGCACAATATCCATGACAGAAAACCAACTGACCATGCTCAACAGAAATGAAATACCAAGCAAAGAAACCAAGGTTTTTCAAAAACCATCGAAGACCACAGACGAAAAAACCAGAAACGACACGAAAGACGTGGAAAATGTTAAAACGGCATTGTTTCTGGAGGAAAAGCCGATTGAAAATTCGAACATGAAGGGTGAACAGTTGGTATCGAATAAGCAAAGGTCATCTGCACGGGATAAAACAGCCTCGGCAGAAAAAGAATCATTGTTGACACAGGGGGAAGATTTTGTAGAGGATACTCCGTCTTTATCGCCAAGTGGTCGACCTAATGTCTACAAAAAGATGCCTGAAGATGATGTATCAGCAACGGAGGAAGATAAACAGTATGTTGGTGAAAATAAAACACAACTTAGTGAAGATGACAGAGTGTTGGTAAAAGAGGACGAGTCATTTGCGAACCAGAAAACCTTTTTGCAAGAAAACGGGACGCCAGGACCTTTGACAAGTACACGAGAACCGTTACCACAGGAAAATAAAACTGCAACAAAAGAAAAGAACATGGCGACGAAAGAGAAACCACTTCAGACGGAAATAAAGTCATCTTTGATAGACGGCGATACAAAACTGGCAAAAGAGAAGCCATCAATGAAAGATGGGGAGTATTTGGCAAAGGGGGATGCTTCACAGGGACAAGATAGAGAATCATTACAAGATACTTCCATCATACAAGATAATACAACAACGACCAGAGACGATTCGTTGGCTGACGACAATAAATCGATGGAAAACGATGATTCACCATTGGAAGAACAAGAAAAACTCTTGATACCTGAAGCCAAACAGTCTGGAGGTGCTCTTTTGGAAAAGAGTTCTTCACCTGAAATTAATACGCCAGCATCAAAAGTCCCATCACTGGACGAAAACTCACTTGCAGAAGAAAGTAAATTATTGGCTAACGGCAACGAGGCGTTGGCAGAAAATGAGAAATTTTTGGTAAAGGATTCACCACCAACAACAACAAAAGAAGTTAAAGCAAAGTCGTCGGTGTGCCAAGGTAAGCTAATATGGAAGTGACCTTACTGCATGAGTTTTGTTTCACAATTGAATTTCGGAATTTTTCAATTTTTTAAAAAATCACGAAAATTTGTTCGACATTTAATTTCGAGAATTTCGGAATTTTTTAAAAATATAATAGCGAAATTTTGATATCGCTAAAAATAATTTAATCTCACTATAGATGACACACCGTCAACAGAAAAGAACTCGATGCACGAAGATAAGGATACTTCAAAAGATAAAGAGACAGAAGATGACACATTCTTAGCTGAAGAGGATACGCCATTGGTATAACACGACCACAAGTCGGGGTCATTCGGGCTACGTCGTCGTGCAGTCGGAAGATCCGATTCGCAATTTCGCATAAAACTTGGTATATGATTGGACGAATAAAAAACGACAATCATCCGACAACGAAGATTAATTACACTAAATTGAAAACTTAAGACAAAGATTTTTTCATCATTGGCTCCAAAGAGTTAAACTTCAATTTCTAACCATAACCACAAATTAAATTATATAATTATTGTATTTAGATTTGCTTGAAATATTATTTAAATTAATTGTAATATGTATACGTTTAATAAGTGTAACAGAAATTGAAAAGAAGTTTAACTTTTTTAAAAAAGATAAAACGGTATTTTTGTGATTTGATTCAATGATCACAATGTTAAAAATGTTTATTATAAGTTACAACAAAGTTCAATTATACAAAATTGGATATGAATTTGTCAAATTAATTAATTCAATACTTATATTTTACAACGCGCCATTGTTACAATTTCAATTTGTTCATAGCCTTAAGCCGTGTTTACACGGCCAAAATTTAAGCGGGATCTGAGCCACATCTGACTTTAAGCGGGTTTAAAATGTCCGTGTAAACAGATCGGCGTAAATTAATCGCGATTAGTTTGCACCACCTCAAGGAGGTGGATTAAACTGAGCACGATCAGTTAATCGCGCTTAACTTGGCCGTGTAAAACGCAACGGGATTGAAAAACGCTTGCTATTAATACGATAAAATGCATTTTTTTGCCCTGCTGTAGAAGCTTCCATCTCGCTATTCTTTGTTCCTTTGTTTGTTTGTTTGTTTGTTTGTTTGTTTGTTTGTTTGTTTGTTTGTTTGTTTGTTTGTTTGTTTGTTTTAGTTATTACTCTTTCTCGTGTACCGATGTCTTCGGTTGTTCTTTGACGCACGCTACCCATACGAAGCTTCCAAAACCAAAAATATAGCTCGTCCGCCATGTTGAATAATGGTGTACGTGTTTTAGTAAGGGATTATGAAATGACCGTGTAAACGCACCAAGGTGGCGCATTTTAAGCACGCTTAACTTAAGCGTGCTTAAATTTTGGCCGTGTAAACAGGGCTAAAATGAGATTTTTACGCGACTGTGCATGGTCCAATGCATATATAGTCCGTACCCGAATATAGCTGTAGTTGTAGTATATAGCTGTAGAACAGCTTTTGTGTTGTTTTAGAACTTTAACTGTTCTAATAACACGCTAAAGGTGAAGTAACGAGCAACAAATCGCTGCAACAAAGTTTCGTTGCAAGTTGAATAAAAATGTTGCCCGTATTACCTCACCTTAAACGAAAGTTAACGAAGAATGGCCGTTTGTGATGTCGCCCTTTACTACTTCACCTGTACAAGAAAATTCTTCCATTCCAGTCACAGCTGGCGAGCAGGCTGGGTATAGTTGGACTCCAAGCGACATCCATGCAAGGTTGTGAGTGCAAAGGAAAGCTCTTCAGGACGTTTGACGTGCGGTAGTTGTAAACAAAGATTGTACCATCGGCCGAACCACTTGCTACTAAAGTACCATCTGGACTGATATTGAGACCAATGTGATACCCCGAGACCTGTGGAAGACGCAGAAGTCGTGTCTTAAAACTACGAAAATTACTACTAACTGAACTCTGTTTATACTGGATAATCCTATAGACCCTTTTAATAAGTGCAGAGTACGTCATTTTCCGCACTTGACTTGACGTGTTTTCAGCCTTTTTAATTCTATTGAAAACATACAAAAGCTAAGACAAGAAACGGAAAATTTGAAAATAAAAGGTCTATATCGTGCACTTTTAAAGCCTGGTTTCCATATAGCCGTAAGAGCCGGCGGCATGGCTGCGGCAAATGGTCCAATCGCATACAGCTTTTTATTGCTCGCTAATTCAACACTGTCTATGATTGGACCATCGCCCCTTGCCGCAGCCATGCCTCCGGCTCTTACGGCTATATGGAAACCAGGCTTAAACTGTTCTTCTTACTCCAAGAGGTTCAGTAAGAGCCATTCCTCATTGGTCGGTCCAGTGTTACTACAGGGGGAAACCTGTAGTGATTGGTGGAATCAAACTGGAGGCACTTTTCTCACACGAGGTGAAGGTGAAATGTAAAACGGAGAACTACATTGAGCAGGAATCAATCCCGGGTCGCATGCAGAGGTGAAAAGCACGATGCGCTAATTGATCTGTTATTAGTAATCTATTTTCATATTCACTTACATGATGGCCTTCAAACCTTTTGAACTTATTCAGTTTATATGGAGATCTCTGGGAGAATACTGCTATATAGCCAGCATTACATTGAGCTAAGAATGTGTTGTCAGTTGGATGGATTTGTAGAGCAGTGCAGGTATAGGCTTCCTGAAAGATTGGAGGAATGTTAAGAAGTTTCTTGGAGAGAATGATACTTGGTGGAAGAGAGAAAGGAAAGAAGGAAGAAAGTGGAGGAGGGAGGAAAGTGAGAAGGAGGAAGAAAAGGAAAGGAAGGAAGGGAGGAAGAAAGAAGAAAGTGACTAGAAAGGAAGGAAGAGAGGGAGGAAGGAAGGAAGGAAGGAAGGAAGAGAGAAAGGAGGGAAGGAAGAGAAGGAGGAAGGAAGGAAGAGAGAAAGGAATGGAGGAAGAGATGAAGGAAGGAAGAGGAGGAAGGAAGAGAAAGGAGGGAAGGAAGAGAAAGGAGGGAAGGAAGAGAAGGAGGAATGAAGGAAGCGAGAAAGGAATGTAGAAAGAGAAGGAGGAAGGAAGGAAGGAAGACAAGGAAGGAAGATAAGAAGGGAGGGAGGAAGGAAGGAAGGAATAGAGGGGGATGGAAGGAAGGACAAAAAGAAAGGAAGGAAGGAAGGAAGGAAGGAAGGAAGGAAGGAAGGAAGGAAGGAAGGAAGGAAGGAAGGAAGGAAGGAAGGAAGGAAGGAAGAGAGAGAAAAAAAAGAGAAGGATGAGAGGAAGGGGGAAAGGAAGAAGGAAAGCCCAAATGGAGGAGACAAGCAAGCAAGCAAGCATATAAATAATTAAAGTTATGTACCTGGAAAACTTGGTTGGACAAAATTGTGGAGGTATTGTAATCCCAAACCATAATTCCCTTGTCTGTTGAATTACGTTTTAATACTTCAGCAGCGGAAATAAAACTTTTGCCATCAGGAAGAAAAGCCAAGTCTTGAATTTGACCAAAAAATGACTTGTACATGCAAATAAACTAAACCACAACAATTTAAATTACATTAGAATAAATTGTAAAGTTTTTAATTTTTATATAATTAACTGTTAGTAAAACCTTTTGCGTTCTGACATCCCATGCAAAGATGCCATCATTGGATGTGCCTGACAGGAACACATTGGGATCAGTGGGGTGATACTGGACAGATGTGACAAAGGAATTATGACTAAGCACACAAATCTCCTGCCCTGAAAAACAAAAGAAATACCACACAAATAAACAATTATGTGCAGAGAACTATATACCACACAGGAACAAGAGCTTCAATTGAATTAATGCCACAATCATAAAAGTAGTGTTATAGTAATACAACCATATATATATATATATATTCAGGGTTCGAAATAGCAGCCGGCTGCCAGCGATAGCCATCAGTTTTAGGACCTTGCCGGTGATTTCTAATTTCAAAATATAACTCAACTTTGTGTTATCGGCAAAATCACTTTTGCCAAGATCAAAATTATGGTAAATTGTTTTGATTTCTCTGTATATGATCGTAAAAGAAATCAGTATTTGCTTAGCCAGATTGTGTAAACAAGGGTCAGACTAAGGGAGCCATTGCAAAGATGAACGACCGTGATGAGAACGTAACTTTGCTGCTTGGGAAACAGCCGGCAAAAATTTTGACCTATAAAAAACAGCCTACAAAATTAGGCATATTTTCCAGAACGTTATTTCGAACCCTGAAATTCAAATATTATATATATATATTCAAATATTAAGATTTTGTCAAAAACTTAATTACTGGTATGTTAATATCGCAGTGAATTGTCAAAAGATTGGTGGAGTTGGACAGACCTACCCAAATTAATATCAGTTATTCTTGCCATCTTGTCATAACCACCACTTAAAATTTGCAAACCACAATGACTCCATTTTGCATCCTTTACTGCTTGCGTGTGATTTTGTACTTGGTGGACGCAACATGGAGTTGTCTGTACATTCCATACCTTAACAACAGAATCCATTGACGCAGACAATAAAAAGTCTGTAAAACAAGGATTCCAAGCTATCCTGTTCACACATCCCTGGTGTGCCTCAAAATCAACTTGTACATGTCCCTTGGGTACTCTGTATTGCAAACTTGTATTCTGAGAAAATGCTTCAGCCTTTTGAAAAATTCCAGAACGTTTTGAGGGCAGGGAAATGGAACCACTTTGAGTCTTGTCATTGTTTTTTGACTCATTAATTAACTTTGTCCGTTTTGATTTTGGTATATATGGTTTGACAGAATCCTTTCCAGACACAGTCGTAACAGTGCTTTCTTCAGTCATATGTCCCTTAAACTTTACTGTGTTATTCTTTAGTAAACTGTCAATGTTTGTTGATGCATCGTAGCTTTCGTGTTGCTGAGATAGTGATGAAACTGCAGATTCTCTATTATTACTATAAGGAACAGCTTGTCTCTTCCTTTTGTATGATGACTGGATTTCTTGTCTAGATACATGTTCTTCCCTTATAGTACCCCAATTGTCCTGCTTTTCACCATCATGTGAATCATTTTCAGAATCAGAACTTACATACGAAGCAATAGAATCCATTGTTCTCTTTGGAGAACATTAAGATGGAAGAGCTGCAGAACAGGTCATGTACATTAATATCTTGTTGATATAATGCTTCAGTTATTGTGAAAAATAATTCAATAAAACTACCCAGATCAATGGCAGAATCCAATAATTCCACATAATATAAAAGTTGTAACTTGTAATTCCTCTGGATGGTAAAAATACAGTGCATGATGGGAAGGATGGAAGTAATTTAGTAATCTTCCCACAATGCAGCATTTAAACAACCCAACTTCGTTCCTGGGGCCTGGGAGTTAAAAATTGACGGGGGGTGTCGCAAGTTTAGAGATATTGAGCCTGTCGTAATTCCTGCTCAGCAGTTTCAGACCTAGTTTTATAATACTTCATCTTGTACGAAATGATTTTATACGTGCAGTATAAGATGAAGTACTACAGTAATGAAACGCCGCGGATCACAAAAAGTGCATTGCAGAAGAGTGTTGATGGCAGAAATGTTTACTTGTTTTTTTTTGAGAAATAACACTTGTTTGTACCCATTATGAGGAAGCCAAAGCAAAAAGTAGAACAAAAATTGGAAATACCAGAGTGTTTTTTGAAACAACTGAAAGGTAAGGCGTAAGGACGTTTATATTGTTGTCAAGGTGCTGTTGCACCGCCATTTTATTGTGACTCACGTCTCACGTGGCACACGTGTGTGTACTATTTTCTATTTTTGGATTACTTTTAGTTAATTTTTTAAACATATTGCTGCCAATCCTCGCTCTGACACTTGCATATTTATAACCACACTATTTTTATTTAATATATTGAATACCAATGTTGGATGTCTAAAGGCTCCACATGTCACAAAATAATACAGTATGTCTAATATATAGTAATTCATATCCTTATTTTATTTTAGTACTGCAGGAAAGGACAGATGGTTCATCAGCTATTGATTTTTTGTTGTGGTCTGTGGAAGAGACAGATACCACAAAACAAACTTCAAGTTTGAAAAAGGTATTTTACTATGTTTTGTTTACGGATTTTAAAGACTAGGATTTAAAAAATGGGGGAGGGAGGATAGGGGAAAGTAAGGGGCCCTAAGGGCCAGGAAAGAAGGTATCGGGGAATTAAAAATAAAAGAGAGGTAAAGAAGGAAGGAGGGAGGGAGGAAGGGAAGGAGGGAGGAAGGGAAGGAGGGAGGGAGGAAGGGAAGGAGGGAGGAAGGCAAGGAAGGAAGGAAGGAAACAAGGAAGGAAACAAGGAAATGAAGAAGGAAGGAGGGAAGGAAGGAAGGAGGGAGGGAAGGAAGGAGGGAGGGAAGGAAGGAGGGAGGGAGTGAGGGAGGGGGAGGGAGGGAGGGAACGAAGGAAGGAAGGAAGAATGAATGAAAGGAGGAAGGAAGGAAGGAAAGAAAGAAAGAAAGAAAGAAAGAAAGAAAGAAAGAAGAAAGAAAGAAAGAAAGAAAGAAAGAAAGAAAGAAAGAAAGAAAGAAGGAAGGAGGGAGGGAGAGCAGAGTAAAGGAAAGAAGGAAAAAATGACAGAAAGAACTCTAACTGGATCTATGTTTGTTTGATTTTTTTTCAAACTGACTAATTGTAGCCTGCTGTTAAACTTCAAATATTTTATTGAATTATTTTTTGAATTTTCCAGGCCATTGATGATTTGAAGAAATTATTGTCTAACTATAACAATCTTGACGTGGTGGCTATTTGTCTTCAAGTGTTATGCTATATTTTTATGGACTGTGATGCCAAAAATCCATGCAGAAGGACCATTGCAAGGTTAGATGCTTGTACATGTAGGTGTTGCTTATTGTTGTTTTTTTCTTTATTTTTTAAAAAAAAAATTATTTAATTTTATTTACATGTATTTTTGTAATGTAACGTAATGTAATGTAATGTTTTATTTTTATTTATTGATTTTTATTATATAAAATAGAGTGTTTTATTGATTTTTCCACCACTAATAAAAGTGATAATCTCACATGTGCGATTATTTATGATAATCGCACATGTGACGATTATCGCTGAATCAGCGTTATAGTTTAATGCAATTTTTGCAAGGCAATAGGACAATTTTTTTATATAATAAACAGAACAATACATGGATGCTTGGAAATATGAAATTTATTTCGAGTGTTGACCAGGATATGTCACTTGTTCGCTTTGCTCACTCGTGAGATATCCTGGTCAACACTTGAAATAAATTTCATATTTCCGCACATCCATGTATTATTCTCTATTTATTGATTTTTATTGATTTTTATTTATTGATTTTTATTTATTGATTTGTATTTATTTTTATTTATTTTTATGCAATGGATTTATCAACATTTATCATCTGTATGTCATTGCATTATCTAATTGAAATCTATATATTTTAGTTTCTTTCAAGGTCTACATGGACCTTTCTGGATACAGACTCTGGAATATATGAACCAAGCTCTCCTTAAAACTGTAGAAAATGTTACAAAGGCTTCTATTTCTTGCAAAGTGAGATATTAATATTTACAGTATTATGAATTATTTTATTGCAGCTTTTGCTAATTTAATTCTTTTTTTATCTTCACATTTTTATTTTTATTCTTTTTTTTCCATTTTATTCTTTTCTTTCATCTTTTTGAGTGAATTCATTCTCTTTTTTACTTTCTTTTTAATGTAGCCTGATGAAGATGTTGATTTCAGGAAGCATATTGATACAGTTTGTTCTCTGCTGGAAAACTTTGCAATGGGTTAGTAGTTGTAGGCTGGGTAATATTTAGGAATTACAGGGGCAAGAAGAGTCTGTTAATAAACTTAGTTATGCAGTTGGGTTTTTTGTTTTTTTGCAAATACTGTAAAATGAATTAACAATTTAAAGTAATTAAAGCTCATTTCTGTTTGTTTTTTTTAAATTTTATTTAGGTGAAAAATGTGTATCTATGAGTGTAATAACTGGTGAGTTATCAAAGCATAAAACTTTTGAAAATATTGAAGCTTTAAGTGCTTGCAAATCAACTGTAGTTTAATGGGTGCTGATGATAGTTATATAGACGTAACAATATTGTATTTTTCTAGTTCTTGAATTTCTAGTGATGTCTCTTGAATGTCAAGTGATTAGAGAAAGGTAAGTTGAACCAAACTCTCTTCAACATTGTGATCATGCAAAATGCACTAAGTTTGCATCATTACAGTATATGCATGTTTTTTAGAAATATATATATATATATATTATAAGTTCAAATGATTTATATGTCAAAATTTTTCAACCTAGTCTAGTAGGCACACCTGCCCTTCAGACAGCTGCTATGCTAGACTGCTTGGTTACAATCAAAGCTACTATGAGTGTGGTTCAGAAATGTAATGAACAACTAAGTCAGGAATTGAATAATGAGCAGAAAGTAATACAGCTGTTCCAACGATTTCTCAAAGTTATTGCCCAGATTCTTAAAAATGGTAAGTGTTTCGTTTTGATAAGGTGGTTGGTTACTAAAAGTTGGTTAGTTGGTGGGTGAATTGGGTTGGTGAATTAGCCTATAATTGGTTGACCAGTTGGTAGGTATGTGAGTAAATGCACCTCTTTATTTTATGTTCTTCTTGCTACCAGATGCCTTCTTTCCTGATTGCCGAAGTGCAGCTGGTATGGTGTTTCCACTTATTGTACAAATATCAACAACAGAGGATACCTTAGTTCCTATAGTAAGTTTTGATGAGTAAGTGTTACAGTATCTAAGGTAGGGTTCCTCCCACATACTGTAAAATACACAACATCCAGATTTTTTACTACACAACTTACTATATTAAATGTGTGACATTATACTTGTGTCAATTGCTTTGTAGATTGTCTCCTTGTTTTTTCCATGTTATATAAGGCAGCCAGCTCTTGTTGAACATTCCATTTCTTCTCATTGGATCTTCGCCGCTCTTCATTCCCTGAGTGCCAAAGGTACGTGGAGGAAAGTCAGGAAACCCACTTACCTGCCCACCTGTATTTTTCTCTCTCTTGCAGAGCCTGACACTCAGGTTAATGTAATGTACATGTAATGTACAAGTGATGTACATGTGATTTACATGTGGTGTACATGTGATGTACATGTAATATACAAGTGACATACATGTGATGTACATGTGATTTACATATAATGT
The DNA here is from genome assembly GCA_035771165.1 of Paragorgia papillata. Taxonomy (NCBI): domain Eukaryota; kingdom Metazoa; phylum Cnidaria; class Anthozoa; order Scleralcyonacea; family Coralliidae; genus Paragorgia; species Paragorgia papillata. The sequence continues at coordinate 1,217,903 of JAWNZC010000189.1, forward strand.
ACATGTGGTGTTCATGTAATGTAGATGTGATTTACATGTGATGTGGATGTGATGTACATGTGGTGCACATGTGATGAACATGTAATGTACATGTAATGTACAAGTGATGTACATGTGATTTACATGTGGTGTACATGTGATGTACATGTAATATACAAGTGACATACATGTAATGTACATGTAATGTACAAGTGATGTACATGTGATTTATGTGTGGTGTACATGTGATGTACATGTAATATACAAGTGACATACATGTGATGTACATGTGATTTACATGTAATGTACATGTGGTGTTCATGTAATGCAGATGTGATTTACATGTGATGTACATGTCATGCACATGTGATGTGCATGTGGTGTATTTTCTTTACTTTTAATATTTAAAAATATTACATCATCTGGAGTTTAGTTGTTTGTTTTAATTGGTATTTTTTCAATTTATAGATATATCTGGGTTTTCATATCTTAGTGTCTGTCGTGGAGTGATGACTATGGTGGCAAGAGATGCTCTGGTGACTAAACAGAATGTAATTACATTATATCAAAATGTTTGTGAAAACACTTTCTTAAACATATTTAAAATAATATATGTTTCCACATGAATTCTGTGTTACCTGCTTGATTAAAACTAGCAGTGTGAACAGATTACCGGTAATAAATACAGTACTGCACTTATTTTGAAGAGTACATTTACTATTAATGTTCTCTGTTTTACAGTATCTTTGCAGAAAAGAATCAAATAACACCCAGGGGACTCTTTTGCTCGATGTCTTATTTCCTGAAATAACATCTTTATGTTCAAAGTAAGCACTGTACTGTAATTATAACTGTAGTGTTCTTCTGGTAAAAGAAAATCCATTTCAACAGTTTCAAACTCAGCTACATTCACAGTGGTTGGGGTGTGCATTGATTTTATTATTTTTTCCTATATTAATTCCTAGACTTAAAGATTCTAGCTCCTTAGTGGCATTCCGCACATTGGCATGTTGGACTTCTGAGACAAGGTAAAACGTTCTTCACAGTCTTACCATAATTGAAACAAACTACCATATTTCCTTTTGTTAAGCCGGCCCACTGACTCGTCAATCAAGCCCGCGCTTTTTTATTTTTTTACAGACTTTGAAAATTAAATAAGCCTTCCCCCATTCTCTAATAATAAGCCCCACTTACTCATGGTGTACTTCTCCCCTATAAAGATATGGGTATTTGAAAGTGAAAGTACATTTTGATTTAACAGGGAAGCAATTTCCAATGCAGCAGTTGATGATTGTTTCAAAGCACGTTTGATTGGAACATCAGAAATTATTCAAACATTGCTCAATTTTGTATGGAATTACTGGGATCATCCATTGGAGGTATAGATTTGTAGAAATGTATAACATTTTTAGTGATTATATTATAACTTTATTGCATTATATTATTTATTATATTATAATTTTATCTTGTATTGCAATTTTTAAGGCAATGAGGTATCACACTCGGGAGATCTTTGATAATGTGGTTAAGATGCATGTCATTGCAAGTGGCAATGGTAAGGTTTTCATTTGAAAATAACTTTGCATGTGTTACTGTATCTCAGGTTAATAAGTTGTACACATGGCTTTTAGAACTTAAAATTCTTTGTTTTCTTAAAAGAACCTCTGTGTGATCCATTTATGGAAGAATTGTCAAGAAAGTTATGTGAAATGGATTGCTTTGTTCGTGGAAAGTATGGACCTCTTTGTTGTCTGGTAAACATTTTGGGAGCTCAAACCATTCTGAACTTCCACCCTACAGTCCCACAAGATCTTATGGTAGTAATGTGTGATCAATCAATTGTTCCCCATGTATGTTATTTACTTGTACTTACATAATTTGATTAGTTGATATAAAAAATAGTGTTGCATCGGCAGTGACGTGTTATGATGTATATATATAACGAAAGTTAAAAAATGGCAATTATGGTGTTGATGGTGACAGCCATCATTGTGGTTGTCATCGTGATGATGGCAGCGATATATGATGGTATGTACGGTCTTTTATTATATGGCTGGGTTTGATTTCCGGTCCGTACGCAAAACGACGCGCGTTGATTGGTTCCCGAGAGGTCGGGACTTTACGATATTGACCCCGGGTCAATACGCTTTTTTCTCGGCCCTGTAAGTTTTGGCGGGAAAATTTCTGAGTTGATTTGAATTCAAATACAATAGAACTAGGTATCTTTATTCAAATATTCTGAACAATAAAATGTGTTGGAACATTACTGCTGGTTTTCTTTAAAGCTGTTTATCTAAAACATGACAAATAAAAGCCGCACTGGTGTAAACAAGAAGGCCAAGAAGCGACACGAAAAAGTTAATAACAGGTAAGGTAAACAGCATACTCCGAAGACAAAAACAACGCTCGAAACTTAAAAATAGAATGAACCAATAGCCATATAATAAATTCCTTATTAACCTCGTTTGCTCGGTCTGTACGGGAAAGTATTTGCCCTCGGTTTTATCGCACAAACCTCGCTCCTTCGTCGCTCGGTCTGTACGAAAACCTCCGGCAAATACTTTCCCATACAGACCTCGCACTCGGTTAATAAGTTCTTAGTATAAGTAGTGGTTTTGTTGATAGAGGTGATGTCTTATTCATTGTCTTCTTCATTCGTTGTTGATCCTTGTGTTGCTTTCATTTTGTTTGTTTTTTCTGTGTTGTTCCGTCGTCTTCTTTATGAATGATGTTGTTGCCATATTTTTTGTTTTATGTACATGTATGTAGGCGATGGAGTTTGCCGAGAAGATGTTTCAGTGCCACCTTGAACAACTCTCGAAAGAAATGGATCAATATTTAGAAGTCTGGTTCAAGGTAATTAGAGACTATAACTAATTTTATTTAAAGTTTTAAAAGTCATTGTTTATAAATTGATGAGAAAATACACAAAAAAATAATATTTTTTGTTGTTGTATTTCTTGGCTTGTATTATTTTTTGGGTTTCCAGCTTTCGCCGTCATGTCGCTTTTGTGACTTCGTTTAATTTTCTTTTTCTTTGTTTTTCTTGGGTCAAATAGTCACAGCGTATTTAATTCAACTGTTAAATTAAACCATTAGCCATTTTTTTCTTAAATATTATGTGCTCTGTTCTTCAAGATGTGGGTTGTTCCTGGATTAAGGAGACTGTCATGCGGCGTGAAAACTGTGAGAAAACACGTCACAGAAGTGAGTAACCACGCTGTTGTATTTAAAAAACTCGTCACGACACGAAACCTAGCTATCACGACACGTACGAAGTTAAAAAGGGCACGAGATATGCTTGTACAACACAGGGTAAACAGCCTAGTAAGCTTAGTGTTTTATTAGCTTCTCAGTTGTTTTGTTTTGGCATTCTATATTCTATATGTATGTGCTGGAAAAAGTTCTTTTCTTTTGAAAATAATACTTAGTTTTCAACATGTAAAGTAAAAAAAAAACCCGCATTGAAAAATATCGTGTCGAGCCTGAGCGGTACGATATTTTCCGTGGTGAGAAATCCCGTATATTGCATCAGCGTTCTGATTGGCTAACAGTTTTCGCGCCAAAACATTGTCTTCGAGGCGAAGACAACGTTTTGCTTGCCTTTTATCGTTTTGTAAAAATAACAAAAGTTTGTAAGGAATTAGATACAGTAAGATGAATATAGTGAACAAGAAGGTCATTGTGAATAATTCTAGCAGGAACTAAACGGTAAGAAACACGTTTATATTGGAAACAATGTACATTTTTGCGTGTTGTGAACTGTGAAGTGTTATATTATTGACGCCAATGTTGTTCTTCAGGCATCGTTGTTTTGCCTTCATTGTTGTGTGTCAGACTCAGCCACCTCATTATTTTCATATAATAAACATTTAATGCTTTCTACGTCTTTATTTAATTAATCGTTGTCATGCACCATAAAACTTGCTCGCTTGTATATCTCGTTGGTTTATTTAATACTTCAGAAATAACAATTTTTGTTGAGGCTTTCGAAACGTCAGTTGCCATCTCCAACATTCATTCCCCAGAATACCCCAACGGCCCAATCTAACCAACTCTAATAATTTACATACAGTGTGTACATACACATTGTTGCTTTCAAGGGTTAAAATTAATCTAAAAAGAACGAATATGTAGAATGCAGTATACACGAATAAACGGATTTAAACTGATTATTAAATATGATTTATTACGAAATGACAGTTTATATTGAGCAAGTTAGTTAGTTAGTAACAATATTTATTCAGGAAGTCCACTCACAAAAGTGATTTTCAGTGGAGCCCTGCATAGGTAAAATATATACATACATATTTATATATAACAGATATAGCAGAAACGGTACGGTATAACAGATACAGAATCAGAACAATATAAATGAAAAATTACAAAACTAAAAATTAAAGTTTTAAATGTTTCTTAAGTTTAAGTTTAAATAATGAAAAAAGTTCAATGTTCCGAAGTTCTTCTGGTAAAGTGTTCCAGTCTTGAGCACCGTGGTAGGTGAATGACTGTTTCCCCCAGTTCCTGTTGACTCGTTGTAAGTGTAATTTATGTTTGTTTCGGGTGTTGTAATTGTGGATATCAGTAGTGTGTTTGAAATTAAAATCAGAGTCAACGTCATTGTTTAAACATTTATACATGATAAGGCAACGGTGAAAGAGCCTGCGCACTGATAGTTCACTCTAGTAAATTATTTCGGTGAAAGAAAGTGAGATATGTAATCGTCTTTATACTTGACCGCATTTTATCTGTATTTTTATTTAAATATAAACTCTTAAATAATAAATATAACTCTTTTTTCCATATATTACGTTCGCACCAGTATTACATCCCGAAGTTACTCAAATGCTGTCCAGAATCCTTGCATTTGATAATACGTGAATTGCAGGAACCTGTAAATTCTGATGAAGGTTGGTCTTACAGTTAATGCTTGTACTAGTAAAATTATAAATACTCAAATGTTATTGTTGTTGTTGTTAGTGATGGTGGTGGTTGTGGTCTGTCTGTCTGTCTGTGTGTCTGTCTGTGTGTCTGTCTGTCTGTCTGTCCGTCTATCCGTCTGTCTGTCCATCCATCCAACCATCTGTCTGTCCATCCATCCAACCATCTGTCTGTCTGTCTGTCTGTCTGTCTGTCTGTCTGTCTGTCTGTCTGTCTGTCTGTCTGTCTGTCTGTCTGTCCATCCGTCTGTCTGTTTGTCTGTCTCGGTGCCATGCTAGTGGTGGTAAAGTAAGCGGAAGTCCAGATGCTGGTAAAGTGATTGTGAGTATTTTCGTTGTTGGTGGTACAGCTGCTTTTGCTACTGACGGTGTTGCTGTTAGTCTGTTACTGATAGTCTGGCACTGTTAATGAATCTGTTGCTCTCTTACTGCCACTCTCACTCTTACAGTTAGAACAATTTTATAGACTTGGTGTTTCTGTTCATGCGACTGCATGCAGTCTGTTGCTAAAATAAATTTACGTTTCAGGTGGTAGTGGTTCAGACAATGTTGGTTGTCTTGTGACATGTCTTAAAACGGCCAGACGATTGGGTTTACTGCCACGAGCTGAGCTTTTTAACGAAGATGAAGAGAGCACTAACGAACTTTGGCAAGATACCATTCCTTTGGCTATTTTGGAGCAGTCACTTTGTCACTTGGATGACGAGGTAAGCGACAAAAAATTTAATAAAATTAACAACTTTTATGAAATCTTGGCATAAAACGCTTGATAGAAATCGTATGAACGCAAAGCCTATCTCTGCATATGGGCTTAAACCCGTACCCAGTCTCTGGGCTATTCCGGCGCTTCCTAGTCCGTATTAAAACATTTTCTAAGTTTCCCTTCGATACGAACATGTTTGTGCCCTCAGCCAATCACGTCTTGCTAATCCCAATTTTAAAACGATTAACTTTTGAACATGTTTTGAACATGTTTTGAACATGTTTTGAATGTGTTTTGACCGAGGGGTCCGCCACGGCCATCAAAAGCGTACGAGATTTCGAAATGACGTGATTTCTGAACTGATTTCCGCTGATTTCATTACTGATTTCAAGATTTCAAGTTGATTTCAGATTTCGATATGGATTTCGTGATTTCTATGGTGATTTCGTGATTTCTTTGGCGATTTCCAGATTTCAATGGTGATTTCCAGATTTCTACACGGATTTGATGATCGATTTTCTTTGATTCGCTATTTATATCAAGAAATTACAAGCCTCAAACCGCATTTTCCCTGTTTCTGACTTGTTAATGGCGATGGTATACTAACTAAAACGGTCATAATCCAAGGAAAAACCTACAACTCGGCTTTAATACAATAACAAAATCAGCTTCCACAAGCACGAGATATATATTAATAGGTTGAAAGCATGGTTAACTCATCCCTGTCCGAGGGGCTTACCCAGATCTTCAGAATTAAACCTTTCCTAATCAAGCCCATCTTTGGTTTGGCATTTAATACCACTTTAATATACACCAGCATCTAATTACTGATACCAAACTCCTTTTTATAGCCATTAAATTTTGAATTTGAAGTGAAGTTTCTATTGATATTTACTTTCATCATTCGATTAGCTAGTGAATCGTTTTCCCATTTATCAGGAAATTCATAGGAAAAAATTAAAAATATATGCGAAATCACAAAATTTGCGAGGGCGAATGAAAGGATGTTCATTAGTGTTAAGCAGTGTTAAGCCATGAAAGAATGTGTTAAGAATGTTAATAAGGAAATACCTAAACTTCCTCCAGATATTCAATACCTGCACTTGTCAGTATATACATCACATTATCTCTAGCACTCTCGTTATATTATGTGATTGCTGAGCTTACATTTTCTAGCAGAATTACGATGAAATAACATTAATTGTATCTTTTGACGCTAATAAAAAGCAGCGCAAGGGAACACGCAGACAAAACGTATGAACTGGAATTAAGAACGAAGATTATCGCAAACTCGTTTCCAGTCTCTCAGAGATTTAAGTTGATTTCATTCTCATATATCATCGCGATCTGATTGGTTGTTCACTTGTTCAAATTCAAAGAAATAAACAGTATTTGAGACACGAAAACTGACAACGAACTAATCATAGTTTAGCCTGCGTAGCAGGCGTTCTGTTCTGGGGGAAAGGGTTGAGAGGGGCAGCGGAAAGAGGCTTGAGAGGGCGCCGGTGGAGCGCGCGCGAGAGGCGAGAAAAAATAAAGCGAGGCGATTACATATCAGCACGAAGCCACCTAGAATATTCAATACATATAGTTTTGCCTAACAAGCTGATCTCTCATTTGCAAACGTATAGTTAAGGTTTATGTTCTCCAAACGCTTCGAAAGCTTAAAAAGAACATTCCGTATTCAGCTTCATTTGACTACGCTTTGTATTCAGTTCCTTGCACTATAAATTTAAAAAGGTCTTGACGTCTTGTTTACATAAGCTTGCGTTTCAGCCAATGGCTATTTAACCGAGATTTTGGAAACCAAAAACGCTTTTATGAATAGAATTACGGCAGGCGTTCCTTTCACCCACCCGCAAACAGAACGCCTGCCACGCAGGCTAGCTCGGAGGCGTCAGCTGGACATAAGTAGTGCGGGCGAAACTAGTCCAACGGACCGCCCGCACTCTTTATGTCCAGCTGACGATTTTGACGCATCTCCGACGATCCCCGACATAGCCGATCTCCAAAAGAACCTCTGCGGAGGAGAGAGGTGTAAGCATACCTTGAAAACTGCATATTATTATTATTACCAAAAAACAAAGCGCACAGCCACTAGTCAGATATTTAAGCTGGTAGACTCTAAGGTGCTGATTACATGAGCCAGGCTAGCCCGGTTAACTGGGCTCACGCAATCGATTAGGATCTTACTGTGGTTTTGAAACTCGCATAAACTCAATTTACAAAGAAGGATTGGTTTAGTTTAGATGTAAACAAATCTAAACGTTAATTCAAATCTCCTTTTGCGGCCGAGGAAAGAATTTCGTGACACGAGTCATCCCGGTTAGCCGGGCTAGCACTGGCTCATGTAATCAGCCCCTAAAGGGATGTAATAAATCAGTTATGCAGATGTCTTGTTTGTATTCCGTGTTCCTGTAAGAAACTTGTAATGAATTGTTAGTTTCATTGCTGTGAATATAGACATAAAAGAGAATATGTGATAGGGGATTTGAATTTTTGTTGCAATTTTTTGTCAAATGTCCCCTGTTTCAGAAGTTCACCCTGGTCAAAACAAATCAAAATACCCCTGTTCTGGGATTCCCTTTTGTTCAAATACCCCTTGTCCCCTGTATAATCATTAAGACTTTAAACATGACATTCAAATGACCCAATAATATAAAGTGATTTGTAAAGAGTATTCCGATTTCAAAAAATTAATAATTCATGAGCAAAAAGAACTTGACTGTTTATTTTAACGTACCTCGGGTAATTCCGCCATCTTTGAACCTTCAAAAACCTCGTGGTGAACATTTGGTTACCAGGCCTCCTCGCAAAAAAAACTGGTCAAATGTCCCCAGGTAGCCTGCGTGCAGACGCTCCTTCCCCCTCCTGGAATCGGGAAACGGAGGTCTGCGAAACGGTGTTCGTAATCGTGTTCCTGGTCACGTGAACCAAAATAATTAATTTTATATGCTAGCATAACTACCACACCAATACTGCCATTTGCAAGCCACCATTATTAGGCTTGCGATTATTTTCACGTTTGTTTATGTTCGAAAGTTGCAAGTTTCATCTGAAAACGTTGAACATTTAAAAAAAAATCATTCAACTTGCGGCGTCATATTTTGACAGGTTTCTTTGAAATGACGCCGCAAGTTGATTGATTTGTTTTTAAATTTCAACGTAATTTCTGGTGAAGTTTGCAAATACAGTGTTTATTTTTGTCGACAGTTCTGTGCTGAGAGAGATTATATTGATGATAGAATGGACGAACTGGCGAAAAGTCAACAGCGTTTGGGTGCGAAGAAATTGAGACTTTTGTTGGTGTCGATGTTGTTATTTAATATTCCAAGCTGATTGCGATTTATATTGTCTGGAACGGTAGCAAGTCGTTTCGACGGAGAACTCGTGTGAGTACTCGCACAATCGATTTCTCACGACTGGCATGGAAGTGTTGAATGATATTGTAAATCGTAGAGGTCAGCTTCGACTTTTCGCAGATTATTTTATATTACACCGCGGCATTTTTTTAAGCTCCTCGACACAATTAAGACCTGCAAATTATATGGTGACTTCGAATGAACAATAAATTCAGGCGTATACCGTACTAATTCTTCTTTCACTTTAAATGCACCTTTACCTTTAATTTCACAAGAGCAGAGAATACATGTTGACATTTCAAAGTGGACAAAGGAAGACAATATAGACAACTCGCTATAGCACTTCCTGATCATCAGAAATCTGACCAATGAAATATCGGCTACTTTAAATTATCCTTTGTCAACCAATCACATATTAGTCCTTAAAATCCAGTGACGACTCACGTGACCAGAACAGGATTACGAACGCCGTTTCCCAGACCTCCGTTTCCCGATTCCAGGAGGGGGAAGGAGCGTCTGCACGCAGGCTATCCCCAGGCAGCTCGCGGTAAAAAGCATGTTGTCAAATGTCTCCAACCTCGGGCTGTCATCAATGAGCAAAAGCCCGACCAAAGGGATAGCATCTGCCGTCAAATCCCCTATTGTTGCCCGCCCTCCCCCCTCTCGGGCTTAACATTGATAGGTGCATAAGTGTCGTATTTCACTGTGATGTTTGAAGCGATTCACAAGTTCAGTCCCGCATCTTTTTCGGCTGTTTGATCGTTCTCAAACAACATTACGCCGACTATAAAAGCTTCTAAAAGAATTAACAAACTCATTTTAGTCCGTGCTTTGGTGCAGTCTCGATTAATGCATTCAGGCGGACCAGACAAAAAGTCCGTTGCCTTCGTCTGGGTGGTAAACAACAAAACATTCAAAACGGAAGCAGTTGTAATTAGCCAATTGAATATCGTGTATAAATATTTGGCCAATCAGAGAGGATTTTCCAAACGTCTATGCGTAGGCTAAAGTGCGTGTGATTTCTAGTGATTTCGGACTGCACGCTGATTTTGGCCAAAATATTTCGAAAACTAAAACAGATATGGGAAAATTGTAAAGAGTCTTACTATACCATTTCACGAGTTCTTTCAAATGAGACAAACTTAAATTATACTTCCAATGGTATCGTAATCTACACTCCAAATTACACTACAAAAAGTTGGTATCGTAAATTCTCCGCTCGGGTGAAAATACTCCCCCTCCCCTCTGGACTATATTTCAGTTGTCCAGAACTTTCGCCAAAACTACGCGCTCAGTTTGATAGAATGGGTGGAGAACGCAACAACGATTCAAGCGCTCGTTGGAATACCAATATCAAGCTTGTGATCGGTCTTTTGGTTCTGATTTGCCTCGGCTTGCTTGTCGCCGTTATTGTTTTATCTCTGAATAAATCAGAGACCTTAGACGAAGTACCTTTGGCTTGCCCTTCATCGCCGACATCGCGTGGTCCAAGCTTCAGTGATTCCAACGACTTGTTTCGGGATTTGAGCAAGGACGAGATCGTCCATGTTCGCGAATACGTCTTGAACGAAGCTTCGCTTAACGTGACTCCGCACTCGATAGCTTCTATTGCCTCCAACTACATATTTCTCATCGAATTAATGAACCCAGACAAAGACGAAGCTCTCGCTTATCTCGACGGTGGCGGCGGAAAGAAACCCAGAAGGTTAGCCCGTGTAGTCATCTTTAGTGGTGCTCTCACTCCCCCCATCGTCCAGGAAATATTGGTACTCGTCCACGAGCCAAAGAACCATGTAGTACATAGTCCCGGTAGAAAGAATCCTATTCCTTTTCGTTACAGACCTATGGATATCAAAGAAGGTACTGAAATTCAAAACATGGTGGATAAGTTCACACGTACGGCTAGTAAGATGATGTGGGAAAACTTTAGGATGAATTGTAGTAGAAGTTGTGCTCCTTATGTACCTAGTGCCCCGTCTTTGAAACAAGGCGATCGTGCGATATGGATCCATCTACACAGACCCGCCATGGGTGTTACTACACATCCTCTTCCAGTTGAGCTATTTATGCAACTCACTGGCAGTGATGTGCGAAATTGGGCCGTCAAAAAAGTTTTCTACCATAATGTTGTATTCGATTCTGTACAGAACTTCGTGGATAACTATGAGAAGGGAAACATCAGCATGGTTTATCAATCTCCAGCTGGTGAAGGATTTTCGTATTCTAGCTTAGAGCGACGGGGAAATATCGAGCCATCTTCGCCTAAACTAGAGCCCAGGTTTTACGAACCAGGCGGAAAGCGGTACACTGCTGAGGAGAACCACGTGGAGTACATGGGATGGAGTTTTGATTTTCGTATGAGATCGTCTTCGGGTCCGCAGCTGTTCGACATTCGGTTTAATAATACCAGGATTATTTACGAACTAAGCCTCCAAGAGGTTACTGCTTTTTACGGAGGGTTTTCGCCAACACGGTTGTTCTCCGACTACCTAGACAGCAGTTGGGCTTTAGGAAAGTCTTTTGAACTCGTCAAGGGAATTGACTGCCCAGCTACCTCCTCTTACTTTGACGTCATTGCGTTTGTCAATTCTGGCCACGTGACGAGGAGAAAGAACGCTATTTGTGTTTTCGAGCTGAACACGGGTGCTCCCCTTCGTCGCCATTACGAGTTTGATGGACAAGATAGTTATGCGTTCTATGGTGGAATGCCAAATACAGCTCTTGTCTTCAGGACCATCATAACCCCGTATAACTATGATTATACGTATGATTACATTTTTTACCAAAATGGTGTCATAGAAGTGAAGGTAACGTCTGCGGGATATATTCTGTCTGCTTACTGGACAAGCGAAGAAGGTCGTTTCGCGACAAGGGTGCACGAAGACGTTGCTGGTTCTATTCACGACCATATGTTTCACTTCAAGGTCGACTTTGACATTGCTGGAGTTAGAGAAAACTCGTTTGAACTGATCCGTTCCAAGGTCAACAAGACAACAAGATGGTCACTGGATGGCACGTACCACTATGAAAAGTATTTTGAACGCGATCAGAAGAAGACCGAGAAGACCGCCGCCTATACGTACGATTTTCAGACTCCATCTCTCTTGAATTTCTACAACGAAGCGGCCAAAAATTTCAACGGTGTGCGACGTGGATATCGTATTCAGCTGAATGGCATTATGAAGCAGATGTACCCTGAGAACTGGTCGTACACGAGGGGGATCGGATGGTCGTATAACCAGTTGGTTGTTACCAAGTACAAGAAAAACGAAACAAGAAGCTCGACAATTTACAATCAAATGGATTTCTATGATCCCATGGTTGACTTTCGTGAATTTATCGATGACAACGAGGACATTAGCAACGAAGATTTGGTCTCGTGGGTTACTGTTGGCCTAATGCACCTTCCGAGCTCCGAAGACATACCGATAACCACCATCGTAGGAAACTCGGCCGGGTTCTTTCTTCGACCGTACAATTACTTCGACGAAGATCCATCGATGGCCTCGCGCGATGGCGTTGTGATCACGCCAAGTGGAAAAGCATCAAATGTGAAAAGATCGGAAAGAAACGGCCTTTCTTCGTGTGTTTCTCGCGATGAACCAATCATTTATTCGGGCAGGATCGACAAACTCAATTAGCTAAGACAGTTTACGTAGCAAAACGTAGCTAATTATCTGTTGCATTTTATCCATTTTTTACAAATGTATATTTCGAGATAGAAGTGTATGTGATGTATTATTATGTAATTGATTCATTGTTTTGATTTTCTAAAATACGCTTCAGTGGGGATTTTTATCTTTTTATACTTTAAAGTCAGTTTGCTGCAATATTAAACTTTGTTTACATTTTTTGCGTTTATTTTTTTATCTCTCTGAAAATAAATATTCTTTCTCTCTAATTATGATGACTACTCTAATTATGATGATTATTAATATCATAATTATGACAATTATCATAATTATGATTATCATAAATATCACAATTAGCCAAATTAACATAATTATCATAATTATTATTATAATTATTATAATGATCATAATTATCATGATAATAACATAATTTCATTGCAAAATTAAACGCTAAAATGTTCTTAAAATCCATAAGAAAATCTTTAAAAACTTTAAAAGATCGACGACGTTTCGGACGCTACTTCACGTCAGTATCAAGTCAAATGTAAAATAAAGGACACGCATATATATATATATATATATATTATATATATATATATATATATATATATATATATATATATATAGTTCAATCTACAGACACGGTGTTTCGCTGTACAACAGCTCATCAGTGTAGCTTGGAACAATCTGAATGAATTTCACAATTACTTATACACATGCGATCGTCGGTGACAACCGCATGTGGGACAGCATCGGTGAAATACATTCAGATAGCGTGATATATATAGTGTTAAATATACTAATAAACTTGTAGCCCTCAAAATTTCTAAATCTAAAATATACACGAAATACAATTACAATTTACAATATTTACAATTAAAAAAATAAGTCAAAAATAAATATGTAAATGTATACGAGAGTTTAAAACGTTATGATAATATAAGCTAAGAATATTAATCTATCAAAATTCAGGCTGAAAATGATAAAGAGAAAGCTGTTTATCTAGTAATAAATCTTGATATCTGTTCTTCAATAAACGCACACTTTGTCTCTTGAGGTCTAATGGCGGACTGTTCCATAACTGTGTGGTTGTTACGCTAAATGTTTTTCCACCTTCCGTCTTTCTCACAAATTTTGGGCAAATTAAATTTAAGTTTGCATATCAAGTGTTTATATTATGGAATTCGCTATTTAATTTCAGTGTTTCATTCACATAAGGTGCTGTTTGTCCATGTAGACGCTTAAAAGCTAACAGGCATTTATTAACTTTTACTTCTTCATAAAAAGGAAGCCACATTAATCTTTTTAAAAGTTCAACCGACGAAGACAGTTTTGGTGCATCTAAAATCACTGTCGCTGCTCGTTTTTTTGCAATCTTAACACTCTAGTTAAATTGTCCTTACTGCAACATGACCATACAGTGCTACAATAAGAAAATATGGGCTTTATAATAGAATCATATAGTACAAAACTATTTGTTCGATAGGCAAACAAAGTTTGATTCTATTAAGAATGCGAATGCGCTGCGCAAGCTTTTTACATATTTTATCAACATGGTCCTGAAAACTCAAGTTCTGGTCAATTTCAAGATCTAAAAGACCAGCACTGGAAATTTGTTGATATAGTTTATTCCGAGGAATCCGAGCCCTATCACTCTTTCATTCCATCTTAGCTTAGGAGGCGTTTTCCTGTTATTAACAAGGTCAATAATTGCGTGACGGTATTAAACTCTACATACAACAATAATGCTCATCCCAGTGCTGGAAAATGTCCGGCAGCGCTGGAAAGCTGCCAGGAAATTTTTTGTAAAAGTTGTTCCCAGGAAATTTTTTGCGGCATCTCTATTTAACGGAATCGACGGAATCTGCCGGAAATTTGGTTATTTACGTTTATTAGCTGAGGGTGAAACTGATCTGTCGTCGATACTTCAAGTAAGGTTATTGGATACGTGTCTCATTTTAAATTTACTAAGTGTTAAGTCGGACACAACCTGTGGGTTAATCAACAGAAAAAGATTTTCGATTTTTAATTAAGGATCTTAGCAAAACCACCTTTTAAAGCTTGGTTAAATGTAAATAAAAAAATCAGGGGTCTTCATTTATAAAGATATAAATACACAAGTGCTCTGTCTGTTGAACTCATTCTTTGAATCATAAACACGGGTATTTTTATTAAGACGATTACATTTAGCGTTTTCCGCACGTAGAAGGTATACTACTGCGTCATGATTGCACAAATGCAACAAATAAATTTTGTAATGAAATTTTGTAGACAAATTTACTAAATATTTCCTGTCATCAGTGCCGAGTAAACACCTTTGCCGCGCGCATGAAATGTCCAAAACATGTATATCTTCCGCCTACATATTATTTGTGCCGCTAGAAGGAAATTATGTGCGTAAATTTTAGCGTATTTTACGACCCTCGACCAACTACCCTCGACCCTCGACTTGCAACCCTCGACACTCGACCAAAACCCAAACTCCTCCAGGAAGACCTAATTTTGAGGGGTAGTGTGGCCGTCTTTCTTACATGCCTTTATTTACTAGGCGATTAGTGATATAAGACTTATATTTAAAAAAATTGCACAATATTTTCAAAGATGTGTTTTATAGCATATAGTCAAAAACATGCGTGAATGTTTAATATGATCTAATTCATATATATGTTGAAGCTTCGAGCTTTAGTTCACTTAGGCAACTGTATGGTTAAAATCCAATATAACTGATCATTTGTCTGTGTTTGTACTATGGAAGACACATCCGTAGTAACTCAATCAACAATTTATTGTGTGCAATCATGACGCAGTAGTACCTTCTACGTGCGGAAAACGCTAAATGTAATCGTCTTAATAAAAATACCCGTGTTTATGATTCAAAGAATGAGTTCAACAGACAGAGCACTTGTGTATTTATATCTTTATAAATGAAGACCCCTGATTTTTTTATTTACATTTAACCAAGCTTCAAAAGGTGGTTTTGCTATGATCCTTAATTAAAAATCGAAAATATTTTTCTGTTGATCAACCCACAGGTTGTGTCCGACTTAACACTTAGTAAATTTAAAATGAGACACGTATATTTGCGCAATCATAGCAATAAAAAATATAAAATCTCTTTCACAATTACGCGCATATATGTACGTATTAAATATGTCTAATCCAATAACCTTACTTGAAGTATCGAGGACAGATCAGTTTCAGCTAATAAACGTAAATAAATGTATTTTTTTAGTAAGCGATTAACCAAATATCCGTTGATTCCGTTAAATAGAGATGCCGAATTTTTTTTATCTTGCAGGAAATATTTGTCAGTTTTTTTAATCCAATTCAAAGTTTAAGTTTAAAGATAAATTTCCTCACACAATCGCACAATTTTGATGGGCAATTACTTTTGATCGAATATGAAGTTTCATATTCCCAGCGGCGATTTGTAAACAATTCGAAAGTGTTTTGTTTCGTATATCCTTGCGCAAATGACGCAACGATTTGTTCTAGAAAACAATGAAATATTTATCATTTCAGTATAGTGTTGCTGTTGCAGGCTGCAGCTGTCATTGCACACTTGCAAGAATGCAAGCTGCTTTTATCTTATTCAACTGTTTCAGCATTTCGATTTTTGACGCTAGTACAGTACTTGTATTACGTAGTATTCAATTTTTATTATTTTTTATTATTTTTTTTATTTTTGGGTGATCTCCATAAGAATTCTTCATGCACAAAAGTTGTACCGTAAGGCATAGCCTGTATAATAGCAAGAGTTTGGTTAAGTAGGTGTGAGATTTAATTAAGTTCGTAGAACGAAAACAACAAAGAATGTTAATTGTTAATAAGATTAAAGTAAGTGAAATCTTTATTCAAACAACATAAATACCAGATTTGGTATATAAGATACATACATATAACATATAAACTAGACTACGTGCTCAACTATAAACTTTCAAAACTTGTTAAAACATTAAAACAGTATTTAGCTACCAAAGTCATAATTGTTTTGTCTTGCATAGCAATGACATACATGAAAAGGTCTTGATAGCTAAATTTAGAAAATGAGTTATTTATTTTACAGAGACTTTCCATAAAATTAACTCTAAGATCGGCGAACTTTGTGTTTCTGCATGACATTAAAAGGTGTTGTTCGTTCCCAATCTCATAATCTCTTAAGTGTGAAAAGTAATAATTAGAACTTTCAGGACTTTGAACAATGACAGGAAACCAAGCCTATCGTTGTCTAATTGTTAAATGGAGTACGCACGGTAGCCAATCAGAAACGCCGTTGTATTACATCTATGTAGATGATTATATATAGAGAGAGAGAGGGGAAAAGAACGCAATAAAGGAGTTGTGTGGTTGTAGTCATTTATAGGCTTGTGCTCGTGCTCGCTACAGTAGAGAATCATATTTCAGTTATCCAGAATTTTCGTAAACGTTTTGGCAGGACCACGCGCTCAGTTTGCTAGAATGGGTGGAGAACGATTCAAGCGTTGGTTGGAATACCAACATCAAGCTTGTGATCGGTCTTTTGGTTCTGATTTGCTTCGGCTTGCTTGTCGCCGTTACTTGTTTTATCTCTGAATAAACCAGACACCTCAGCGGAAACACCGCCGATCAAAACATTTTCTATTAAATTTCCCTACGATACGAACATGTCTTCCCTCACGTCTTGCTAATCCCAATTTTAAAACAATTAACTTTTGAACATGTTTTGAAAATGTTTTGACGGGCGGTGTTTCCGCTTTAATAGGTGCAAACGACTGTAAATCTTTTCCTTTTTAACTCACCGTATGATTAGTTTTCGAACGAAGCAGATATACAAGAGGCACCCCGACATTTTAAATTTTACATATTAACCAAATGGGAGCACGGTTAATCGAAGATAGACGATATGTTCATCTCAGTAAAGTTACACCGTTACTGACAGAGTTGTCAATCTAATAATAACCTTATAAGTCAAACCGGATGTTCTCTTGCATGCTACTTTGCAACGTCTGTAGATTACTCTAAAGGTTCGTCTTTCTTTTGAGCATAAATACAAATTTATGTTTAAAATAGTACTGTTGGTGGGTAGATATATAGTATTTTCAACAGTGCAAATGGTAGTTTAAGTAAAGAAATGTTTAATTTTGGAAATTTGCTAATTGCTCACGGCAACTTGTCAATCAACATTGCGATGTAGCTCGCAAGAGAACAAACACCCGGTTTGCTGTGATAAAAGGGGTTCTATAGTCGAATCATATTTCAGTTGTCCAGAACTTTCGCCAAAAGTACGCGCTCGAGGCGAACAGTTTGTTAGAATGGGTGGAGAACGCAACTACGATTCAAGCGCTCGTTGGAATACCAATATCAAGCTTGTGATCGGTCTTTTGGTTCTGATTTGCCTCGGCTTGCTTGTCGCCGTTATTGTTTTATCTGTGAATAAATCAGAGACCTTAGAAGTACCTTTGGCTTGCCCTTCATCGCCGACATCGCGTGGTTCAAGCTTCAGTAATTCCAACGACTTGTTTCGGGATTTGAGCAAGGACGAGATCGTCCGTGTTCGCGAATACGTCTTGAACGAAGCTTCGCTTAACGTGACTCCGCACTCGAAAGCTTCTATTGCCTCCAACTACATATTTCTCATCGAATTAATGAACCCAGACAAAGACGAAGCTCTCGCTTATCTCGACGGTAGCGGCGGAAAGAAACCCGGAAGGTTAGCCCGTGTAATCATCTTTAGTGGTGCTCTCACTCCCCCCATCGTCCAGGAAATATTGGTACCCGTCCACGAGCCAAAGAACCATGTAGTACATAGTCCCGGTAGAAAGAATCCTATTCCTTTTCGTTACAGACCTATGGATATCAAAGAAGGTACTGAAATTCAAAACATGGTGGATAAGTTCACACGTACGGCTAGTAAGATGATGTGGGAAAGCTTTAAGATGAATTGTAGTAGAAGTTGTGCTGCTTATCTACCTAATGGCCCGTCTTTGAAACAAGGCGATCGTGCAATATGGATTCATCTATACAGACCCGCCAAGGGATATACTACACATCCTCTTCCAGTTGAGCTATTTGTGCAGCTTACTGGCAGTGATGTGCGAAATTGGGCCGTCAAAAAAGTTTTCTACCATAATGTTGTATTCGATTCTGTACAGAACTTCGTGGATAACTATGAGAAGGGAAACATCAGCAAGGTTTATCAATCTCCAGCTGGTGAAGGATTTTCGTATTCTAGCTTAGAGCGACGAGGAAATATCGAGCCATCTTCGCCTAAACTAGAGCCCAGGTTTTACGAACCAGGCGGAAAGCGGTACACTGCTGAGGAGAACCACGTGGAGTACATGGGATGGAGTTTTGATTTTCGTATGAGATCGTCTTCGGGTCCACAGCTGTTCGACATTCGGTTTAATAATACCAGGATTATTTACGAACTAAGCCTCCAAGAGGCTGCTGCTTTTTACGGAGGCTTTTCGCCAGCAACATTTTTCTCCAACTACCTAGACAGCAGTTGGGCTTTAGGAAAGTCTTTTGAACTCGTCAAGGGAGTTGACTGCCCAGCTACCTCCTCTTACTTTGACGTCATTGCGTTTGTCGATTCTGGCCACGTAACAAGGAGAAAGAATGCTATTTGTGTTTTCGAGCTGAACACGGGTGCTCCCCTTCGTCGCCATTACGAGTTTGATGGACAAGATGGTTACGCGTTCTATGGTGGAATGCCAAATACAGCTCTTGTCTTCAGGACCATCATAACCCCGTATAACTATGATTATACGTATGATTACATTTTTTACCAAAATGGTGTCATAGAAGTGAAGGTAACGTCCGCGGGATATATTCTGTCTGCTTACTGGACAAGCGAAGAACGTCGTTTCGCGACAAAGGTGCAGGAAGACGTTGCTGGTTCTATTCATGACCATATGTTTCACTTCAAGGTCGACTTTGACATTGCTGGAGTTAGAGAAAACTCGTTTGAACTGATCCGTTCCAAGGTCAACAAGACAACAAGATGGTCACCGAATGGCATGTACCACTATGAAAAGTATTTTGAACGCGATCAGAAGAAGACCGAGAAGACCGCCGCCTATACGTACGATTTTCAGACTCCATCTCTCTTGAATTTCTACAACGAAGCGGCCAAAAATTTCAACGGTGTGCGACGTGGATATCGTATTCAGCTGAATGGCATTACGAAGCAGATGTACCCTGAGAACTGGTCATACACGAGGGGGATCCGATGGTCGCATAACCAGTTGGTTGTTACCAAGTACAAGAAAAACGAAACAAGAAGCTTGACAATTTACAATCAAATGGATTTCTATGATCCCATGGTTGACTTTCGTGAATTTATCGATGACAACGAGGACATTAGCAACGAAGATTTGGTCTCATGGGTTACTGTTGGCCTAATGCACCTTCCGAGCTCCGAAGACATACCGATAACCACCATCGTAGGAAACTCGGCCGGGTTCTTTCTTCGACCGTACAATTACTTCGACGAAGATCCATCGATGGCCTCGCGCGATGGCGTTCTGATCACACCAAGTGGAAAAGCATCAAATGTGAAAAGATCAGAAAGAAACGGCCTTTCTTCGTGTGTTTCTCGCGATGAACCAATCATTTATTCGGGCAGGGTCGACAAACTCGATTAGCTAAGACAGTTTACTTAGCAAAACGTAGCTAATTATCTGTTGCATTTTATCCATTTTTTAGAAATGTATATTTCGAGATAGAAGTGTTTCTCGCGATGAACCGATCGTTTATTCGGGCAAGATCGACAAACTCGATTAGCTAAGATGAACCTAATAATCTGTTGTTTTTTACCTATCTATTTTTATTGTATTATCTATCAATTGTATTTCTATGGGCACAGATATAGGTGTAGGTGATATGTCATGTATAATATAATCATTGTTTCGATTCTTTAAAATACGACTTGCTGGATATTTTTATCTGCTATTCCTGAGCAATTTGCTGTATTATTAAAATTTGTTTACATTTCTTTCATGTAATTTTTTTGTACTTGAAAAAAGATATTGTTTATAGAATCCATGGTGTCAATGTAATCATAATTATGATAATTATAAAAATTATGATAATTATGATAATTATGTTATTTATAATATTTATGATAATTACGATATCTATGACAATTATGATAATTATGGTATCTATGATAATTATAATTATGATATCTAGGATAATTATGATAATTATAATATTTATGATAATTATAATATTTATGATAATTATAATATCTGATAATTAGAGGTATCATCGGTTACAAAATATGAAGCTTAACCATCTAATATAACCATCCCACATGCGGGATGTTAATCTTGAACACATAAAGCTAAAAATCCTAGAGGGGTGTTGTGGTCGGGGTCTGAGAGGAGGCACATTTTCCCGGAGGGTTGTGATTAGGTTTAGGGTTTCCGGGGGGCGTGATTACCGGGGGGTGGTATGGGGGTGAGGATTCGTTTTAAAAGGTTGTCCAATCAGATGGTGGTTTTAATGTTGGTTAAGCTTCATAATTTGAAGGTAATGATACCTCATAATTATGGTAAATATGATATCTAAGATAATTATAATATTTATGATAATTATAATATTTATGATAATTATGATAATCATGATGATTATGATAATTATGATATGCTCTGACTCTAACGGTCTACTATTCGGGATCACTAGCCAAGATCGATTAAGCTAAACTTGATTTTGCAGAGGAGAGGGAACTGAAGAACTAGATAAAACCTCTCAAAGCTTAGAATTTTGGTTCTTTCAAGTTTTAACATCCCGTTTTCTTTATACCCCAATCAGATACGCGGTGATGTACTTGGTTTACTCTGTGACAGTGTAAGAACCACCGAGGTTCTTACTCGAAATGACCTTGAGCTTTTAAAGAATTTTTTTCCCAGCAAATATGAACAGTCAGTCGCCGTCGTTCCGACAGTATGCTCTTGGGATGACTAAAAAGGTGCGTACTATACGATTAGACATTTGCTGCAATTTCATCTGATCTTTTATAAGGTCTTTTCGACCCAAAATACTGAACGCTAACTGGCAGAGCGGTTTTTCTTAACTTTGCAAGCAAATAAGTTTGTTACTGATACCTTTCTTTATCGCTATAGTTGTTTATTCGGCTGAGAGATGGAGGGCGATCATTAAAGAAAAAATTATGTGGACGAAATCTCTCTGTTGACTTGATGGAAGTACAGCTGAACTATTATATTGTAAGTAGGTTTTGTAAAGATCCCATCACGCGGTGTAAAGGTTAGGTAATACGGGCAGCATTTTTCTTCAACTTTCAACGCAAGTTAGTTGCGCTGCAAGTTAAACAGCGTTGGTGTGCGTATTACTACCCACCTTAAACATTGTCACGCAACAAAATTTGGTTGCAAGTTGAAAAAATTGTTGAAAAAAGTAGACGCGAGTTCTACTTGCTGTAACAACAATTTTGTTGCGTGACTGTGTTTGAGATGGGTGGTGGTAATACGTGCAACAACACTTTTCAACTTGCAACGCAACAATATTGCAGCAATTTGTTGCTCGTATTACTTACGTCATTGCCGTTGACGGTTGCGTGAGAAATTGCACTGTTTGTAACAGAGAGTTACACAAAACGTTTTTTAACACTACAGCTCGTAAATAAATGTTGTAACTACACATCGTATAACCTTATTTTGATGACGTTTTTCTTTCTAGGAATTTATTCGATGGTTCGCTCATCTCCAGTTCGGATCACTGTTTCCAGGAGCGTCGTTTCCTCGCAGAACGACAGCTCTGCAAAATCTCAAATTGCTGCTGCAAATTTTTCCAATGAGTTCAGAAAATGGAGGTAACACCGATTCGCCAAACTTCCAGTTAAGCTACAATCCTAGCCAAAATTGTTGGGTCACTTTGCTGTTTTTGACGATTTTCACGTATAGTGTCCTAAGGACTTTTGGCCAGGATTCTACTTTTATTATAAGTAATAACATGACTTGAGGGAAATTAGCGATTAAATTTCCCGCAGCCCGCAGGCCCGAGGACTTTTACAAATCTTCCCGAGGCAAAGGGGAAATTTAATCGCTAATTTCCCGAAAAGTCATGTAATTAGTTTGTAATATTATGATCGCCGAGGAAAACTTTGAAAATCTTACCGACAGGAAATTTAGACGGTTGATCAGAGAAGTTGCATCTAATTTTCCCGTGCATGTTGATGAGGGAAAATATATGCAAGCGGGAAATTTAAAAGAAGACAAAGGATTTCTTTGTCTTCTAATTTTCCCTCATCGACATGCACGGGAAAATTAGAAGACAAAGGAAAAATTTCCCTCTTGCATGAGCAATGAGGGAAATACGATGTGTACATTCCCTCGGAGAACAAAAGAATCCGAGGCGATCATGGTATTTACGTAACTTATAATTTACAGCGTGTGTCAATGTTTTTTTCAGATCCATATTCTATTTTTGAGTGCTCCGAAGTGTTTATCTCCCGTACCGTTCACATTATTTTGGATTGCTTAAAAGATACTTATGATGTGAACAAACAAATTGCTTTTGATTTACTTGTTGCGTGTCCGTCTTATGTCCACCCGTTTATGGTAAGAAGTTTTGTCAGCGGCCACAGTATTGTGTAGATAGTAGATACACGGAGAAAGTCGGAGGTGTGCGTTACTCGTTGGTGGTTTGGAGTGCAGTGGGTAGATTGAAGTAGACTGGGTAGGTGGGCTGTGCGGAGTGGAATGGAATGATAGAAATGGTGTAAAAAGTATGGTGAAGGGACATCAAGGTGTGCTGTGTGTGAATGGAAATCAGAGTTGTGGTGGGGTGGAGTGTAGTAGATTGGGATGGTGGGCTAAATGGAATGGAATTAATAGGAATGAAGTAGGATAAGGTAGAGGGATATCAAGGTGTGTTGGGCGGGAATGGAAATTAGAGTAGGGTGGAATGGAATGGAGTGGAGTGGAGTGGAGTGGAATGAAGTGGAGTGGAATAGAATGAAGTGGAGTGAAATGGAATGAAGTGGCATGGAATGGAGTGGCATGAAGTGGAATGGAATGAAGTGGAATGGAGTGGAATGGAATGAAGTGGAATGGAATGGAGTGAAATGGAGTGTGGTTGAGTCGAGTAGAGTGACTGGTTGATTTACTTTTTAACTTACCGATAAATACACTCAATAGTTATATGCATTCATTGTACGGACATTTTTTCCCTTTGAATCTAAATTTCACTATATATATACTCTACCTTTATAGGACCCAGAATTCGCTTTGGAGTGGACCACAACTGCAACGCTATCTGCCGTGAGTCCCAAAGCAATCAACGTGAGCACAGCGGCGTATATGTTTAAGCTACTGATACGAAAATCACCTCACGAAATAATCCTACCTTCCAGAGACCAACCACCCGCGGAGTTAGACGACAAGGCTTCTGGCTTGACTACTGATTTTCGACTAGATCTTAAACCCAGTGAAGAAACCAGTAACCACGATAGTGTCTCATCTGGAATTGTTAATCTGTCTTTGACGGAGGTAGAAAAAGAGACGAGTATTCCATGTCAACAGGCCTTCCGTGTACTTTCTCAGCTCGTCAAAATATTGCTGGCTCAGATTGAAGTTGCTCGCAAGAGTTTATTGCAGGCCGCCTTTGAAGCTCCTATCCATGGCGTGCTTTATTGTGTGCGGGAAATTATATGTGACTTTGATTTGAAGTGAGTTAACGGTTTTCATTATGTCCGTCTGTCTGTCTGTCTGTCTGTCTGTCTGTCTGTCTGTATGTCCGTATGTCCGTCTGTCCGTCTGTCCGTCCATCTGTCTGTCTGTCCGTCCGTCCGTCCGTCCGTCCGTCCGTCCGTCCGTCCGTCCGTCCGTCCGTCCGTCCGTCCGTCCGTCCGTCCGTCCGTCCGTCCGTCCGTCCGTCCGTCCGTCCGTCCGTCCGTCCGTCCGTCCGTCCCTCCGTCCGTCCGTCCGTCCGTCCGTCCGTCTGTCCGTCCGTCCGTCTGTCTGTCTGTCTGTCTGTCTGTCTGTCTGTCTGTCTGTCTGTCGGTCGGTCGGTCTTTTCGTCGACCGTCGTTCGCTTGTTCGATGGTTATTTCTAAGTACATCGCTAAACTTTATCTCTAGTGATATTGCTGGCAGCAAACTATGGCAGTCTTTAGTAATGGCCATCTTACAAGGATGTTATGATGTGTCTGATGTTGTGTCTCCTGTGGTAACAAATGCATCACCTGAAGGAAATCTTATGGACAGTAATGGTAGGTTTTCAGGGATAAAAACTGGGCTCCCACGGTCTCTGAGACTTAATTATGATATATACTGTATATATATATATATATATATATATATATATATATATATATATATATATATAGATGTGCGCATGTCCAGTATTGTCCCACAAGCGGCTGTTACCGGCAGTTGCTGGGGGATAAATAAAATGGCGTTCTCACATGTAGATACTACACTGATGAGCTGTAGAACAGCGAAACACGTGTCTGTAGATTGAACTATATGTAATATTTATAAACCGCGCAGGAGGGCTTTATCGGATATAAAACACGAGGCGATAGCCGAGTGTTTTAGAGCCGATAAAGCCCGTACTGCAAGGTTTTTAAATGGCTTCTAAAAAGAATCACTTCATACGTTCATTGGCGTAGTAATTTTGAAAATTAAGCTTATCTCAGCCGTTAAAAACCAGCGAGAAACTTAGAGCGAGTCTATATCACATATATAGATCCGATACGCTCATGATTTTTCTTTGTGTTTTCCTCGTGAATTATTAATGAATTTTAGAAATATATATACACGTGTTTCGCTGTTCTATATATATATAGTTCAATCTACAGACACGTGTTTCGCTGTTCTACATACTGTTCTATATATGTAATATATACAACATGAGCGGCCGTGTTGTATCGGATATACAACACGGTATAAACCATATTTACCAACTATTTCAGCGATATACTCTATTTTAGCCGCGAAAATCGAAGCTAAAGTTTATGTAAATCAGGACGATGCTGTATCCGATTTACAACCTCTGCTACGGTATTGATTTATTTTGTGTTTTCTTCATGAGGCTGAGTACATCTGTATTTCGTTACTAAAATTCTCGGCAGTTTACCACCTTTTCACTTTGCTCTATCTAAAACATTGCTTGCGCAGCATTCTATTTTTTACACTATCTGGTATAGAGACCACTAGTTTGGTAATTTTTTGTATAATTTCACCTTTTTATCGCGGTAAGGTTTTGTTGACGATGAAGATTTTGTGGAGAAGGAGGATTTTGCACCGAAAGCTCAAATTCTTTTGGTTTGTTGTTGGCGAGCCATGAAAGAAGTGTCCTTGTTGCTTGGTGAAATAACAAAACGAGCCCCAGTTAAAGAAAAAGGCAGTGATCATGGACTGATGTCTTTTGAAGAGGTTTGTGATATTTAGAAATGTAAGATGACACGTTTTTGAATTTTTGTGTTTCATCTAAACGTTCATAGAATACATAATTTATGACAGAACGTCGAATAGGATTGATTGGTTGGTTGATTGATTGGATTGATTGATTGGTTGGTTAGTTGATTGATTGATTGATTAGTTGGTTGATTGATTGATTGATTATTAACTGTCTGTCTGATTGTTTTTGATTTGTCTTGTTCTTCTTTCTAGTTCGATGTTATAGGTCAGTTATTCACCAATATACTAATTACTTCAAAACACAGAGGAGCTTATGAACTGGCTCACGAAGGATTTGTGAAACTTTGTTACATGCTTTGGAGGTAAGACAGTAGCGCGTTACGTAATGCTATATATATATATATATATTTTTTTTTTTCGTTCGTTCGTTCGTTCGTTCGTTCGTTCGTTCGTTCGTTCGTTCGTTCGTTCGTTCGTTCGTTCGTTCGTTCGTTCGTTCGTTCGTTCGTTCGTTCGTTCGTTCGTTCGTTCGTTCGTTCGTTCGTTCGTTCGTTCGTTCGTTCGTTCGTTCGTTCGTTCGTTCGTTCGTTCGAACGAACGAACGAACGAACGAACGAACGAACGAACGAACGAACGAGCGAGCGAGCGAGCGAGCGAGCGAGCGAACGAACGAACGAACGAACGAACGAACGAACGAGCGAGCGAGCGAGCGAACGAACGAACGAACGCACGAACGCACGCGCAGTCTGACACGCTGTCTGACAGCCTGCCGCGCTTCTCAGCTAACTCGTTAGGGGCGGCCCATTAGAAAAGTGATTTTTTTTTTGGGGGGGGGGGGGGGTGGGACTTTTTCAGCTTGCACGAATTTTTTTCTTTATCATTTGCTTGTGCAGGAATGTTTTTTATTGTCTAATCCTTTGCATGAATTTTTTTTATTACACATACCTAGTTTTCACCATGAGAAGGCTCTGCACGAATTTTTTTTCTCAAACTTTCTTTGTGTATGAATTTTTTTTTCGAGCACATTGCCTTGCACGAATTTTTTTTGGTCCCCCCCATCACTTTTCTAATGGTCCGCCCCTTAGATCGACATTGCAATTCTATGTTCTTGTGTAATTTCATTCAATCTGTCGTTTTCTAGATGTAAACAGAGGGAGTTACAATCCCTTCCTGAGAAGTTTCTCACGACTCTTCTTAGTGATATATCGTCAGACACTCCAACTCCTTGGTTATGTGGCACAAGAAGAAGTGCTGGATTGCCGTTTTTCTTTAAGGTTTGTCTCCGAAAAAGACCTAAATAAAATCTTAGTTTTGGTGGAAGAAAATTCCGCTGTACAGCACACGCCAATGATTGAGACTGACAACTTTTTTTCTTTCTCGACCGTTTTTTTCTAACAGGCCATCGTTACTACAGAGCCAAGCACAACGGGGAAGTGTTGTTTTAAAACAGTTATGAGAGGTATACTTTCAGCTATGTAACCATTGCTTGGTTGATCGATCTTTGCTCAGGCTTCATTCGAAGCGTTAGACCTCCTTTAGAAGTATGTTTACAGTATACCAACTATAATTTTCAACATTCGAAATATAGTAAAGCCCCGCACAGACGACCAAGTTTTCCTTGACAAGTTTTATTTGTTCGTGTGTACGAGACAAATTGACAAGTTTTTCCTTGACAAGGAGCCTTGTTCAAAACCTGGTCATGCCAGCTTTTGAACAAGGAAATTTGTTCGTGTGTATAGTCGTCAAGGAAAACTTGACAAGATCATCTCCTAAGCTTATTATGCGATCATTGCCGTCAAGGAAAACTTGTCCAACCGTACACACGAGCAATTATAACTTGTCAAGGAAAATTGTTTGAAAAAAACATGTTCATCGTACACACGAGCAAGGAAAGCTACCAAGGAACTTGTCAAGAAAAACTTGGTCGTCTGTGCGGGGCTTAAGGTTTGATATACTGCCGAAACAGAGAACGTGGGAGTCTAACGTTTCGAGCGAATCGCCCACGTTTCTCTCTGACGAAGGGCCTTTGCTCGAAACATTAGACTCCTCCTACGTTCTCCGTTTCGGCAGTATATCAAACCTTACTATATTTCAATTGTTGTTTCAACACTGCCTACGCAGCACGCTACTTTTAA
This sequence comes from Paragorgia papillata, assembly GCA_035771165.1. Taxonomy (NCBI): domain Eukaryota; kingdom Metazoa; phylum Cnidaria; class Anthozoa; order Scleralcyonacea; family Coralliidae; genus Paragorgia; species Paragorgia papillata. The sequence continues at coordinate 1,246,021 of JAWNZC010000189.1, forward strand.
TGTTCAACATTGTTTATTTACTAACTAAAAAAGCTCCAAAAAAAATTATTACACATGGCATTTTTCAGTTAATTTATTCGGACTTTATTGCGTTATGGAGGCCTTTGAATGGCTTTTCAAGATCAATTTGTAGTAATTTTCAGTAAAACGTGTTCCTTTTATATAATTGAGTTATGAGAAATTGTATATATCCAACAAACGCTCAATATTAATTCATTTTTACGTTTTCTTTTTTATATATTCTGTAGAACTCTTGAGCACAGCGGCTAAAGCTTTGACTACACTGGAATCAAATAAAGACACAACTTTGCCACAGGTTTTATATTTTTTTCTCAATTTGTTTGTTTTTTCAAATTTTATCAATCTTTGGACGAATTAGTTTATTAAAAAGGTATTACGCCGTTCTTTTTGTTTTAAGGTTCATGCCAGAAACATTCTTCGTGCGCTCTACAAAGAAACGAAATTGGGAGAAGACGTTTATCCGTACGTCGCTGAAGGCATGCATGTTGCTGTGGAAGGCTTCCTGTCCGACAGTTGGGCTGTGAGTTGTTTGGGTTATAAACGGTTATAATTTTGACTTTGTGTTTTAAGCAGGCAAACAATATAGGGCCATTTAAACGGAGAAAATAAGTCGCGACTTAATTAAGACGCGTCCTATTTAAGTCGTGAACACACCCGTATAAATGGTCAATTTGTTCGTGACCAAAGTAAGTCGCGACTAAAATAAGAACAGGGTTGAAAGCTAGTCCAAAATAAGTCGCGACTTATTATAAATTGACCGTTTATACGGGTGTGTTTGCGACTTAAATAGGACGCGTCCTAATTAAATCGCGGCTTATTTTCTCCCGTATATAAATGGCCCTAATAATGACCATTTACTTATTCCATGCATGCACGACTGTTTGTTTGTTTTAGGTTCGCAATTCCTCCACGTTGCTTTTCAGTGCTTTAATGAACAGAATATTTGGGCCACAAAAGTTCCAAGAGGAAAAACGAAGGCAAGGGTACGTTTGGTTGATGGTCAGTGCGGGAAGGAGATAGGATTAGTTTTGAAAGGATCAAGGTATAAGACAAAGGGTATTTGGTGTAGACATAGCGATAGAGTAGATATATAGAGATAAGTTTAATTTAAAAAATAGAGTGCTGCGTAGGCAGTATTTTAGATAGACCTGTGTGGGATAAAGCCGGTGCTCTCTCCTCCGCAGAGGTTCTTTCGGAGATCGGCTATGTCGGGGATCGTCGGAGATGCGTCGAAATCGTCAGCTGGACATAAGGAGTGCGGGGTTGGACTAGTTTCGCCCGCACTACTTCCAGCTGACGCCTCCGAGCATCTCCGACGACCCCCGAAACCTCCAATCTCCAAAATTTAACCTCTGCGGAGGAGAGAGAAGCCAGTGGGTGTATACATATAAGGGGGGGGGGGGGGGGGGTAGGTAATGTAGCCTACTACAAAACAATTTTTTTGGAAAATTTAAGTACTGTTTAATAAACGAGCTGGAGTGTTTTATCAGATTTTCTTTTGTGTTTTCCTCATGAATTATTAATGAGTTTTTGAAGTTTGTTGAAAACCTATAGATCCACTAAAATATTTAAAGTTGTGTGTTTTTTAAAAGGTTTTTCACTATTCACAAATGATTTTTTGACAGAATGACCGGACGAGAATTCTTTTCAAGATTCCCATCATTGCACTCGTTCCTAATAAAACAACTCGAGATTTCCCTAAGCAGTGTAGAAAGGTATTTTTTCATTTTTTTCTATCTATTCAACAATTTGAATTGTCTGAATCTTAATAGAGAAATTTTGATGTGGTAGTATATTTATCTTAAATCCTATTTTAGTTTAAAACTTATATAAATAGTGTCCCCAATTAGCTGTAATATAGAGCTAAATACATCGACACTTAAATAGAGAATAATACATGGATGTGCGGAAATATGAAATTTATTTCGAGTGTTGACCAGGATATCTCACGAGTGAGCGAAGCGAACGAGTGACATACAGTATCCTGTTCAACACGAGAAATAAATTTCATATTTCCAAGCATCCATGTATTGTTCTGTTTATTATATAAAAAAATTGTCCTATTGCCTTGCAAAAATTGCATTAAACTATAATGCTGATTCAGCGATAATCGTCACATGTGCGATTATCATAAATAATCGCACATGTGAGATTATCACTTTTATTAGTGGCGGAAAAATCAATAAAACACTCTATTTTATATAATAAAATACGTTATTCGTTATTCATTCATTCATTCATTCATTCATTCATTCATTCTTTGTTATCAGTTGTGATATTTATAAAATTCATTATGCTTTTTAATACTGCATGATGTTTTCAGCAGGACCCTTTAATTTCTGTATCTATATTTTTATTGTTCTGTCTATTTCTTTAGTGAGAGCAATAAATCAATCCACTTGCATCCTAGTTTGTACCCAGTTCTTCTCCTCCTATCCCGTCTTCATCCTTCGGCTATGGATGGCAACGATTCGACGTTAAACATGGCCGCTTTTATTCCCTATGTTTTGAGGTAAATTTCGTCTTTGAAATGTTTGTTTGCCTGGATTTCGGCTAAAAGGGATGACTCAAAAAGACCCGTCCAGTCCTTTCGCAGCTTTTCCAAAATATGTCGTCAAATATGTTTTTCCATAAAGCTCGGGGATAAACCAGATTTATGATTAGGGTTAGGGTTTTTGTTGCGGTTAGGATATCGAAAAGATTGCAAAAATCTTGAGACTCACTGAAGCTCGACGACAAATTTGGAAAAAACAAATTTGACGACATAGTTTGGAAAAACCGCGAAAGGACTGGACGGGAACGTTTGAGTCATTCCCGATCGTTTGCCTGTCCCGTTTCCTCGTCCGTCCTGTTACTTTATTTTTTTCGCTTTTTTTGTTCCTTTTTGTTCATGCGTGTGTCTTTTCATTTGTTTATCCGCCAGTTCGTTCGTTTTTTGACCAGTTGTTTTTTCTTTTTCAACACCAGTTTTTAATTTCAATTCAATACAGATGTTCAAAAAGTTACGTTTTAAAAACCCGTGCCATGGCCGCCCGAGCGCTCGTACCGCTTGTCTCTGGAGATGCGTTACCAGAAATGTTTCAGGAACTTCTAGAAAGACTACCTGGAGATACCAAACAAAGGTGGGAAAACGAAACGAAAACTAAACAAAAAGGAAACGAAAACGAAACAAAAAGGAAACGAAAACGAAACAAAAAGGAAACGAAACAAAAAGGAAACGAAAACGAAAGAAAACAAAACGAAACGAAACAACATTAGACAAAATCAAATCAGCCCATGCTGAACCACTCCCAACCATACCGGAACGTATATCGAAACGTACCGAACCGAACAAAATTTTACTGGACGCAAGGATGTTTCACAAAGTTAAATTCTGGGAAAATGATACTTTATTTTTGCAGGGTTTGTCAAAATCAGGTCCATGGCTGTCTGCTCCAGGTTAGTTTTACATTAAATTATACCTTTTTATTTAGAGTTATAGTTCACAACAGGTTATAACGATCACAGCAGCGACGACGGCAATCTGACTACAGCACGGACATTAACACTTAGTTTTGTTTGATTTTTCTTACTTTTTACTGAACCCAAATTTTTCTATCTCTCTTAGATAAGAGACCTTTTGAAGAGCATTGCAATGAACACAACTCTTTCTACACGAACAAAAGAAACCATCGCTAAGAAATTTGTGCCATTGCTACTGAAGCACAAGTGGTTGGCTTCCCGGTAAGTCTCTTCCTCTTCTTCTCCATCTTCCCCTTCCTTTTCTTCTTCTTCTTCTTCCTCTTCTTCTTTCTCTCCCCTTTCTCCATCTTCCTCTTCTTTTTCTTCTTCCTCTTTTTCTTCCTCTTTCTCTCCATCTTCCTCTTTCCCTTCATCTTCCTCTTCTTCTCCCTCTTTTTTTCTTCCTTTTCTTTTCTCTTCTCTTCTTTCTTTATTTGTCTTTCTTCTCTCTGTCTTTTTTCACTCACTCACTAACCGGTTTATTTCTTCTCTAGCCAAAATCCATGTGACATGACGCGAGCAGTCTTCCTCTGCATCATCCGTAAATTCGTTCTTGACCAAACCTGGATCACCGGCGAAACTCAGACAACTACGCCGAGTCCTTTAGATTTAACAGTATTAAAAGACATAATTGAGAAAGCTGTCGATGAAACGCTCAAGAACGAGGACATCAAGCCGGAGCTCATTTCTATCGGAAAGACATTTGTAAAAGAAGAAATTGCTCGAATTGCCCTACAACCAATTTGTGCTAAATCTTGCGGCGGTGACTTACATTCGACAGACGTTTCTTGTATTTTGGCGTTTTTATCGACGTCAGATTACGAAGTCACTCTAGTTGCGTTGAAATTTCTCTATCAAATTTTCATGAACTGTAAAGAAGTGAGCTTTCCTGGAAATCAGATTAACGTAATAGTAAAGGAGTTGCTATGTCAAGTTATGAATCCTACCATGCAATGTTCTTGTTTAAGTGAGGTAGATTAATCATTTCTTTTTCTAGCTAGACTTTTTTTAATATTTATTTGCACTTTCTTTTCTTCCCTACTTTCTTCATTTTTCTTCTTTTGTTTTCAATCTTTTTCTTCTTGTGACTTTTTATTTAATTTCATTCATTCACTTGAATTACTTTGTTTATTTTTAGCTCTACAAGTGTCTTTCCCTTGTACCGCGTTATCTGAAGTTTCCCTGGGAACTAGCGGATCAGAGATTCGTGACCTTAAGCGAGGTCAGTCTTTATTTTGTGCTTTTTTGTGGGCCAGGTAACCACTAATCTCATTCTCGCGTCAGGGCTAAATCCACTTATGACGATTGCAGTTTCACTCATAGCCAATAAAAATGCGCGAAATTTTAACCAATAGGAAAGCAGAAGTCTTTAGTGGTTACCTGGCCCATATTCTTTGATTGGGCCAGGGTACCAGGCTATTTTTAACCATGCACGCTGTTAATATATTTCTTTTCAAAATGCTTTGAAGCCTGAAGACGGGTCTTTAGTATTTTATTCTGACTAACGCCAGACGATTTTATTCAGCACAGGGAGAGGTCCAGGCCTCAAAGGGTTAAAAGCTATCTCTTTAACACTTTGAAGCCTGACGACGAGTCTTTATAGTATTTTATTATGGCTAACGCCAGACGATTTTAATCAGCACAGGGAGAGGTCCAGGCCTCAAAGTGTTAAGCTGTGTCTTTAAACTTCTTTTCTCTATTAAAGTACAATGTTCTGTATTTTCAAATTTCGCGCATTTTATTTTTCAGGGTTGGCAACGTATACTACTTGCATGTCAGGGGAGCGATCAACAGTAAGATGAAATAGAAATTTGATGCAATGAACTTTGCACAACACTTGCTGCTTTTTCCTGCTTTTATTTAAAGAATTCAGTTTTCAGAGATTTCTTTTTTTCTGGAATATTATTTTTTCTCTGAAATGTGTTTTTTGTTGATTTGATTGTTCCTGACTTGATCTGCTTGCTAGAAATTCGCGAAAACGCCGTCGTGTGTTTTGTGATCAGCTTTATAATTTATTAACCTGTAGACAATTGTTATAACTTTTCTTAGAACCGAGATGAAATGTTCTGTCTTAGAATTTTCTGGAGTTCTTGTTAATCAGCTTCACGAAGAGGCCTTGTGCGAGGTAAAGATATCACTTGCTTGTGTTTAGATATTGCATGGTATCCCCTTGAGACAACGACGGCTTTAACCCGCTCTAACAAGTTGACATCTGAACCCGCTGTATCTAGTTGAGGCCACAGGGTCCTCAATCCGGTATAACGGGTTGACGTTCTCAACCCGCTGTATTCAGTTGAGATTCTCAACCCGATCTAACGGGTTCACGTCCGCATCCCGCTGTATCCAGTTGAGATCCTCCGCTGTATCCAGTTGAGGCCACGGGTTGACGTTCTCAACCCGCTGTATTCAGTTGAGATTCTCAACCCGATCTAACGGGTTCACGTCCCCATCCCGCTGTATCCAGTTGAGATCCTCCGCTGTATCCGGCTGAGGTTTTCAACCCGATCTAACTGGTTGACGTTCTCAACCCACTGTATCTAGTTGAGATCCTCAACCTGATCTGACGGGTTGACGTTCTCAACCCGCTGTATCCAGTTGTTATCCTCAACACGATCTAACGGGTTGATGTCAGCACATCCAGATAAATCATAGTTAATAGAAAATACACATGGTTTGGAACCTCGACAAAAGTCATTGTTTTATGTTTCTGTTCAGGTTTACGGAAATTTTTGCACTTTCACGGTTACTGAACATATTGTGTTTTCTGTATAATGAAGCAATCATCCAATAGCAACGTTTGGGTTCAATCACTCAACCGTACTGTTTAAATATTAATAAACCTAAAACAAAGGATTTGGCACCTTAATTCATGTACCTTTCAACATGAATTGTAGCTTGATTGTTAACCGCTTTGAAGTTTGCCGGGTTTCCAAACCATGTTTATTTTCTATTACCTTGATGACTAATGGAACAAGTTTTTATTGTATTTATTTTGTAGATTTTCTCTTTATTTTGTTGTTTTATCTTAATGTAGAATCCGAAGGACTGTGTCGTCAGAATGTTAGAGGAGTGGGTATCGTTTGTTGAGACGTGTGCTGAGAATGAGGAGAGTGAAATTCTTCGCTTAACAGTCACACGGATAATTGGATCTGGAGATGTCTCCTGTATTTTATCCACCCCACATTATGTTAACGGTAAGATTTTAGTATAACATGCAACGTGAGATTTAGCAACGTTTTTTTGGCTCTTTTTTCAAATTTATTTTGGGCGAAATTTTGTTGCTGTGACACGTCGCGTCTACTTCAAACCGAATAAATTATTTTTAATTAGAATATCTCCCGTTTCGACTTTGGAAGCTTATTGTGCGTTTGTTGGTTGATGATTCTGTCGACGTCAAGTTTTCTATGGCTGCCGGCCTTGCGAATGTCTTTCAAGGTATTGGTCAAGGTGAGCGTGGTACTGCTATGTTTTTCTTTATTAGAGCTAACCATTCAAGTATTCTACACCACTTTTTTTCGTTCTTCTTAATTACTTACTTTGATACACAGTTTTTCCAGTTCCCATGCACCTATACCCTTACTCAACTACGCCACACCTATCATACGTCACAGCTACCATACGTCACACCTATTATACGTCACACCTATTATACGTCACACCATTCTTCACACTTCACACAACCCTCAGCTGCCCCGCTATTTTTTATAATGATTTGCCTTATTTAAATTATTTGTCTATTTGCTTTACTTGTTTGGTCATCTATAATATGGGTCATCTAACCCGATTATGTTTATAATTAGATTATCTTAAGTATGGCAGCATGCACAGTGCCTTGGCTTTACAGTATATTATTAGAAAACCACTGGAGTTATTTTGGTCCCAGTTCCCAATGTCGTGCGTCTTTTGGTTGCTGAGCCTTCTTGATGATACTTCAGCGGATACACTGGAGACCGAAGCTGACACAGGTCACCATAGCGCTTACGATGACATGGAGAGTATCGATAGACTGTTCGAAAAGGGACCGACGAATATCTATTGTGAAGATTGTATTCTTGCAGAAACCGTTTTTAATACATTTACGAACTGGTTAGATGAGCACAAGGCGGACACGAAAGGAATTCCGCACCGCTCGAAACTTTTGTCTTCCATTCAGGTATTTGTCAAGAAACAATCAGGAAAATGCGACGAAACTCTACCACAAAATGTGCTTTTTTTTAATATTTATAAGACCATGGTCGGGCTCGCCATCTTAAATATCCTGACACAAAACCCTAGTACTATAGAAGGAGACGATGAATCGACAGCAATTCAGCAAACTCTGGACGTCGTCCGGGAAATAAGGAGAAAAGATAGCGGGCATTGCTTTTACCATTTTAAACTTCAAGAAATCAGCGAGTTTGTCTTAGGAAAATAGTTTTATCCAGTAAACACTTTTTTAGTTCGGTTTTATACATGAAATAAATAATTTATGATTTAGCTACCAATTCCTCAATTTTTTGGATATATCATCTGGATTGTGAGGCCTATTTTATTTTATATATTTTAATGCGATACAGAGTTTTTTGCCCCTTAGAAAAATCGTATTTAAAACGCATGTAAAAAAATATACGATATTGTAAAGTAAAGATATCGGTTCGACGATCCAATGAAAATTGAACTATAGTAAGGTTTGATACACTGCCGAAACAGAGAACGTAGGACAATTGTTGTTTCAACACTGCCTACGCAGCACGCTACTTTTATTTCACAATGAAAATTGTGTTCGTTTATCTTTTCTGAGTGAGTGCAGTAAAAATTGAGCCTCGATTTCGATTATCATGCATTCAAACTTAATTCTCGTTTCTTATTGGTCAACACACTCTTGTTAATTCTCAAGTTGTAGTATACACTCAACGTTTTGTTTCAGTGTGGCGGTGATCGCATATATATGTCTCGATCACAACATTTTTTGAAAAGCCGCTGTTGTGATGAATTCACAAGTATTAGCAAAGTCCACAAAGTTTTGAATTCTGTGTTGGGAGTTTCATGTTCATCATTGAACCATTTCAAGGCAAAAAGTTTGACTGTTTTTGACGTCAAATATTCGATTACATAAATCGATGAGCAATTCCAGCACGTTGACAATCTCACACCGGCCATTGTGGCGTCATTTCCTATAAATATCTCCCAATAACCCGCTAGTGGAGGTATTGCCTCCTAGTTACTCGGGCTATCTGTGGTAGGCCGAGTCTAGTTTTCAGCTCGGTTTTCCCTCGCGATTTTGCATTTTTGCATATTTTATACTTCCGCTACTATTCATACTTCCGGTGTGGACTGAGTGAGGAGGTTTTTGGAGTTGGACGAAAAGTTGAACAGCTTTTCCTTTTGATCAAGGTATAGTTTATTTAACAGTGATATAGCTGATAACTCTCTTGATCGTAAATGTGTTCACCATAAATGTGAGCACGGGTGGCGAGTGCTGTTAAGGCGCTGCCTCTCACCAATAGTTAAGCCAGGTTATACGGGGTTAGTACTTGGATGGGTGACCGTCTGGGAATAGCCCCGTTCCCGAGCTTCGTGACTCATGTGAGTAGAGTTAGTTGGTCTCTCCTGTGCTCCAAGGGTTTTTCGCCGGGTTCTCCGGTTTTCCTCCCTCCATAAAATCAACACCTAACATCTTAGCTGTGATCCGTGGTCTGAACTGTGTCGTATGGCGGCAGCCTGGAGCGTCTTTGATATGCCTCGACACGGCCACGTTGATCTGCGTCCTTCGCAATTCAGCCGCTGGCTGCAAGTAAGGATGATTAGCCCCTCGGTCCTTTACCCTTCAGTCCTTTACCTCTGTGAAGTATGCACCACATTCACCCTTCTATTCAGGCTCCGCGCACTTTATTGCCTTCTATAGTTTTCTATATAATTCACTGAAAGGTTTTCATTCCTGCAATATCTTTAGGATTTCATTGCCATGCTTGTAATTAGTAGCTAGTACAAAACGACAATGTTCTTTTATATTTGAAAATGTACTTTATTCTGATATATTCTTTTTAATGCTTAAGGAGGGTGTGACACTAAGCTGAAACACAACTGATTTACATGGGAACTATAGAAGCAACATTATATACGCAGCAATTTTTAACGCAAGTAACGAAAGTCACGGCTAGTTTTTACAACGTGTTATCATGTGTACACCAAACTAAGATAAAATTATTTAAAATCCCATTTAATATCTTATTTAAGTACCTCCTTCTGGGCGACATCCGATTCTCGTAAACCGAAGGTCGCGGGTTCGAATCCCAGCCAGGCCAAGTAGAGTTTTCGCTACGTGTCCGGTATGGTTCGTCACTCGGAGTAACACCTTATTCATGTTAGGTATATACAAATGTATTAAGTTTTTCTCAGTTTTTGTTGTACAAGCTGTTGTAAGTTGTTAATACTTAGAAAAACTCGGACCTCTAGACGGGACTCGAACCCGTAACCTTCCAAGTATAAATGAAAATATAATAAAAGATACAAATTATAGGTATAAATAATAATATAAATAAAAATATAAATTAAAGGCATAAGCGTAATAAATATAATAAAATCATTAAAATGCCATCTGAGCTCTAGTATATTATTCGGCGGAAGGTTACCGTTTAAGACATGCAGTCTATATTCAGAGTTTTTTTTAGTATTAGTAACTTACATGCAACAGTTTGTACAGCAAGAACTTTGCTAACTCCAAATTAAAAATCCTAGACTAATTAAGAGTTTGCTTTTCGTCTTTGTTCTGATATTTCATAAATCGTCATTTTAAAATGTGGTATTTCTTGGATGTAAACAAAGTCGTTGTCTGGTTAGGACCCTTTTGGAAGTGCGGTTATATATAATGCTGTTTATTTAATATACCATCATCATGTTTACTTTATATATATATATATATATATATTTACATAATTTCCGAAAAGTTCCTTCTGGATAAAGTCGTACTGGGCTCCACGTCTAAGACACTTGCACGAAATCGTCGTCGTGCATTTTAATTTCTTCTGTCTTATCATCGCAATGTAAATGTTGGTTATGTGCTTCGGCTTTCTGCCGTAAATTAGCAATACTCTGATTTCGTGGATCTTCGTCTTCGCTTCCCGGATCCGCCGTGCTCGGCTTGTCCGTTTGTCCTGTCTTCTTGTACATTCCCAGCAGCCATCGCGCGGAGGTGGCGTCTGCTAAGTGAGGTGGGAGTGGTAACGAGTGACGTACCATTGCCCCGTAGAGACCGTACTCTGCCATTATAGACGTATTTCCCCATACTTTTTCCTTCTTTCGCCACTTTGCTCGGCGGTTTTGAAACCATACCTGAAGTTGATTTAGAAAGAATAAATTTAGAAGCTATACAGTGTATTCATATAAGGGCGCTTTCCAATTGACAAGGTTAGACCGGTCAGTCCGGCCAGAATGGACTTGCTTTTGATTAGGACCAAATTTTCCAGTCTGACCGTCCTAAGTCTCAAACGAATCGTGTTCCATTTAACCGGACTGACCGGTCTAACCGTGTAAATGGAAAGCCCCCTAAGTTGCTGCTGGCACAGTGGTTATATAGCTAGTCTCCCTCGCAACCGCTCTTATATGCACATAACTTTCAGTTCGCGTTGTGTCAGGTGCATTCAGTTGGCAGTTGTTTACACGCTATTATTGTCATTTTAATTTGTCGGTTACCACTCGACTTTCCACAACTTATAAACGTCAGCAAATTACGCCATTTATAATGTTCTTAGCTGTCGTTGGCCTCCTTTTGTACTCATTCAAAAGCAGACGAACTCTATTTTTTTTTAAAGTTTCGCAATTCAGTACACCGTTTTGCTCTTGCAAGTTTTTGTGCGCGAAAAAAATGTTCATTTGTGCGAATAAACTCGCCTTGAAAGATCGGCTTAATAGCGTGAAAGTTTTTCCTCTATCAGCGAGAGCTATAGGCCGTTGATAAGTGCCATCGGATAAGAAGTTATTTTGAAATACTACTTTCACCTGTCGCCGCTCGTTACTACAGCTTGTTCGAGTCTAAAGAAAACATTGTCGGCCCTTTTATAGTTCTTTCATTCATTTTTAAGAGCATGATATGTTTTCCCTTTTCTTTTGGCATTTATATAGTTTTAAAAAAAAAAAAATGCACTGCTTTTTGAACCTGTCCGTCCATCATTAATAGATAATTACCGTCGACAAATTAATGTCTCTTATCAAATCCAGCATCGATGAATTTCGCTATGTTTATATTAGTTCAAAGAGAGAGCAAAATTGGTCCTAATCGTATATTGTGTGTGCATATCACTTATAAGAAACCAAGAGATTGAATGGTCTATTTTCAAATGGAATAATTATCAGTGTTCTTAAATTAGCATTTAAAAAAGAGCGGCTTAGTGGCTTAGTTGACTTTGTTGCTCTGTAACAAGGTTTCGTTGTTGGGCGGCTATCTTTTGCTGGATTGTTTTGTGCGCGTTGCTATAGAGACCAAACACAATGCGAACGCCACGATGACGGTCTAACTATAGAATACTAGGATTTTTTCAATCAAACCAAAAGCGTTGAATAATTTTTAATCGCATGTAATATACAAACACCGTCCTTACGTTTTCAGGAGGACTTTATCGCCAAGAAAGCCAAAATCTAATATTAATCTATTATACGTCATTTTTAGAAGCTATGACTGCTTTTTTTGAAGGTCTTTATCATGAATACACACGCACGAAGAATACGATGTCCTAACCCATGATACGGCCCGCAGACTACTTGTGTTATAAAAGAAGCGTGCTGCGTAGGCAGTGTTGAAACAACAATCGAAATATAGTAACTTAGGTTAGATATACTGCCGAAACAGAGAACGTAGCTAGGAATCTAACGTTTCGAGCGAAGGCCCCTTCGTCAGAGAGAAACGTGGAGAGACGTTTCTCTCTGACGAAGGGCCTTCGCTCGAAACGTTAGATTCCTACGTTCTCTGTTTCGGCAGTATATCTAACCTAAGTTACTATACTTGTGTTATACTTAGGTGGCATGCATGTGTGACCCAAGCTGTTAGCGCACTGCCTCTCACCACTGAAGTTAATCCCGGTCGAATGGGGTTAGTATTCGAATGGGTGCATGACCACATTAGCTTTAAGCCCTAATCAAACGAGAACGCAAGTCATCGCTGGTTGGCAGTCACGCTATCTCAGCCAGCCGCTCTGAATAGTTTCCCGAAAATATGTACCGTGACAAAGTTAAAACTTGTTTAAAACACTCATGAAACCTTTAGTTTGTTAATTTGGGGAGTTGGACGACCGCCACAGAAATTTTGACTGTCAACTTGCGATGACTTGCGTTCTCGTTTGATGTGACCAAGTATAGAGTAGTTGGTTCTCTCCTGTGCTTCGAGGGTTTTTCACCGGGTTCTCTGGTTTTCCTCCCTCCGCAAAATCAACACCATAGTTTCCCCAAAAATAGTTAATTCTACGAACTATAGTTCCATCAGGGGGGTGAGGGCTATTGGGTTATCAGTGTCTAAATACTGTCATATGTTACCCAACCTCGTCCCCAAAAGGCCCTGGGGACGAGGTTGATATGTTACCCTCAATACATGAAGTCGCTTGTTGGGGACAGGCATCATACATGCATTTCTTGTCCGATGCGGTTGTTGTTTGGAAGTATATATATGTATGTTCAAAAGTTTTGTTATGCTAGTAACGCCTCTTTGGCCATATGACGCACATTCTTGAAGTAGCTATTCATACTTGCTTGCAACCACAGGCAACGTTTTCAATTTTCAATCTTAGTTTGTTTTTTTGATGAAGTTCTAGAAAGACTCTTTGGACTATAACTTTTTAATTATTATAACCAGTTTCGAAATATTCTTTACGTAAAATTAAAAAGAGACTGTTTAGGAATTACTGAGCTTCTCGACGCTACACTGTTTAGGCATAGTAGGCAGGCCATTATCCTCCCAAAATATTTGAAAATTCGGGCACTTTCTGCTGGGAATTTCGGGCGATTTCGATATGTATTGCTGTAAAATGTTCAAGATAAATTCATGCGTCAAATTAAGACTGAAAAATACGACTTAAAAATCAATATTTAACCCTAAATTTTCCCGGTAAAAATCTCTGTCCCCCCCCCCCCCTTCCAAACAGAATTGGGTTTCTACGGCTATGACTGTTGTTATGGTAACACATGCAGTCATACTCCATTCTAAGCTACGGGAAATGTTTCCGCGAGTCCCATTGCTCGCCGACGTAACACCAGGCGCACATCACTCCAACAGAAAAGTGTAAGATTAGGGATTTTCAAGGTTTTCTTTTTGAGTATTTTAAGGAATGTTCGGGATTTTCTGAACCGTTTGGAATGATTTTGAGATTTTTTGTCGAAGATTTTTAGGAAGTTTTAGAAAAGTGCATAGGAGATTTTTTTATTGCGCTGTAGGGGTTCATGCGCTGTAAAGGTTTGTGCGCTTTTCGACTTAAAGCTTGATGCTCGTCGGTTTAACATATATCCATGATAAAATAACAATATTTAGATTTTTAAACTGTTGTACATATATCATGCATGCAGTAAATGTTATAGCCTGCAGTTTTTATGCCTCTGTGCAGCTTGCATCGATTCCGCATCATAGTTTACCGACATAATTTAACACTTGATCTTCTTTCCAAAGATTCTATAGCATTTGTCACTCTGTCATCCATTTATACAGAGAATATTTCCAAATAGAACCCTCGTTATATAATAAGTGCTAATGCGGCATATATGCATGCAGTTGCTCTCTTGGCATTACCGATAATACAGTGTATATTCTTGAGTGGACATAGTGTTTCTTATTTCATGCATGATAACCTTTTGTTTTATTAAGACTTCGTCTTGGAGTTTTATATCCGTTCGGCGCTTTTTCAACACAACTGGAACAAATTATATAATGACAGTCTATACATATCAAACTCTATATGCATGCATGAGCCAAACCCATCCACCCTTTTGTTGTATTATAGGAATGGTCTTTTTTATATCTTTGCCGCATTTTGAAAACAACTAGCACAAATTATACTGTATAATGAAGGAATGGTCTTTTTATATCCTCGGTGCATTTTGCCACTAGAACAAATTATACTGAAAAAATAGTCTACATATACTATGCACCCTTTTGTTGTGCTACGACTCATTCTTGGTCTTTTATATCTTCGCCGCATTTGCAACACAAATTTACTCTTGACTTTAGTCAGGGAATAAACTATCATGTCTATATATAAACTATATATGCATGAGCCAAACCCATGCACGCTTTCGTTGTATTGCGATCGACTTGTAGTCTTGATTTTCCTATATTTTCGACGCATTGATTTTCAACACAACTATAGTATACTATACTAATATATAGAATTGAATGATGTAGTGGGCCAAGTGAACGCATTTCAACTTGACCTCGTTACGGACTGCTGAACCGAAGGTCGCGGCCCGGTTCGATCGAATCCCAGCCGGCGCGGTCACGTAGAGTTCTTCTCTATACTAATTAAAGCTTTCCCGGTATGATTCGTTCACTAAAGGCCTGGCCAAACGCTTTCAACATTTCATTCAACATCGTCCAACATTGTTGAATTCAACCGTGATTCAACATGTTGAATGATGTTGAACGTTGTTGAACGAATTTTGAACATGTTAAAATTTTCGTTCAACATGCGTTCAACAATGTTGAACGATGTTGCATGAAATGTTGAAAGCGTTTGGCCAGGCCTTAAGAGTATAACATCTATATAGCATTAGTATATATAGAACTATATATAATGACTGTTTATATATATATATATATAAACTAAGTCTGCATATTATAAGCCAAACCCTATAGCCGGCATACACAAAGGGACTAACTTCAAATTTCCTTCTTTACCCAATTGGATTTATTTATAGCAACCTTAACCTTTGGACAGACATGCTGCTAATCGTTGTTTGTTGATTATATGCGAATCTCTTTTTCAGATTTTCTGATAAGCATTGCGCCAAAATAACGTTTCTTTTTTTTTTGTTTAATTTTGGATTGCTAGTGATTTTTTACTCCAATTTAAAAAATTCTCCAATTTTTTCGCAAATTATAGCCTCGCGCGTCGAATTTGCGCATTTGAAAACGAAGGGAAATTTGTCTGGTATCCGTTAGTTAAACACGGAACACTAAATGAACAGGGATGGAATTAAACGGAAAGTCGGTCGCATTCGATTTTGTCTAATAAGACTATAAGAGTGATGCAAATTGCAGATATTGATGCACCTGTATTAACCCTTAATTTTGCATAAAGTTTAATTAAAGCCACTGGAAACGAATCAGTATATATAGTTGCAGCATGCTCGCGCAGTTAATAAACTAACTGTCGACTATTAGAAAACACAAAGTAAAAAAACTATTGTACTTTGGGTGCAGTTATTGTGGAATATTTATATAATTATATAGAAATACTCTTGCGCCTTTATAAACTGTCCGAAAGAATTGTTGTATCGGCAGAAAATAAACTTGACAAATAATAAGCTTTGGCTCTTGGCTTGACGCAGGTGGTACTTCGAGATCTGTTTTATCTTCAAAACGCAAGTTGGCAATTAATGGAAGAAACCTTCACGACTTTTAAAGTCGTTTCCAGAGTGGACTGAGGCAGCTGAACGCATTTAATAAACTCTAATATGAATTACAAGGACGCACCATCTCTTCAAATTAACAGCGGAGATAATGTTCGTTGACATTTTTTCCAGTTCTTTCAATTCCCCTAAATTATATACTCCGAAGAAATTGCCATGTTTATTATAGCAACAAACAAGATTTTTGGCGCGATATGTCTACTTAAAATAAATAAAAGGTTCGACAAAGACCTGAACTTAGCGCTTTGCCGCTTGTGAAGCGTCTTATTAATATTTTATTTCGCATGGATAACGCGTTAGAGTGGTATTTTATTTTAAAGAAGACTCGAAACTATTTCATTCAACTCGGTTTAGTCTCAGAGAGAAGCAAAGAAATTAATGGGTTGTATTGCATGATTAGATTTTGAATTAGGCTTTGGCGCTAGTAACATAAAATCAGTAAAAATGTATAGTTTTTCATGGGTTTATGCGTGTGTTTAAAAACGCGACATTATGTAGGACAGTTCTTTTTCCATTGTGAAAAAAAAATAGAAATTAACGACTGAAATCAGTCCAATTTAAAGTCTATATATGCATGGGAAATATATACTTATATGTCATGTAACTTTATAGATTTTAATTACCCTACATCGTAATGGAAACGCTACTGAAAAATAGCTGTGTGATGACCGAGGGAACTTTTTGTCTGTCTGTAATGAAAGTTTTAGCAAGCAGGCAACCAAGATACGTTTCTGCAGAAGTCACTTAAATTCTTATTTACGGGGCAACGGAGGGTTTTTCACATATTAAACCGCAGTCAGCTTATAGTAACTTAGGTTAGATATACTGCCGAAACAGAGAACGTAGGAATCTAACGTTTCGAGCGAAGGCCCTTCGTCGTCAGCTTACAGGTTTGCTGGGCTATAGGAAGAGAGGAGAGGGAGAGGGAGAGCCACACTAAATAATCCCTAAAGTACACGGTTATAGTAGTATAGCGCGGCGGTTGTACCTGAATTCTGTCTTCACTCAAGCCGGTTTTCGTCGAGAGAGCTTCACGCGCGTAGACGTCAGGGTAGTGGCTTTCTTTGAACGCGTTCTCGAGCTCTTCGAGTTGCTGGCTTGTGAAGATCGTTCGGTGTCGTCGTTTCTTCTGTTTCTTCGACGGTGGCGGTTTGTCCGAGAAGAAGGGATTAATTCGTTCGAGCTGCATGAAACTGGAAAAGCGATGAGGAGCCCAGTCTATTAATAATCAAAATTAAGCAAAGAATTAATATCAAAAACAAGTTACAAATCCAAGGGTATAATATATGCCTTCCTCCTAATTCTTGACATTCGGAAAAAGTGGTTTTATTAGCGTTGTACGTCAAGTGCGTGCATGTCCTTTTGAGAAAATGAACTGAATAATGAATAACTGAAATTGGGAAGAGATTAAAACTGGGAAGAGCCTCTCGCATGCAGTATAAACCTTGTATAATGCAGCGCAAAAATCAAGAAAAAAGTCTTAATCCTGCATGGTCGAGTTTCCAAAATGTCGCACTATACTTAATGGTTATTTTATATCCGTTAAAGGGATATTAGGACTTTTTAATTCAACATAATGCATAAACCTTGTTTAAAATTTGCGTTCGCAAATCGTTTTTTTTTTGGTGCACACACCAATCGTTGCGTTAAACTCTGCAAAAAATTATTTCATAAATAACACCTTATTAAAATACATTGTTGATATTCAAAGAATTTCCCCCTTGGTTTGCGCAATGTTCGACAGCGCAAACGTTTCTGTTCGGTGGAAAAACCTGCTTTCTATATGCATGTGTATGAGAATTAGTTTAGAATTGATGTATTTCGTTACCAAAATGCGTTGAAGTTGGACTTCTTGGTTCTACTTTGATGATCGTGTCGGTGGAATTGCTTGAAAAATAGCTGTTTTCTCTATTATAACTCTCCGAGGCTTGCTTTTTCTCGCCGCTCTTTTCTAAACCCAGGATATCCTGAATGGAGAAAGAGTGCGTGACGGCCGTTCTGGTCTGCGACGATCTGCAACCACACTCCGAAATCTTCATATCATTTTCGAGTAAATAAGCCATGGCGCTAGCTGCTTCAAAAGTTCCGACTAACCTGAGCGAGGACCTGTCGAAGCCGCAGAGTTTTGTTGACGATGTAATGACTTCACGAGCCTCCTAATCTGTTTTTTATCTCGCGTTGTGATTGTAATTAGCCATTGTCCCCGAGACTACAATGATCGGGAAATAATTGGAGAAGCAGTAGGCAGGTGCACGGGCTTCCTCCCTTCCACATCACAGTTCATATATTTCTTAATTACGCTTTGGTTATTAGCTCTATTACAAAATAATAGCCTTCGCTTTCGACGACGACCAATACCAGACCACTATGCACTTGTCGGCTTTTCATGCAGTGAGTTACCGGGACTAGTCTTTTTCGGAAGATATATATATTTATACCACGGCAGTGCTCTTTTAACAAGGTAAAATTTAAGGTGTTTACATAATAAAGTTCAAAATGACGCATCAAGGAAAAACATAGACCGCCATCTGCCTTGTGACACATGAAGCTTCATCGCGACGTTCGGTGTCATGCCCTTTTTGCAGTTCATTTTCACTTCAAATTAATCAGTTCTATACAAGCGGGTCTTTCCCGACGTTTGTGTCAGCGCCATGACACTCCATAGCGGCGTTTTTCGCGCGCGCCATGCGACGAAGCATGTATTCTCAAACAAGGTTGTTGATTAAATGGCGTTTAAAAACTCATTAGAGACGATGAGATATTAAACTGGCGTATTTATCGAACAAACGCAAGCTCATTAAGCCTTGCTTTTTTTCGTCTTTCCTTCGCTACGCTTGTCAACAGAGACCACCTAATGCTGTCATTTCGCATGCAAATATTGTCAGTGTGTGTCATCCAATAACCCGAAAACACATCGATTCCAGCTGCTCTTTTTCAAAAACTGCCTTAATGAAACAAAAAAAAAACCCGCTACTCTTTGCTAAACGCAACACTTCGCCGCATTGAGATTCAAAACGAAGATTCCTTCTTCTGAGATCCAAGGCATATTGCTATACCCTTCAACTATATATAAGTTGCGACTCAAACACTTGTATTTATATTATTCAAATTCTGGTCCATGCAGTTAAAACGGCTTTGAACCTCAACGTATTAAAACCGTTGAAAAAATGTAGGGTAATCTTATCGTACACGGGGTGGACTCTTTTCTTAACAATTCTAAAGAATCATATATATAACTATATTCAGTATCCGAAAGGCAAACAACCTTGTTAGAAAAATAAGCACAGAATCAGTCAGCGCAAATCATGCGCAATTATATATTTTCTATTCCACAAGAGGTGTAAGAAGCGTTACACCATAAAACGTCGCTTACAAGGCGTATTGTAGAACGGCAAACCGATATATCGCGTCTTGAAATGCCTCGATCTTTATTAGCACAGTACAAAATAATGAGCAGTGTATTTCCATGCGAAAAAAGAGATTGATTTTGCGACTTCTTCAGTGTTGAAAAATTCGAGAGATGTACATTGAAAAATCATTTGTAATCTATTAACATATGTATAATATATATATGTATATACTTCAATATCCTTTTACAAATCGTGGCCTGTTAACTCGTAGGAAGAGACCTTGAAAGCAGTTATTAACTAAACTTATAAATAAACAAACGTTTAGACTTTTTATAGTGTTTTTTTTTCTTCTGGAGAAGAACACCGAAGCAATATATATCTCGACGCGCTTACGGCGATATCTTTCTGACGACGGAATAAAGATTCAGCCTGGAACGCGCTTATGAAATGTATGAAATGCTGATTCACGATTTGATCGTTTTAAAATACTTTATAGTTTTTTAAATGCTGACTACGAAACAGCTTATTAATAAAAACATTAAACACAGTGGGAACAAGTCCACAAGTAATAAGGATAAAGCGACGAACTTTTTAGAAATGTAGATATAAATTGGATCCAATTATGTCTCAGCTTTTGAATATTTAATAAGCAGGGTGTTCTTTTTTTCATTATAATTAGCAATAGTTGAGTAGCAGGTGAATTAGGCCAAAACCAAAAAAAAAAAAATGAAACCCGACGTTATTTTTTACATCCGCGTAGAAAGAACGAACTTACGGGACAATATTTTACTACCAGCGTGTGATATATAATCTTTCTGCATATCCAAGCGAACTATACTTTCAAACTAGGAAAGAATCCATCAGCGAGATAATTCCAAATCTATAAATGACATGGCAACTTGTTTCAGTTTAAAGAAAGGGATATGCAAATTCTCTGACAATTTCATTACTTTTTGAAAAGACTTCTTCCGCTTTCTCCAAACGTCAAAAGCGCGCAAAGATTTCAGAAACAAATCCATGTTAGTATATATATATATATATATCTGCGATATACAAAACGTTTTCTCCCTAAAAAATGTACACGCCAATTTGGTTCGGCGAAATGGTTTTCTCAAGAAATGGGAAAATTAAAAAGATAATTTTTTTTTTTAATTATCAACATAAAAAAGGAAGCCGAAATAAACGGCGGATGGTTTAAACTCTTCATGTATCTGTATTACAGATATTCAGACTTTTGAACTGTATGCATGCACCTGTAACATAATGGTGCTTTTAATTAAAGATAATTTCAAAACGATTAAGAATACAAATGAACAAGTGTCGCCTTCGGTCACAATATTTAACAAACAACCCGCGTGTTTGGTGCCTATATAAATATAAATATATATATATTTATAAATACGTATACAATGTTCTGTGATATGGTGCATGTCTCTTGCGCATCTATATTTGCTGTCGAATTGAAAATATTTTGGGAGACTTTAATTACTTTTTGTTTTTACTGCCAGTAATCAACTTCTAATTATCAATTCAAGTGAACAAGTATATTCGAGAAGGAATACAATATCATGCATGAATTAGGTTTTATATATGGACAGTAATATATATATTTGGCCTTCACTACTGTCGATGTAATCATAACATGCGTAGGCCACATTATTATATATTTTTTGCTATATACATGCATTGCTTCTTTAGTATTCTGGTATATGTTAATTCAAAACACCAATGGAAAAATCGTTTTCAGCTATAATTTGTTATATAAGGATTATATAAGAGCTTGTATTTTGAAACACCATTTTTTTATAACACCTGAGACGATGAAACATTGGGTTTATTAGTAAACATGAAACTATATATAATTTCTCATTTCCGTTTGAAAACGGTTAAGTAATTCCATTAATAGGAATATAAGACTGCATGGACGATATATTCAAATATAGCATGGACCTTGTTTACGAATTTGGTGAAAACCGGCAACTGCGTTAAGCTACTATTTTAGACGCTACTCTGGCTTAAAAGTTTTTGAACTTTCACAAATTTTTAAACCAGAGTATGAAAGATTTTATGGTTAAACTGAATACGGTTGTACGCGAAGAAAAACGTCCTTTTAATTAAAGACCGCTTCTTGTTCAAAAGTATTCAGAATTGCTGTGTTGTGCTTCCCCCGTTCGTTTGCATTGTCTGCTGAAACAATCGAGCTTGGTCTTTCTATGCCAATAATCTCTCGCGGTTCCGCCTCAGTTGTCTTCTAATTCTAAAGTAGTATAAGATCTGCACTTAGAACTTAGTAATTAGTGATTCACAGTTGGCTTGCGCCTCGTTAGAGATCTTCAGCTTGACTTCCGTATACACCGAACGAAAAACAGAAGGCAAAATATTCCTTAAAAGACTATAAGAAAAAGTACTTATCCATTGTACGTCGAACTATATATAAAACAAAAGCGGTGGGCGATGTTTTTGAGTGTTGGGACAGGAATACGTTTGTTGCGGAAGCCATAATTTTTTTGGGGGAGGGAGAATTTTTGGAATTTTGAACCTCCATGCAGGAACTGAAGCACAATTTCTGTCTATTTCCACGCTGAAAGCCCGCTAAATAAAATAGTAGACGCCTTTCAATATTCCGCTAACTTTAATTTATATACAGTCGTTGATTGTGTGACTGACAGTCATAACCGCTGGTATATTGCACCACAGTTCAGTCATTCACAGGAAAATTTTGTGGGGGCAAAACATGTCAGAAAAAAACAACACAGGTCAAATGTTGTGGGTTCGACTGCCCACATGCACTTCCGCTGGCATTGATATAAATAAAACGTAAAATAACAATCATAATATTTTTAAAAAGCAAAACGCGCAAGGTGACAAGTGCTTGGCAATATTTTCCACGATGAAGAACTCTGGAACAAAGAATTCTGAAAAAAAAACCAATTTGATGGAAAAACTATTGTGCCGTTGTCCTGAGGCTCTCGGATATGAAACTTAAGCTCTTCGCATCATGTTTAATAGCTACAGAGCCAATGACAATAACAAGGGGTGGGGTTTTATGAAACCGCCAAACTACCTTTAATGAGTCACTGCGGAAACTCTTACGTGTTCCTGGGTTGACGTCATTTCCTGTGAGTAGTATACCAACTTCAGCGGAACAAAATGGCATCAAGGTGAAACGTTAGTATAAAAAAGTAGAGTACTGCGTAGGCGGTAAACTGCCGAGATTAGTTTTGATAACGAAATACTGACGTTTCGAGCAGAGCCTTTAATTTCGTTACTCCGCAGCTTGAAACGTACCCTGCGAGCAGAGCCTTCTTTTCCTTATTTCTTCGCTGAGAGAGAGGAAGAAAAGTAGGCTCTGGTGTATTCGTGACTGGTTTCCATTGCGCATGCATGTCAGTTGCTTGGTTACAATCTCGAACCCAGTCCCAATCAGAGCAGAAAACAAAACGAGAACCGGTTAAACGGGTCTTAAACGGGTTACTTCGTCCTAAATCTTGGACGAAGCCAAACACGAATATAGCAGAGCCTACTTTTCTTCCTCTCTCTCAGCGAAGAAATAAGGAAAAGAAGGCTCTAGCTGTTCGCAGGGTACTTGAAACGTCAGTATTTCGTTATCAAAACTAATCGCCGCAGTTTATCACCTTTTCACTTCGCTGAAACTTTAATAGTTGAATGATATTTTACCGTCAAAATGGAAACACCTTCCCACTTCTACTTCTGCAGTTGTTGTGTATTACTGTATTTCTGTAGTGGACTAGCTACTGAAGCTTATGAAAATTTTTTTGTCGAAAAATGTGAACCGAAAGTATAATTTAGCTTTCATGGAATTTAATCATAATATAACGAATGTTTCTCCCAAATCGATACCAACAAACAAATATAAATCAAGAATAAGCGACTTTTATCGCCAGATTTTTCTCACGTTTCTGTGGCGGCTACAGAAATACATTTTGATATCCATTTTGACTGTAAGTTGTTCACGGATGTCGCACTTTCTTGGGTTCAACATTTAATTCAACTGTCTAGTCTAGCCTTTTGGTTATTATAGTTAGCTTGTTCCTATTTTAAGTTTAAATATTTAAGGTTTTTTCCCTGCAAGCAAAAATGGTACTAAAAAAAAATAAATTGTGTTGTCTTTCAAAACAAATAGATGTACCGCTTACATGTATTAAAAAGCAAGTTGCTAAAATTCTAGAATATAATCCCTCCTTAATTTGTAACATATAAACACATTATCATATCGCATGCAGAAGGCCATTTTTCAATGAGGTCAATTTTCCAAGTGAAATATTACAAATTTATGAAAGGTCGCCCCGAAGGATTTATCATATTAATAATCCCAATATCAAATCACTCTCAGTAAAATGGCATCACTTTATTACTTATTAATTTTAAGGTTTAATATGTTCCAACGACATATTAAATTGTAAGTAATAAAACAGTCAAACAAGCCGATGGATTGACCGTGCACAGAGAAAATTAAAGCGGTTTCCCTTTTAAGCCGTAACCGTCGCATTATACGGCTCATTAATTGGTAACATCGCCTAAAATTCAATGCATATAGTTTTACCAAAAAAGTTAGAAATTCGTTTAAATTGCGGCTTAGAATGTCTGAGGGTTCTCTCTTTGACTAGGGAAATCGTCTAGCGTTAGACAGAGTAAAACAATAAAGGGGCCATTTTTGGCCGGCTTATGCAGAAATAGGTTAATCACTTGTTAACCCATGCATTGCTGCCTATAGGATGTCTGAGGGTTCTCCCTTTGACATTAAGTAAAATCGTCTGGCATTAGACAGAGTAAAACAATAAAGGAGTCGGTTTTGGCCAGCTCAGGCAGGAAAGGGTTTATAATCACTTGTTAACCCATTGCTGCCTAGGATGTCCGAGGGCTCTTGCTTTGGCGAGTAAAATCGTCTGGCATTAGACTGCAGAGTAAAACAATGGAGTCGTTTTTGGCCAGCTAAGGCAGGAATGGGTTAATCACTTGTTAACCCATTGCTGCCTAGGATGTCCGAGGGCTCTCGCTTTGGCGAGTAAAATCGTCAGGTATTAGACAGAGTAAAATAAATTAAGGGCACGTTTTTGGCGACTCAGGCAGTTAATCAATTGTTTAATAAAGAGCACGAAAACCACTACTTCATTACCTTAGATATCTGTCTTCCAATTATGAAATGTGAGTAAATCTAAATGATAATAAATTAAGTCCGGCGTGTTTTCATATATCGTACCAGGACATTCAGAAAACAAAAAACAAATGGACTTTAGGAACTGTGAACTTTAAAAATTAGGAACCGTGCACTTTTTGATGATCACCGCTTTAATAACGTGGTAGTGAAAAATTAATAACCACACCGTCGAATAATTTTCTAAAACTTAATTTTAACAACAGGCGAATTTCGATATACAAACACACAGCGCTTGCTCAAGTAATTTTCCTCCGACAATAAAATATGTCGTTTCTTTGTTTGTTCTTTCCTTTGAGGTCAGGCGACGTCGAAGCATAATAACTATAGCCGGAAATATCAGTTAAGAAATTGACAAAATGTAATTTGCTATTAGACATGCGTTGATCCGGCTGGGAAGTAAATTGTCGGTTTCTCTTTCACAGGCCGGATTCCCGCTGTAGTTTTAAAAGTAGTATATGTACACATGTACTACTCCAATATGTGTCTTGGTACTACTTTAACTCTATCTCTTATACGGTAATACGTATGCAAACGCAGTGGCGTAGCCAGGGTCTTGGGTTGGGGGGGCGAGAACCTCGGTCTCCTAGGGGGGTCTGGGGGCATGCCCCCCTGAAAATTTTGGATTTCTAGGGTCTCTGAAACACTATTTCCTGCATTTTGAGGCAAGTATTTAAGAGTAATCTGAAAGCCATAAATTACATAATTTTGTTGAAATCAAACCAGAACATATAGAATGATACACGTCAGAATATCTTTAGATTTATTTATAAACAAGTCGTAAATGTAAAAACAGGTTGGAGGCATTTGGTATAGACCCTTAGTATTGTAATTTATAGCATATGCATGCCTGCAATATATATAACACATCACTACCTACTCACTTGGACTTAAAACAACTGAACCCTTCCCCCCCCCTACAAGTTTCTCCACGATTTAAACTTTTCACGAGAACGGTCTTGAAGACCATTGGGGGGGCGACCGCCCCCCCTCGGCTACGCCACTGTGCAAACGCTACCACTTAGAAAGCACTATGCCAAAACTGTGAATCAGTTGCAACCTTACAGTTCTCTATCCGAGCCTTGGTAACTCAATATGAAAGTGCATATATTAGAGCGTGTAACCGGTCATTAGAAGGTTGCGGGCTCGATCCCTGTCTGGGTCTCGAAAACAATTTGGGAGTATTTGGGCTGGACGAACGTTAATATTAGTTACTTTAACTCATCTCAGGGGCGGCGTGGCCCGCCGGGACACAGGGAGATTTCCCGGTGGGCCCCGAGGATCTGCAGCTTGTGGGCCCCAACAATTTGTGACTGGTGGTCTAAATAACTTGTAGATGTCTAGTTGGTTCACTCCAAATACTTTTAAGCACTGCAGCATAAAACTTGAAATGCAATTTAGATTATGGAATACTTCATTTCTAGCGTTCCGAACGAAGGCTCTTGATCTTCATCAGAGAAACGTACACTTCAATTAATTTTGTATCCATGCACTTTATTGCCTCATTTACAGATTTACTCCCTTATATATATCTACTGTATACTACTATAATGCCAGTGTGGTTCTCATTACCTACTCTCAAACTTGCATCTTTCTTAAAAAATAGTATAATGCGCCATTAAAAACTTGCTCGAAGGTATTGTTAGAACGCGTGAAACGCCATTTCAGAGACCCTGATTTCAAACATTTTCCTGGGGAGCATGCCCCGGACCTCCCTAAATATCCTGACCCAGAGAAAATTTTAAAATGGGCAGTTCTAAATTTTTCTTAGGATCACAGTTGGCAGTGGGCCCCAAGAATGCCAGGCCACATTTCAGAGCCACGCCGCCACTGCTCCATCTCATATATACAAACACCACCGCTTAGGAAGAACACACATACCATGCTTGTGAATTTGCAAGCTTTAGCTCTCTATCCAAGCCTCAGTAACCCAGTGGTTACAGGGTTTAGCCGGTCTTTAGAATTAAAATCGATCCCTGTCTGGGTTCAGACACATTTTCTGCATGAGTATTTGAGTTTGATGAACGTCTACCAAACGCCGGTCTATCGCATGTATACTACCCTCAACGTCACTTTAATTCCATTGAAACTATTCTAGCGTGTGTTTAATAATTCTAATGTCAATTCATACGTCTTTTAGCTCTACCGTTTTCGGGTTTTTTTCAGTAAACACTCGCGTGTTTTGTGAGTTTTTTTTTTGCTTTTCTTCTCCTTACTATGAATGCATGGCGACACTGTTTAACTTCAAATTCTGCCCAACCTTGTGGCTTGGTTGTCCTTATTATGAATTATGAATGGCGACATTTTTACTTGAAGTTCAGATTCTGTTCAGTTTTTCTGGAGTCTGACTTTCGATCAACCTTGGGTGTTCTTTTTGGTTCTGCTATCTTTATTGTTAACGGTTTGCTGCCCAGTACCTAAAACGATGGCAGTACCAAAAACGAAATTAGTAAAAAAAACATTTTTTCCCCAACGTCTTCTCAAGTTTACGCTCTCTTAACTTCTTAATATATTATCTTCCAATTATAAACACTTCAACTTCTTCCATGTTTCAACTTTTCATCTTAACATATTCTCAACCTTATAAGATGAGACGTGGCTGATTTGTTCTAACGAAACAACATCTCACCTTGCCATGAAGCTGTTTTAAAGCAGTCTCGGCTGAACTAGACGTTACATACTGCACAATGGCACTACCCTGAAGAAAATCAGAATAAGAGTTGTCAGCTCACATAGGCGTAGTCCTGGGTAATTGGTCACAGTATAAAACTAAACTAAACTAACTTTATTTATATAACTGATAACCCGAATCAACCCAACCTGTCATATCCTAACTGTTCTCCCTAGAGGTCCAGTAAAGACCATCCCTCATTGGTTCAGTGTTACTACAGCAGGAAACCGGAGTAAACTAAACTAACTTTACTTATACTGGATAACTCTATCAGTCATATCCTAACTGTTCTCCCTGGAGGTCCAGTAAGGACCATCCCTCATTGGTTCAGTGTTACTACAGGAGAAAAACCCGGGATACCCGGAAAATCTGTGGTGTCCGGTAGAGTCAAACTAGAAGCACTCTTCTCACATGCGGACGCGGTCGGCAAGTGAAATCTTAATCTGATAAACTACATCGAGAATTCGATCCCGGGTCGCATGTGAGAGACACGTGCGCTATAAACCACGGTGCCACCAACACCCTAATCTGCAATCAGCCCATATTGTAAAATAACGCCTGATTGCAGGTTACCAACGCAAATTCACCTTGGACAATCCAGAAATATCTTTATTAATGTTAATCTGAACTGCTCCGTATATCTCAAACTCATTCCTGAGGGTTTGATCAGTCAACTCCTTGCCACAAGTGACAAAGAGACGACTGTTGTCTGCTTCAAAATGTGTTCCAAAGACACCAAGATGATGGTTGACGCCGTTCTTTCTTAGATTTTGGCAAACGGTTTCTATCTAAAATACAAAAAAATACTAAACTTTAGTATATCTAGTAGCATATTACAACTTAGACGCTTGTCATTCACATCACCTCACCAAATTCTATATTCAAATTCTGAACTGTCGACTTAAAGTGCCTATGAAACGAAATTTCACTTCAGTTTTTTAAGATTGTATTTGGAAGAACACCTAAGATAATGAAAACTGGCTTTTACATGCCTTTCAAATCTTATCCCATTCTTGAGTTATTGAGCACACGTATGTGGGAGAAAACGGAAAATCGGTCATATCTTTGGATTGATTTGACTAAACTCAATTAAACAATGGAAATTTGCCTTGGGGTATGGTCTGATTACATCTGCAATGTGTGGTTTCGTGTCGCTAAACCAATCCAAAGATAAAACTGATTTTCCGTTTTCTCCCTAGTCAATAATTCAAGAATGGGATAAGATTTGAAAGGTTTGTAAAAGCCATTTTTCATTATCTTAGATGTTCTTCCAAATACAAACTTAAAAAAAACTGAAGTGAAATTTCGTTTCATAGGTACTTTAAATATTAAATCCATTAAGAAATACGAGTGGTCTCAACCTTCTTTCATCGAGAAGAGACACCTTATGCAAAAGGTTTTTCAGAAATTTGACTACTGACAATAACAAACTCTCTGATCTTCTACCTAAGAGAGAACCACTAATTTTGCCCTAGTTAAATGCCGAACAGAACGGTTTAAGAAAAGCTATATACCGTTTGCCATTCAACATTTTTTATAGATATTAACTATTTTAGAATTATATTATTGTATATAATATTTTTTAGTCGTACATATATTTAATTTGTATGATAACGTAATTCAGTTTGCTTCTGCAACTGCAAAGTTTTCAATAAAGCCTTTTAATAATATATAAAGCATAGCACAACCTAACAACAATGAAGGTTTTCTGAACATTCAAGACCTAAGCTACTTTTCACAAAACTCGACCTAAACTTGATTTATGTCCGACCCACAGAAATCAAGATGTCACATTTACAACACCTTTCAATCTCGCTTAATTTTGACCATCCGTACTTCTGTCAGTTCTGTGTAGCTTTCTAGTATCTCTTTTGTGCTTTAATCACCTATTTTACTTTGACTTTTATAAGTGTCATTCATGCATGCACTAACCATTTTAGCTCGCTGTTGTTTTGTAAGCCATTCCACTGGTCTGTCAGAAACTTTTCTTCTGTAAAATAACAAAGAAATAGAATATATACATTTTAAGACCTAAAATCCTTAGTACATGCTATGTAATCGAGTGAAATGTCCAATATTACTTCTAATAAACCCAATTCTCTCCTGGCATTACCACCTTAATGTATACAGAACTCGCGATCAAGCTCTCGGCAACCGCCTCGGTGGCTCAGTGGTCAGAGCATTGCACTAGAATCGCAAGGTCGTGGGTTCAATTCCTGCCGGAAGGCCTGAGTAATTGCATTTTTCGCAACTGGTCCCGGTTTGGTCTTAAAATGTATATATTCTACACTCGAATTTTCCTTCATCCAAAATCCTTAGTACATGCTATGTAATCGAGTTAGGGACATGGGTTAGATATATTTTCTGTATATATTATATATTAAAGATATCGTCAGAAGACAGGGTACAGCCCAGGGCATTAAAATTATCAGTTGTGAATTCATATAAGCATCGGATTAATTATTCAGAGTAACGCGTGGAAACTTTACTGAGACTAACTCTATATAAAGTGCAGACCTTTCGACCAAGTTTTCTCCTTGCTGACGGCCAGACATCACATCTTGGTCAACCAGCTTGTCTTCTTGTAGTTCTGTGTTTAGTTCCTTTGGGCTGCCATTTTCAGTTATTGTTTTCTGTTCAAAAGACAACTTTTCACTTATCCTATCCTCCTCACCTATCCTCTCAATTGTACAAGTTTTTTGGCGTACAATCTTTTCCTTGTCGATTAATCTTAAATTGCACGTAAATTGCATTTTTGATGAACTACAAGCTACTGATATTGGTGTTTCAACTAAACAATCATCTTCAGGTCCTTCCTCTATCTTTTTCTTATCATTCACTTGTATTTCGTTGCTCTGAGAAACGTTCAAGCGGTCTGACAATATTTTTGACGAAACTTCAACATCCCAACGAGATTTTCGATTTTTGTTGCACACACTAAGGTTTGGTGTTGGGTCACGAGAAGAATCAGAAATGACCAAGCCAAATTTCTTTTTATTCGTTGTATTCACCTGCAAACAATTGAAAAGAAGTTGGTCACACAATTCGATCAGAAGCTAATCAACAACTGATAAAGGTTGGTCGTACCTTAACAGAATATTTTTCTGGTTGTGAGACACTGTTCACTACTTCTCCACCCCATCCCAGTTGCATTTCACGACCAAATAGTTCAAATCCTTGCATACTAAAACAAACGAAAAATAAGCTGATAGGTCCATATATTCATACGCTGTGGTTATGCTTACGATAATACGCCTACAATGATGCTTACACTTATACTTATGATTACGCTTACGCCTTTGCTTATGATGATTGCACTTGCCTTGCGCTGACACTTACCATTGCGCATGTGCTTGCCTTTGGGCTTCCACTCACACATTCCTTTGTGCTTGCACTTAAACTTGCGCTTACAGTTGCATTTACACTTACATGCGCACTTGTGCTTGCGTTTGCGCTTCCATTGCTAATTACACGTGCACTTGCTTTTGCGCTTGCCGGCTTACACTTACATTAATACACTTGCCAGGCTTGGGTTTGCACTTGAGCTCGCACTTGCAGTTGCGTTTGCGCTTTCATTTGCGCTTGCAGTTTGCACTTCCATTTCTGCTTTACACGTGCACTTGCTTTTGCGCTTACACTTGCCTTGGGTTTTTACTTGGGCTCACGCTTCAGTTGCGCATTTGCACTATCACTTGCAATTGCGCATTTGCGCTTGCACTTACGGCTTGCCGTGGGTTTGCACAATCGCTTGCAATTGCGCTTACACTTACGCTGCTTGTTTCTACTTTTGCATATGCTCACGCTTCTGGTTAAACTAACGCTTACATTTCTGCTTAAGATTGCTCTTTTACTGATACTTATACAACAAATTTACCAAATTAGTGCCAATTCAGCAGCTCTTCTGTAAGGAAACTGTACAAATCCATATCCCTTGGAGATCCCAGAGAGTGAATCAGTCACTATCCGTGCCTAAATTTACGTGGAAAATAAATATACATTGAATGGTAAAATTTCTTCTCAGTTTGATTCCCATTAATGTTTCAATGTTACCTTCAGTTTCCGTTGCCGCTGCTCAACAATGAAGGGGTGAAATGCTGTTGAAAGTAAATTCTCGTCAACCCTGTAGCTGAGGTTTCCAACAAAGACATTACATTTTGTAGGTGAGCTTTTCAATAGTTTCCACGTTGTGAGCTCTTGTTCTGATGTCAAATAACTGAACTCGACTCTGTCAGTTTGTGACAATGTCTGAGTAATAACAGGAGCATCTTCATCAGCAGTCTACAGAAAGACATTTTTGGAAAGAACAGCAAAGTGCAATATAGTATTTAAATCATTATCATCTATTCGTTCAAGTTCATAATACAAATATTTGTCAGAAATACTAGATCATGAGACAGTCAGGGAAATGGCTCCAACAATGTGGAAATGATTGGAAGTTATAATAACCAATTTGAAATTCACCTCTCTAATGTGGACAACACCCACCTACCCCTGACACCTAAAGGTGACAGCTCTTATCCAAATCTCAACCAAAATTTAATGGGTTTGTCTTTGATCTATGATCAATCTTTTCACAAACTTTTATTACAACCTGTGCAGGATTTTGTGAGATATCCTGGTGACAGACAGACAGACAAGCAGAGTTGAAAACAAAACCTCCAAGCGGAGGAATAGAATCCTATAGAATATTCTATTGGAATTTGGGACTCTATGGAATATTCTATAGGATTTCTAAATCCTATATTATCCTATATTCTATAAAATGGCATTTTTAAAATTCTTATTGAATATTCCATAGAATATTCTATAGCACATTTTCATATAGAAGTATTCAGTGGTGTAACTAGGAATTTTGAGCAGTGGGGCAAACGTTCTATATTTCCGACAATGTGGGCGTGGTCACATGGGCGTAACCAACATTTTGTGACTTGCAACTCGTATTTCATTGGAACAGCTGTCTGCTGTCAACCTGTGACACACTTCGCATTTTGTAATCGCATGTAACGTGACCTGACACTTTGTCACCAGTTTATGAGTCATGCGTTTCCCACAAACATCATTCAGTTTCTTGGAAACTAAAAAGTTATTTGAAAGTAAAAAGTTATTATTTATAAAGTGTGTAAGTCGTTTTGGATCAATTCAGTGTCTTCGACCATCTGATTTTCAGACAGGCATCAAAATTTTCCGACAAACAACACTCAGAGGTCCAGTGAGGGGGTGCTCGCCCCCCCTCTAGCTACGCCACTGGAAATCTTTAACAAAAGAACTGTTGAGAGCTAGAATGGTACTTCACTTTATTAATGAAAACCATTGGAAGAGGTGGAGGGGTGTATTTTTCCTGTTCTGGCATCCTTCTGATGTGTTCTAACATCTTTTTCACACTTTCCTCTTTCTCATTCTCTGACAAACCTACATGTACAAAAAAAGTCCAAACATAATTGACATATCAAAAAAGATGGTGACTTGTACATTTAACCACAATCCTTTGTGTACAGTAAACATTGTTTCTTGCAGAATTATTGGAAGATATGGTTTTAAAAACCATTAACTTTGGTAGGAATGAAGTTCTTGCTTACCATAATCCATCTTAGCAGGATACACAATGTTTAGTTGTCATTTGAGGTCACTGTGGTTAAATGTACCACCACCATCTTTTTCAGTTCCATCACAATTACAGTAAATTACCTCTTTTTATACATGGACACAGGGGTGGATCCAGGATTTTTTTTAAAGAAGGGTTGACACCTCTAGGGGGGTCCAGAGGTATACTCCCCCAGAAATTTTTTGATTTCTGATACCCTGAAATGCTATTTCCTGCATTTTGGGGACAATATTAGGATCAGAAATAGTGATTTTTATACACTATATTATACACTAAACACAATTTATATATTATATATCATATAATATACCATTCAAAGAATACATATATAAAGGCCAAGGGGGGTTGCAACCCCCATAACCCCCTGGATCCACCCCTGGGACATGTAGTGTAGAATATGTTTCAAGGTTTAAGACTGGATATTTTCTGGAACTATACATTATAATAGAATTCAAACATGCAATACTATTTACTATTGTATATACTTTGTGTAGGAGGCCTTCTGAATGATGTCACAGGGGTTTTGACTCTTTCTAGCTTTTTCCTTTGTGATGGTGTAATGGCAGTACTGTCCAACTTCACTGTTTTGAGTTTCTTTGTTTTGGGGGCTGAAAGGTTCAAAAAATTCCTAATAATTAAATTGAACAATGATGATATGTTCAATATCTAAAGTAATGTACAATAACTATATAATTATATATACTACTCAAATCAGTACAGCGAGACATGGATTATTTTTTTATCGCTTCCGAAGTGTCAGTTTTATTAACCACAGATCAATTTCAAAGCAATCACGAGGTGTATTCTCATGTACCACGTGATAAACATCCAATTGTTAACTTGTAAACAAGCTATCACATGGTACAGTACATGAGAATACACCTCGTGATTGCTTTGAAATTGATCTGTGGTTAACAAAACTGTCGCTTCGGAAGCAATGAAAATATTGTCTATGTCTCGCTGTACTGATTTGAGTAGTACATCTGTGTATATACTGAAGAAATAGAAAATGGTTGCCCAAACTTGTGGATCACTCAAATGTTATATAAACACATTTCTTTTATGAAATAACACTAAAAAATGTACCGTGACGTCATAACCACGTTTACATTGCTTATTAAACACTTGCAACTTATTTTATAAATATAGGTTAGTCATTTTGATATGTTCAGACCTAACCAGAATAATTTATAGTAGTTGATTTCAAGGCCTAATGATATGATATCATTGATATCCTTGCCTCCAAATTGTACCATTTTTCTTTTGGTGTTATTTGGCTGTGTTTGAACTGTAGCCAATGTTTCTTGCTCTACAATGTTGGTTCTAGACTGGACAATTTGTAGGAACTCCTTAGCCTTGGCAAACACGATATCTTCGTCCTCATCAGAATCATTTTCCTCCATCAAGGCACATTTTAATTTCCATCACATTTTAAATTTTCTGTTTTATCATGAAGTATCAACTTCTTCTTGCCCCAGTCCTTTTCGGCCGCGGTAACATGGCGGCGTACATGTGCTAGAAATGACATAATTTTGTATTGAGCAATTCTGTGGATTCTGTGGCTGAAAATGTTGGTTCAAAAGGTTTACAAGACAATAGGAAGATGCCTCTTTGCAGAGAGTTCTCGCTTTACTCCACATTCTCAGGTATTTCCTAGAGAAATCCTATCTAACTTTTAGAAATAGGCTTATTATTAAAATAAGCTTACTTTTAACACTGCGGATACACTAACTTTATTTTTTAAGATGTGGAAAAGAACCGTGTTTCGACCAAGACCTGTTTATGAAGAACAGGATGATGAACAAAAACCTGATGAAAATGATGTCGTTGGTGCAGGTGAAAGTTTAAATATATTTTGGTATAATGTAATAATCTAGGCTTTTTTGGTATAAATTGGCATTATTGTATGACATCAGAAAAAAGACTGGGAAAGTGATTAGAGTAGCTGATGACATCACTAACCTTTAATTGATGACATCATTAACTGATGACAGATGTCATCACTAACTGATGATGATGACATCACTAATTGATGACATCACTAACTGATGACATTAACTGATGACTTCAATCACTAATGACATCACTTACTGATGACATCACTAATCGATGACATCATTAACTAATGACATCACTAAATGATGACATCATTAACTGATGACATCACTAAGTGATAATATCAACTGATGACTTCAATCACTTACTGATGACATCACTAATCGATGACATAACATCTAACACCCCCCCCCCCCCCCCCCCCCCCCGCCAAAGTTGTATACTGAATTTAAAAATCTCAAAATTGACATTGAAGATCAGATATAGCTCCCCTATGTACTGTGCTGGTTATTTAAATAAGAGTGTTCTTTACCTAAACAAGGTGTTTTTAGTTCAAGAGTTTGCCAGTTTATTTCCAAACGACACTATGAAAATAAGGACTCGACAAAACTTGCCATGGTCACATCTTTCACAGACAATGATTCAGTGGGATTAATGCAGTTGAATGATTTTATCTTTGGGGCAAATCCGAGGTAAATAATTATTGTCTTTTGTTACTGTAGTAGTAGAATAAATTCTGCATCCTGATTGGTTGTGCTCAGCTATTAATAAATATTGCTCAGATGTTCATGATTTTTATTTGTTGCATTTTAGACTTGACATTCTACAAAGAGTTGTTGTCTGGCAGAGGGCAAAAGCCAGAGCAGTAAGTAAAAAAGAAGTTTTTCTAATTCTGGTTCAGTGCACGTGTACCACACAATATTCTAACAAGCTTGTTTTGTAAGGGTACAGCTTGTGTCAAAAATCGAAGTGAAGTACGTGGTGGAGGAAGAAAGCCATGGCCTCAAAAAGGCTTGGGGAAAGCTCGACAAGGAAGCATCAGAGCACCACATTGGAGAGGAGGTAATTCATTCTGACATTTGACTTGTACAGTGAACAAATGAAATAGATTGAAAAACTTTTTCTAAACTATTTTTTTTCTAACCTTTTTCAGGTGGTGTAGTACATGGCCCAAAGCCCAAGAGTTATGCATACACATTACCAAAAAAAGTGCGAAGAATGGGCCTCCGAGTTGCTTTGTCATGCAGATATAGTCAGGTGCTAATATAATACACAGAAGTATTCAATATATACATGTAGTCCACATTCAAACACTGTTGTGATAAACAGTACTGTTTGTGCTTTCATTTTAGGGTGATTTGTTTGTTGTTGAGTCCATGGATTGTACATTATCTAAGACAGTAAGTTCTTATGTTTAGTTAGTTCAGCACTTATTTTTCTGGCACAAAACAGTACTGTAATCAATACTATAACATCTTATTCATATTTTTTATAAGGAATTGTCCAACATTTTAGAAAGGAACAACTGGGATTCTGTTGTGTTAGTTGACAGGTAGTGTCAGATAATTGCATTCATTTAAAAATATTAGCTTACAAAAATTATCAGTCAGATACTGCTTGAACATACAGTACACATATTTTTTTCAAAATGCATAGTAATGTTGTACTGTTCATGCATGTCTCATTTTCCAGGACTGTTATTTTTGGTTTTATTTTATAGTCAACCCAATGCTGCCCTACAACATGCCATTGAGTCCTTCAAGAAAGCAGAAATCCATGACACAATTAGTAAGTGCTAATTTTTTTATATGCCAAAACAATTTCCTATGAAATACTGTTCATTTTAATTACTTTTATTTGTTTTACAGGTTTAAATGTTTACAGCATCCTTCAGCATCACAAAATTGTCCTTTCTCTTAGTGCAATTGAACAATTGGAGGAGCGACTTTGTCGGGATAATCAGTTAATCTTTAGGTAGCCTACAGTATACTGTATTGGGAGTTTTCTGAGTAGGAGAGAAATTAGGGCAACAGTACAGTACCTCAAACAATACATTGTCACGCAAAAATGATTTTGTTGCAAGTTGAAACAGAATGTTGCAGCAAGTAGAACTGGAGTCTACTTTTTTCAACAAATTTTTTCAACTTACAACAAAATCATTGTTGTGTGAAAATGTTTAAGGTGGGTGGTAATATGTGCAACAATGCTTTTCAACTTGCAAGCAACAAAGTTGCATTGAAAGTTGAAGAAAAATGTTGCCTGTATTACCTCACCTTAAAGGCACTACTATCATACTACTGTAAATATTATAATTACACAAACAGAAACTGTTTGAGACTGTTTTGTATCTCATCATGGTAGAAATTGACATTTTCTATGGACTGATCTGCAAGACATACATACGGTAAGTGAAGATCATACAAATAGAAAAGTCAAAACTTTATAATAAATTATTTACAGGTAAGAATTGACATATAGAATTGATATTTTATTAGCTAGGTACAGGCTTTTTAACATTCTGTGTTTCTAAGAATTTTTGAGCCTCTCGTGGAATATTTACGAATAGTTCTTCAAGAGCAATTTGCTGTACATCCATGCTCACACCTTCTGGGCAATTTCTTTGAATATATTCCAGAAAAACATCTGCTGTCTCGCCAGTTAACTGCTCAAACTAGGAAAGAAGAAAAAATACTTAACTGAAAGTGAAGTTTTCTCAGATTACATATAATTTGTAAATCTGCAAGTTCATTGCTTTTTCAAAACAGCAAAAAGTACCATATCACAAAATACCATGGTGATGCTGATGGTACCTGCAGAAGAAGTCGATGTGTTCTGACTTCATACTGAACTCTGTGTTTCTTGTAAATGTGTGGAGATTTTATCAATGTATATCTTTCTACATTTGTTGGAAGAACTACCCTAGAGCAGTGAAAAAATAATTAAGTGCATTACAAACTATATGTTTAATATTAAGTTTTTAACAAAGACAAAAGAGTATGTTCTAGACTTACTGGGTTGTGTTGATGTTTAGACACTGGGCTGCCTTCTTCATGAATTGTGAATAACTTCCCAACACAGCTTCATCACTGCTTTTTATTTCAACATTGATTTCAGAAAAAAGTCTCTTGTTTTTCTCATCCTAAAAATTAATGATTGTACATATCACATTTCAGCTCTTCTCCCCACTGGTGGTGGGTGTGCACAGTGGTGATGGTGGGTGCAACAGTGGTGATGGTGGGTGCAACAGTGGTGATGGTGGGTGTGACAGTGGTGATGGTGGGTGTGACAGTGGTGATGGTGGG
The DNA here is from genome assembly GCA_035771165.1 of Paragorgia papillata. Taxonomy (NCBI): domain Eukaryota; kingdom Metazoa; phylum Cnidaria; class Anthozoa; order Scleralcyonacea; family Coralliidae; genus Paragorgia; species Paragorgia papillata. The sequence goes on from JAWNZC010000189.1 coordinate 1,284,065, forward strand.
TGTCGTACAAAATTTCAAGATTTTTTGTACGATTTCCTCCTGACTGGGAATTGTACAAAATTTCAAGATTTTTTGTACGATTTCCTCCTGACTGGGAATCGTACAAAATTTCAAGATTTTTTGTACGATTTCCTCCTGACTGGGAATCGTACAAAATTTCAAGATTTTTTGTACGATTTCCTCCTGACTGGGAATCATACAAAATTTCAAGATTTTTTGTACGATTTCCTCCTGACTGGGAATCGTACAAAATTTCAAGATTTTTTGTACGATTTCCTCCTGACTGGGAATCGTACAAAATTTCAAGATTTTTTGTACGATTTCCTCCTGACTGGGAATCGTACAAAATTTCAAGATTTTTTGTACGATTTCCTCCTGACTGGGAATTGTACAAAATTTCAAGATTTTTTGTACGATTTCCTCCTGACTGGGAATCGTACAAAATTTCAAGATTTTTTGTACGATTTCCTCCTGACTGGGAATCGTACAAAATTTCAAGATTTTTTGTACGATTTCCTCCTGACTGGGAATCGTACAAAATTTCAAGATTTTTTGTACGATTTCCTCCTGACTGGGAATCGTACAAAATTTCAAGATTTTTTGTACGATTTCCTCCTGACTGGGAATCGTACAAAATTTCAAGATTTTTTGTACGATTTCCTCCTGACTGGGAATCGTACAAAATTTCAAGATTTTTTGTACGATTTCCTCCTGACTGGGAATCGTACAAAATTTCAAGATTTTTTGTACGATTTCCTCCTGACTGGGAATCGTACAAAATTTCAAGATTTTTTGTACGATTTCCTCCTGACTGGGAATCGTACAAAATTTCAAGATTTTTTGTACGATTGCCTCCTGACTGGGAATTGTACAAAATTTCAAGATTTTTTGTACGATTGCCTCCTGACTGGAAATCGTACAAAATTTCAAGATTTTTTGTACGATTGCCTCCTGACTGGGAATCGTACAAAATTTCAAGATTTTTTGTACGATTTCCTCCTGACTGGGAATCGTACAAAATTTCAAGATTTTTTGTACGATTTCCTCCTGACTGGGAATCGTACAAAATTTCAAGATTGGTGGTTGGTGATAGTGAGTGTGATGGTGGGTTGTGGTCACTGGTTGTGGTTGTGATGATGGTGAAAAAAATAAATTATTTCATGTACCCGATCAGCACTGGAAGATGTTTTCTTCCTCGCGGAAAACCTTAAAAGAGCAAGGTTATTTACTGAGTAGAAAGCATAAAATATATTGAAAAACACCGCTATACAAACATATTTTTACATTATGTGTGTAAGAAAATCAGAATGGCAACTAATCTCACCAGTTGCTTGCTATATTCACTACACTTCTCGATGTCTATCAAACAAGAATAGTAATAATGAAATATTACATTAAACTGTTAATCTTTTTTGGATACAGTACCCAGTGAAATTTTTAAAGCCAAATATGTATACTTTTTATTTTATAGTAATTTATTTAGCTATGTTAGCACAGAATCAAGCCAGAATTAAGCTCAGTTGACTATACATTAATAATAAAATGAAAACTACTCAAAAAGCTGAAATAAAACCAGTACTTTTTCGATTTGTTGTCTTGCAATCGAGCAGAAAAGACGAGATGCAAGCGCCATATTTAATCCACGCGTGTGTTCACTGGCCTGCTGCGTGTGTTACACGCGGCTTCACGTGGACATTTAAAATCAGGAGGGGGAAGACTTCAGGGTTCCGAACTCAGATAATCTCAAAGAGTTGGTCTGGATATTCAATTAAAAATGCAGAAATCATGGCAGATATGAAAAACCGGTTCTCTAGTGATGATTTGTACGAAATTCTTGGTGTGAATCCGGACGCTAGTCATAGTGAAATTAAAAAAATGTACCAGGAGCTTGCTTTGAAGGTACAGTATGCTGAGTACTTGCTGGGGAAAATTTATATTAGGCCTGGGGCGAGGAGATTTTAAGGAAATAACCCCCCGGAATGATATTACTCTTATGTAAATTTGATAAAATATTTCCCTGGGGTGCAATGTTTCATCAAATTACTAGAGTGGAGGGTCTGAATGATACAGTATATATACCAACCTATTTCTCTGAAACAGGGTTGCAAATTAAAAATAATATACGTCAATCCCTATCCTGACTTCCAGTAAGTACACCACCTCTCTTTGGAATGATTCCCTCAACTTTTCTATTTTGGCAGTTTTGCCAAGTTCAAAATGTTGAAAAACGTTTATCTCACCATTCTGAGTCGAAAAAAGTTTAGGGGCATGTCTCTTTCCCCCACCACTGTAGACAACCATGTTTTGGATTTTGTGTATGGTACATCAAGCTAGCATCGTATCAAACTAGCTAATGACTGGTATTTGATGTTACTACTGTACAATTTGAGGTTATATGTCAAAGGATGGAGGGTAATTTTATGCATAAATTTAATGACTAATTACATACATTTATTGTTCTGTTACTTGTTATCTGATTTACAATTACTTAAATTAATATTTCAGTTCCACCCTGATAAATTTAATCCTCAAATCACTAAATGCACAAATGAGGAGGCTTTGCATTATTTTTATCTCATTGACAAAGCATGGAAGATGTTGAGTGATTCTGAATCTAGAACTAAATATGATGCATCACTGAGAGGTGAGATAATTATGCAATATTGTAATAAATTAATGTTGCTATTTTAATTATTAATTCATTAACTTTTTATAATTAATTATAAGTTTATAATTAATTTAATTACATAATTAATTAAAAAAGTTTGTTTTAAAATTTTTTAGATATTCAACTAACCCAAGAATGGCCAGTAGATGCAGAAGTTGATCTATCTGAAATGCATTTTGATGAGGGTATTCAATATAACATATTGTTTATTACCGTACTCTAAAAGTCTAATGCTAGGACTGTGTGGCTAAAGTTATTTACTGTGTATAAATACTTGCACAAAAGGGGTGCACGTAGGATTGAAAGGATTGAATGTTAAATAAATTTCTTTCTAAAATGTAGAGTGCAATCATTACACATGGCCATGCCGGTGCAGTGGTTCTTACACAGTTACTGAGGAGAACTTAGAGAGAGAAGAAAATATAATATGTTGTTCAACATGTACATTGACAATCAGGATTTTATTTTGCACTGAAGAAGATAATGATCACTAACTGATACTTTCAATTTTTCATCCCATAAACACATTGGATGAAAGGTGAATATTTTATTATACAGTCATTGGCACCTAAGCGTGTACACCACCCGTCAAAACATGTTCTAAATTTAAGCCAAAGTTAACCATTTTGAAATCAACACCGTGGGATTGGTGAGATGTGATTAGCTAAGGGCACATTCATGTGACAATAATGCATTGGTTCGAATGTATTGGATGAAAACCTAATACGTTTGCAAGGTAAACATTTAACTTTGACGTTGATATAAAACATGTTTTGACAGATGGTGTACATGCTTATGTGCCAACGACTGTAAATGTATTATTTAATAACTATTAGTAATATAGTCTATTTACCAGTAAGCACTGCAGTAGTAATAAATTATAATAATCTATTTACAGTTATAATTATCATGTAGCACAATCAATTACTAGATTTTTTCAGTGGTTTGTACAATTTATAATTTAGTTAATATATATTGTACATATTTTATGCACCATATTTGACATATTTGTTTGTATAAACATCTAATATTAGTAGTGTTATTTCTACAATTATGCATAGGCTCTACTGGTAATTAACATCAATACAGTACATTTTACAGTGCCACATAATTATTTAAGGACAATTTATTTTAATATTAAAAAATTAAGACTATAAAGTAAGTATGTAACAGTACATGAGCAGGAAACATTGACATATTACTGTACATCTTTCTTTTTAACAGTTTTTTATCAACAGTCTTTTATGACAAACTTTCAAGCACATTAAAAAAATGATAGATTTCCTCTTTATCGTAAACAGCAACTTCAGTGTTACATGAAGCACATTGTACTGGTTGGTAAAGTTCAACTTCTGGTACTTGTGCTGAAGTGCTAGCACCTTGCTGTTGATTTTGTTTCTTCTTTCCTGTTTTTTTCTTCTCTTGTTTGGCATCATAATGCAGTGTTTCATCAGACATAATGTTACAGTTCATCACAAACATTGCTCTAAATTGCTGCTTATAAATGTCGTGCCTAAAATCAATAAATCATAAATTAAAGATACTGGTATACCTGTACACAGCATTACAGCTCAGCTGTTCAGAACCCACAAAACACAGTATGAATATACTGCTATTAGATATTGTAGTTTACTGTATTTAATTGATTAACCCTTTCACTAGTACTACTGTTGGGGCCTTTTAGTATTTTACTCTGGCTAACGCCAGATGATTTTACTCGCTGAGAGAAGAAGTCTAGTACCGTAGTGAAAGAGTTAAAAACTATCTCATTAATAAACTATAAGCTAGCTAGTACATTACCTTTGGCAATCAATACAAAGAGTTGTAAGGCATGCTGGGCAAGAAAGAATTGCATCACTATTGACACTTTTCGTACATGTAGATTTTTTTGAAGATGGCTTTGCCTTTGCTGCTACTGATTCAGTGTCATTAGCTGGGTTGACATTTTCAATTTCAGTTTCTGTGGGAGAAATAAAACAAAATCATTTTATCATTATGTCAATTGTCAATTGTCTTCAAAATGCAACCATATTAATTTTGTACAAAACTGTACAAAAATATAATTTTAATATATTATATTAATTATATATAATTATTCTTAGACTAATTTATTTTAAGTTAAAACTTACAAATTTAAAATTTAAGTTCAAAATTACAAATGTACCTTTTTTCTGGTGTCCTTCCCTCTGCTCTTTCACCCAGTTCTCATTCTCTTCATCCATATTTGGATCATACAGTAACTCATCATCTGTCTTTACTGTACGTCTTTCTTTTGATTTGGATGAAACCCCTCCAACATTATCTTCGTCTTCACTTCCAGAACTAAAATAAGCTTCATCGTAAACATTGTTTTTGGCTGTATCTTTTTCTTGGGAAGCTTCTTCTTTGGAAGATGTACCGGTATTCTGTTCCCCTGTAAAAAAGTAAAATAACTATTTCTTCCTTTTATAATAAGATATCTCTAATCGATATATCTGTATTTCCTTAATTACAAATTTTATAGTACTGATATATGTATTTTGCTTTTTTCAGGACAATATTTGCAAACCTGTAGTAGATTTGAAGTGAAGTTTTTGGTGTTCCAGAAACTCCTTATTTAATTCCATTTCCATCTCATTCTCAAAATTGTCACTATCACTTTCACGATGTTCTTTAAGTAACTCATCAATGTCATCATCTGAGCTGCAATAGTTATAATATTGGAAAAAATTAATATAGTGGAATTTGAATAGCGTAGATGTCACAAATCATGTTGAGTGGAAAAGGGCCCATGTATCTGCCAATGTCTAACCCACTGAAAAGGGAAAAACATTGAATCTAATTGATAATCCATAAGCAATCAATAACCAATAGATGAAAGGACCAGGTCACAAAAAAGTATTTCATCAATTGCTCATCGATTTTTAATATTAATCAGTTAATTATTATTGATTGATATTGATTATCCATAAGTATCAACTAATTATGCCAGGTATCATGGTATCAACATTATAGCCAACCTCTTTGCTTCTTCATCAGATGAGCTGTCATTTCCAACATTATAAAATTCTGCTGTAGGACCATTCATAAATACATCCAATCTTTGATCCATTTCAACGTGATTTCAATAATTTCACCAACACTCACTGTTTATAACTTTATGTTCAGCAAATCCAGAGTAAGACTGGGTACCAACCACTTCTCAAAATGGCGACGTCCATGCACAATTTACCGGTATTTTTCTTGCTTTTATTTCCGTTAGTAACTCAGCTCTTTTCATGGAAATTAGATAAGTTTCCTAACCCAAACAAAGACGTTAACAAGTGTGGTAGGGCTGGCGTTAAATCCTGGGTGTGCGACCCTGACGAAGTGTTGAAGAAAGAAGAAGCAGACGTATTGGAAGGATGGTTGATGAGCATCCACCACGAAACTGACTCGGGTTGTGGTAGTTCTCACGAAGGGAAAAGAGGCTATGAGATTGGAATTGCTGTTGTTAAAAGTATGGAGCTCGAAGAGGATGAAAATGCAGCCGAAAATGCCGAAAAGTTTGCCAAATATCTTCATGATAATTGGGGTATCGGAAAGGAACTATGCAATGACGGCGGGTTGATTTTTCTGTCTGTAAACGACCGTCAAGTTTATATCAGTACGGGTCAGAAAACCAAGGAAAGGCTTACAAATGAGCAGATTGATTTAATTATTGAAAATATCCGACCTTTTTTGCGCGCGAAAGAGTACGGTAAAGGTTTAGAAGCGAGCTTGAGACAAATGAAAGATGTTTTTGAGGGAAAGCCATTAGCGTGGTCTTATTTTAATTTTGGCACCCTGCTGTTTTGTTCGATATTTGCGTTGGGTGTGGTCTGTATCATTAGCAACTACTACAGTCAAAAGAAGTACAAAGAGTTCAAAAGGAAGCTAGGTCGGATTGAAGAAGAGAGAGAGGACCCAAAGGAATACAAGGCGCTTGTCTGCCCGATTTGTCTGGAGGATTTTCAGCCTCAAAATAAAGTAAAATTACTGATGTGTGGTCACAAATACTGTGAGCCATGCCTCACAGAGTGGTTGAAAACTAAAACATCTTGTCCTATCTGCAGACAAAACGTTAACAGGAACTCTAGAGATACTGAGGGTGAAATGCATGATGGCTTTATGGAACTTAGTTACAGACTGTCCTCGTTACATAACCAGTATCCTCATTTTATCACTACGGAGACCATATCACACTGGTTGTCCCCTGATTTTCATGGTTCTTTTATGAATGATATGAGTAACAGCGGTAGAGGTGTGTCGGTGAGCAATTATGATGGAAGCTTTGGAAATAGTTCTAATTTTGGTGGTGGTAGTAGCCATGGTGGTGATGGTAGCGGTGGTAGTTGGTAATGGTCAAATACAGTAAACAGCAGTTACCATGCTGTAAATAAGCAGGGCTCAACATAACAGCCATCACAGGTCAATGTCCAGCCAAAATTGTAAGATGATTGGCCAAAATCTTGTGAAGTTGGTACAAAACTTGTAATGGCTGGTCAGTGTAGTTCTGCACATTATTTTTGGGCCTTGGCTGTAAGTATATAAACAAAATCCAACCAAGATCATCGTGGAACAAGTAATTTATATCCTGGATTAAGGCCATTTATTATATAAAATAGAGTGTTTTATTGATTTTTCCACCACTAATAAAAGTAATAATCTCACATGTGCGATTATTTATGATAATCGCACATGTGACGATTATCGCTGAATCAGCATTATAGTTTAATGCAATTTTTGCAAGGCAATAGGACAATTTTTTTATATAATAAACAGAACAATACATATGCTTGGAAATATGAAATTTATTTCTCGTGTTGATTTATTTCCAATAATTTTTGCTTTGTACAAGTATCACTATATACAGTAATGGTAATTTATGATTACTGTAGTAATGTTATTAGACCAAAAGCTTCGCATCTTGCTAGTTGCTTGTAGGCTAGATAAGTGAGTGGGGTGGGGGTGAGGTTACAAGGTTATGGCTCTACAATCTACTGACTACAGTACATGTATTTTAATGCCATAAAAATACTAATAAAGACTATGAAGTCATTGTATCATTTACAATTTTATTTATTTTTTTACAATGTAAAATTGTCTTTGGTTTAGCTAGCTTTAGATTGCTGAGGACAGATTAGCTAAATTTCTCTTCCACTGATATGGGATCCAGTTGATGTGCTATTGTACCTGTAAGTATGTAATTAACATTTTTAAATTTCTTCAATCTTTCCCTCAGTAAAAAAATATAGTTATTAGTTATATCAAAAATTTATATCTCATCAACATAATGGTACTAAACTTCTAACACCTTGGTAGTATCCTAAATTCTAGTTTCCTGTGGATAATTACTGGCATATTCCATAATTTTTTCAAATTCCACACCCTGCCTTAAGGCTTGTGTTTAAGTAATAGATACAGCATGAGCAGCATGAGCAGCCGAGCTGTATCTGATTTACAACCACTGCTATGGTATTGATTTCTTTTGAATTTTCGTCATAATTATTAATGAATATTTTAAGTTACCTTCTTGAATTGAATCTGTATCTTCCTGTCCATACATGCCACTGTTGGGAAAAAATAAGAAAAACAAAGTTTAAAAACTTCACAAATTAATTATAATGACTAATGGTTTTGAAAAGATGAATTTCATTTTCCCAATATTTTCTGTTTACCTTGGTTTAATATCATTACTGCTGTCATCTGGTATTACAAGTAGTTCAGTTTGACATCCCTCTTGCTCATCTCCAATGGGAGTCAAGTGTTCTGGATTAAATCCTGTAATCGATTCACCAATAATTCCAACCCTTTCAAGAAAAACAAATGCTACAGGTTCAAATCTCTAATACTGGTACAATCATGACTATATCACAATACCGTATATCTTATTTGTGACCTTACCTTTTGTGTGCAACTTCTGAATGTTTGTGGTCACTTAGTTTTTGTTGATCCCTTAAAATGTATAATTTCAAAGTTAATATAACTTCAGCTGAAAAGTGACTCAGTCTACAAAAGTTCAAAGGTGGCACTACTGGTGAAGGTTTTCTGGTTATACATGCACGTCTAATATATAAGTAATAGATACAGCATGAGCAGCCGAGCTGTATCTGATTTACAAGGCGAGCTGCAATCTTTCTTAAAATACAAATGTAAATCAGGACAATGCTGTATCCAATGCTACGGTATTGATTTCTTTTGTGTTTTCATCATGAATTATTAATGAGTTTTTTAAATATAGATACACACCATATGTACAGTAGTGTACATACATTTTTCTACTTACATGTTGACAATAGGAAAAGAGTCTTTTCTGTTTGAATACTGTCGTGCTGCTTCAGTTGAAGTTGGCAGGAGAGCTGTGATTACTGGTGACCTTTGGCTAAAATGAATTGAGCTATCACCACTTATGTAAAATTTTTATAAGAGGAATTTTAAAATGTCTGAGCAATTAAATTAAAATGATGGAACCTACGTTATGATTGATTTAATAGCTGGTCGCTTCCTAAAAACAAATATGAAATGGAGTTTACCAAATATTAAACATTTTTTAAAAAATGTTTTAAATTATAATAGGCATTAACTACAGACATCTTATAATTTTTTATAATGAAATGTTTGATTTCCACTCACGGTTGCATTCTTCTATACTCTGCTGGAGATAAAGGTTCTCTTGCACTGTCTCTTTTTAATCTATCTTTTGCATAGACTTCTACAACAATAAATTATGAATATCTCATGTAGAATAATGTAAATTATATTACAAAATGTGAACTTCGAATTTATGGAATTTCAAACAATTTTACATGCAAAAGAATTTATCAGTATTTGAACTATTTTTCCTGTTTTATTTTTTATTTACTCAGATGATTTGCTAGGTCATAAAACTATATATAAACTTTGAATTTAAAAGTAAAAGTTTGATAGAAAATGTAATGTTATATACAGTACCTTTGACATGTTTGGGCCTTGCAGCAGGATTAAATGTATCTGATCGTAATAACCTGAGAAAAATTTTATAAATGACATTAAAAGATTGATTTCAAGTAGAGCAAAGTATTACAATATGCATTCAATTGAATAAGTTTTTTATTTATTTGTTGCATTATAAATAATTACCTTCCTAATTCTTTTTCAATAACTTCTAAGTTTGGTCTTCGAAATGTGATCCAAGTTACATTTGAAACAAAATTATACAAGGTCTTGAAATAAAAAGAAGATGATTATGTTAAAATACATGTAACATTAAAAAAGGTTTTGTGAAGTGATTGTGTATATTAGCATGTACCTCGTACTGCTCACGGTCTTTCCGAGTTGCTGAGTTTCTTTTTCTAAAGCAAAAATTGTTTAATTAGTAAAAAGTCTTTGCCAACTTGCTCTCAGACTGATGAAAGTTTGACTGAATGGGTCTAAAGCTAGGTGTTTATATAGTTTAGTTTTAGTGTGACATTTTTCAGTACCTTCCACAATACATATGATGCCCATCTTCTAGACCCAATCCAAGAACCAAAACACCATAACATTGAGCTAATGATCTTTTTGCTTCTTCTTCCTTGCTTAAAACCAAGGCCAGTGCTTTTTTTTCAGCTACACTTGGCTCTCTGAAATTTGTTATTAAACATACATTTATTTGAATAAAAAATGCAAAAACTATAACTGTAAATTACACTGTAAATTTAAAATTAAATGTCTTCAGTGTAGATTGACATTCCATTACTGTAGTTACAATGTACAGTACATATCTTTAAAATCTATTAAATTAAAAATAATTAGCATTCAAAAACTCATTAATATTCATGAACCAAATTGTCCACTAATATAAACGGATTTGATCATGTGCAGGCTTTTATACCTGATGAAACAACTATGAATATTAACTAATGTGAAATTTTATATAAAGAATACTAATGAATGTGAAATTTTATATAAAATGTCATCCTAATTAGCAAATCTATTGTCGGTGTTTTTGAAGCTTTTTGAAGGTATTTTTGAAACACTTGTAGTTGCGTTTTATCAGATCTAAAACACTCGCGCTACACGCTCATGTTTTAAATCTGATAAAACGCTCCTACTCGTGTTTTAAATATTACTTAAAGTATAATTATAATTGATTTTAAATTTATTTTAATTAATTACAAATTAATTATAGTATAATATATTTACAACTATAATATATACCTTAATTAAATGATGAGAGATTGAGCCAATCAATCAGGAAATTGTAACAGACAAAGATGTTATCTAAATTATTTAATATATTACCATAGTACAGTATACATGTATATAAATATATACTAGTACTGTACTGGGACTTACACAGCCATTGGTTTGGGTTTCTCTTCTAATGCTTTTCTTTCGAAAAAAGCATCAAAATAATTTAGTGATGCCCAGAGAAAATCATCAAGTTGTTCAGAACTAAAATAATTAGAACAAAAGATGTTTGTTAGCCATAATGTTGATATTACCGTACCAATCAGGTAAATTACATATTAATATTAACTGAATGCCTTGCTTACCTGTACAATGCCTTGAATGTAGGTGAATCTAGTACTTCTTTTCTGATTGGGTTATTTTTGGCCACATTCTTTACATGGTACATTGTTATACTGTTGTGCTTGGGAGCTGCAACACTATTCCTTGTACTTGTGGCAACTGATGGTTGACCTGGTCTTGTTGCAATACGATGCCTTTGACCTTTGTACGTTACATGTGAAATACTCCTAAAAATTGAATAAAACTACAGCTGAACAAACCTGACATCTGCTCTATTAACCCTTTCATTCCCATCGGTGCCATTTGGCACTTTTTATTTTTTACTCTGTTATTTTTTGTCTCTGCCAGATGATTTTACTTGTTAAGGGAAAACCTCCTACAATGGTGGGAGTTGAAGGGTTAATAAACTATCGCCTTAATATTTCTGTTATGCATTATACCTATCATTCCTTTTCTCTTGACTATACAACCCTGCTGTTGAAGCTCCTTTGATGGCTTTTTTGTTCTGGTTCATTGACGATAACCCTCCAGGGTTGCAGCTGGACAAAAATAAAAATAACTAACTACTAAAGATTTAACCATTCACTATAAATTAGAGTTAACATTTTGGCAGACATATATACATATACCTGGTCAGTTCCAATGTATTTGTGTCATCCTTCCATATCCATTGTTCATTTAAGTTTGTGGGTATCTAGGAAAGAAATGTTAGACTATGTAAAACCAGTGCTGCCAATGAATTTGGATAATCAATAGAATAAAATAATCGATGTCAGTTGATTAATATTAATTTAAACCCATTTCTGCCTGAGCTGGCCAAAAAATGACCCCTTTATTGTTGTTTTACTCTGCCAGAGGATTTTACCCATCAAAGGGAGAACCCCCAGACATCCTAGGCAGCAATGAGTTAATGACCAATCGATGAAAGAGGTTTAGATTTGTGACCTTATCGATTGCATCAATTTGTTACCATTAGTTGATATCATTTAGATAATTGCTATTGATTGATTTTGATTTATCGATTGGCTTTCCAATCTTGATAGGTTGGGAAGAAAGGACTATTCTATTATCCAAACTCAGTTCCCTGTATACAGTATATGTTTGGTGGTTTTAATTTACATGTGCAAGGTATAATTTAATAGCTTCCCATCAATATTGATCAAAATTTGGTAAAAAATTTAACATGGGTATAGTTTCTTATAATTGTTTCCCACAAATGGTGTTGTATTTGAAACCCTAGAAATACCATTATTTTAATTAATTCTTAATCGTATCCTTGCACTTTTGTCAATCCAAATATCCAAATATTCAGACCTACATACCTCTTCAAAAATGTCCACTTCTACAGCTTTGGACATTTTAAACGTTGTGTTTTTACGGTAGATAGAACGGTGGAGAAAACGATATCTCTGCACAACGATTTGACGCCATCAAAAGGCTCAAGAATTGGATTAATAATGGAGTCAAACAATCAAATTGGACCATAACTTTAATCTTTTAAATAGGAACAAATTAATACCTTGTTACTATGGCGACGTGGTTCTGGAGCATAATAATTTCGGATAATTATGAATAAATTAGCGAAACCAAAACAAAGTACCTTGTACGATATAAATAAAATAAGAATTGCGATAGGATTCCTTCAGGTTTTGAAAGGTTTGTTGTAGATATACACATTGTAAAAGATTTCTAACGGAAAAGCAGTGGCTACATCGTACAGCACAGCTACCGTACAAAACACCTATTTGTACATCATTTTCCAAATCGCCCTAAAAATTTATAATAATACATGTATTTTGGTGTGAGAAATAAGGACCTTATAAGGTTCGCAAATTGGGATATATTTTGAGAAAAGTGCTATATTATATATCAAATTTATGTTAAAATTTGAAGACACTCAGACACATTTTGGATGAAAAGGTCTGTACTTTTTTTTTTTTTTAGACTGCTTACGAAATTAATAATAAGTGTTTTTTCATCCCTCTTGAATATAGTGCCACAGCGGATATCCAGACCAGAATTTCCCAATCGCCCCTTTTAAAAGTATCTAATCTCCCCCCGTCTATCTCAAAACCATCTTTGTCCAGAAATACGTCACTGAACAGAAGTGTTGCCGGTTTCTGTTTAGTTTTCGAAAGAAACACAGAGAATCGTAAGTTAAGATGGAGAACGGCAACAACAAGGTCGTTCACCTCATGCGACATTCATCACATCTTGAATTGGGAAAATACTCGAATGTACTAGTCTTGTACACCGGAGGAACGATTGGCATGCATCGGACTGAAGAAGGTACGTTGCTTTGGAGTTTTAATACTCTTTATAGTAAAATACTTCTTGACTGTATTTTTCAACCGAACTCTTAGGAACTGGACTTTTAGTTTATTATTTGAACACTACCGGTAAATCGAGGTTTTTGATAGGCGGTAGTTTACATATTTTAAGAAAATTTACCAACAATTATTTATGCTTCGTGTAACTTTAAAATATTAATTTTAATACCGTGGGTTGACATTTTAAAGGGCAGGTTAAGGGTTGGATCGGGGGTGTGCGTTTTACCGGAAATGAATAGCGCGGTTGTTGCACTTTCGCGCAATTTTAAATATATATATGGAGAGAAATACACGGACCATGACGATAAGATTCGATGATTTACTGTTTTATATTTTTAGGGATGAAACCGCATTCAAACATAGCTGCTTTCTTGAAGAAGCTTCCCATGTTGTATGACGATCAATATATACCCAGTGAACACAGAAAAAAACCTGACATTAGCAAGGAGACGGACGTTGAGGAACTTGTGATGCCGTAAGAGAAAAAGAGTGATTGGAAATTTTTCTTGTTCTGTGCTTGTTTTAAAGAATTAGAATTAAACTGTTGGAAATCCTTATTGTTCACGACGGGCATAAATGATATTTTATTTCAGTTAGTCTCAACTTTTTTGCACCATAACACACATATTCCTACAAATCCTATGTTTTTTGTTTTTCGATTTTTTGTATTTTTCGCGGGAAAATGACGTCCCACGTTTGGCGCGAAAATTTTGTTTTAATATTTTTGCATGTTTGATGACTCCTTCAAAAACAGCATGCTCTGTGAACTTTAAAATCGAAGAAAAAATTGCAATATTGTTATTCAATCAAAAGTTATAACGTTTAATTTTGAAATTTGAATTTTCAGCCATTTTTAGCTATTTATAGAAACAAATTTTTATTTAGGTATTATTGCCTCTTATAATTTTACTTTGGTTAAATTCACAGGTTAAAACGAAACTGTTTAGACCATAGGTGTAGAGTTTTGTGTTTGTCCATGCCCCCCAGAAATTTTTGAAATTTAGAGTCTTGGAAATGCCATTTGCTGCATTCTGAGGCTGTAACAGTTACTTTAGCCTAACGAGTAACCTATAATTTGTGAATGGTGATTGATGAGTCAGTTGCTGCAAGATTTCTCGGGGGGCTATTTAAGCCCCTCAGCCACCCATACTCTACGCCTATGGTTTAGACAGGGGTTCTACTGGGAATTTTATTTATGTACCATTGTTTTGTAGGGTTTCTGAATATGGAGTTAGAATATTCTATTATATTAAGGAATATGCATTGAAAAAGGATTCTTCAAATATGGATATGAAAGATTGGGTTGATATTGCTATGGATGTAAAAAATAATTATGATAAATACGACAGTTTTATCATTCTTCATGGCACAGACACAATGGCATACACTGCGTCTGCACTGTCTTTTATGTTTGAAAATATTGACAAGACTGTCATATTGACTGGCTCACAGGTAGGTTGGTCCTTGACTTGACATGACTTTGCTCTATACTGTACTCTTAAATTACACTTCACTTTTTACTTTACTCTTCACTTCATTCTTCACTTTACTCTTCACTTCATTCTTCACTTTACTCTTCACTTCATTCTTCACTTCATTCTTCACTTTACTCTTCACTTCATTCTTCACTTCATTCTTCACTTCATTCTTCACTTTACTCTTCACTTCATTCTTCACTTCATTCTTCACTTTACTCTTCACTTCATTCTTCACTTCATTCTTCACTTCATTCTTCACTTTACTCTTCACTTCATTCTTCACTTAATTCTTCACTTTACTCTTCACTTAATTCTTCACTTAATTCTTCACTTTACTCTTCACTTAATTCTTCACTTAATTCTTCACTTTACACTTCACTTCACTTCTCTTCACTTCATTCTTCACTTTACTCTTCACTTCATTCTTCACTTAATTCTTCACTTTACTCTTCACTTAATTCTTCACTTAATTCTTCACTTTACACTTCACTTCACTTCTCTTCACTTCATTCTTCACTTTACTCTTCACTTCATTCTTCACTTTACTCTTCACTTCATTCTTCACTTAATTCTTCACTTTACTCTTCACTTAATTCTTCACTTTACTCTTCACTTCATTCTTCACTTTACTCTTCACTTCATTCTTCACTTTACTCTTCACTTCACTTCATTCTTCACTTTACTCGATCTTCACTCTTCACTTCTTTCTTCACTTTACTTTTCACTTCATTCTTCACTTTTCACTTTACTCTTCACTTCCTTCTTTACTTTACTCTTCACTTCACTCTTCTTTCTTCACTTCACTTCATGCAAAATTAATGTTGGGTTATACTTCCAGGTTCCAATATATGAACAACGAAATGATGGACGAGATAACTTGCTTGGTGCGTTGATGATAGCTGGCCATTTTGTCGTTCCAGAGGTTAGTGCCGGGAGAGGGCACATATTGGATCTGAAAAGTTAGAATTTTTTATGTGCTATTTAAAACATGAGCAGCAGTACTGCTTCAAAAACTATCCATATAATAAACTCATATAGAAATCAATTTTGAAAATTGAAGTTGTCTGAGCCGCAAAATCGAAGAAAAAGTTCATCGAAAATAGCGAGCGTGTCTCTATCACATATAGAGACACGTCACGGTCATGATTTTCCTTTGTGTTTTCCTCCACATGAATTATTAATGAGTTTTTGAAGGTTATTTAGTAAAGAAATAGAGACACATCACTATTAAAGTTTTGGAAATGGTTTTATTGCCATTTTATTTCTATCTAGGTAACCTTATTTTTTCATGACAACCTTTATCGTGGCAATCGTACAACGAAGATCAATTCTGGTGACTTTCAGGCTTTCGATTCTCCCAATCTTCTCCCCCTTGCTACATTGAAAGTGAAAATTGATGGTATTAAAAGTTCTATTTTTTTGGATTAGAATTGTTAGAATTCTTAGTCTAGTTCTAATTCGAATTATAGTTCTAGTTCCAATTCGAAATCTAGTTTAATATTCGAATTCTAGTTTTTATTCGAATTCTAGTTTGGGTTCTAATTTTAATTTTTCTGACTTCCAATAATCCGTTAGTCTTCTTAATTGGTACGTTACTGTAAAGACTTCCTTTCTGTGTGTTAATATTTTATCTTTAACCTGTCTATTTATGCATTAGTTCATTGGGATGCAATATTCCGCAGCAACTCCAGCAAAAAATTCCAAGTCCATACTGAATTGAACCCAAATGTTGGTGTTCTGAGACTTTTTCCGGGAATCACTGAAGCCACTGTAAGTACATCGCAATTTTTGGTGGTTATACAAAATTTCAAAGAATTTTGTGACTTGACTAAGTTAACTACATTACCGCATTGTTGCTATTTTTTATCCTAGGTCGAATCTATTCTTCGCCCTCCGATGCAGGGAATCGTTTTGGAGACGTTTGGAGTGGGAAACTGTCCAAGTAATCGAACTCAATTACTTCAAGTTCTCAAGCAAGCAATTGATAGAGGGGTTATAATTGTAAATTGTACTCAGTGCATGAAGGGAGCGGTGGTAAAAGATTATGAAACTGGAAAGGTATTGCGTCTGTCTGTTCATTCACTTGCATTGTGATGTGGTGAAAGGGACAGCAAAGGAAGGATCGAGGGGTGAAAGGGACATGAAAGGAAGGATCGAGGGAGCGGTTGACTTGTGGTGATGGCGTTGGTGGTAATGTCAGTAATGGTACGTGAAGATACTGCATGCTTATGTTAAAAGACGTCATGGTGACTGTCATTAGTGGTGAAGGTGGAGAAAGTGATGGTGGAGTTACTGGTATTGGCGATAGCGGAGGTGCTGGGGTTAGTGGAAGTGATGATGTTATGGTGAAGTGAGGGTTGCTGATGAATCGAAAGTCGTGTTTGTGAATGTGCTGGTGTTGATGTATGTCTGTCTGTCTGTCTGTCTGTCTGTCTGTCTGTCTGTCTGTCTGTCTGTCTGTCTGTCTGTCTGTCTGTCTGTCTGTCTGTCTGTCTGTCTGTCTGTTTGTTTGTTTGTCTGTCTGTTTGTTATGATACCTATTATAGTGGTGGTAAGGAGGCGGAAGTCCAGATGCTGGCGATTGTTTGTTGTACATTTATGTTGTTGTGTCTGTTGTTGTTGTGCTCTGATGGTGGCGGCTATTATTTCTGCGTATTATATGTTTTCAGGTTCTTTTTGATAAAGGGGTGATTTCTGGCTCGGATATGACTCCGGAAGCAGCACTTACTAAACTTTCCTATGTTCTGGGGCACTACGACATGCCATTGAAAGAAAAAGTAAAGGTATACTGAAATGCGCGGAGTACAAGCTGTAAGATTTAACAAAAAATAGCACATCCATTTTGGCTTGGGTAACGACGAAGTCGTCAGACCTACGTAAAAATCTAACAGCTCGTCAAGATATGTTTGCAACAGATTTGTAACAAGCTGCTTTTTTATGTACAGTAGCTGTTACAAGCTCCTCGTTGTCGATCTTGTAGCAATTTATTACAAACAATGTTGCAGCAAGTAGTTGAAACAACCTTAATGTAAGAAATAATTGTATTCTTTTTTTTTAGATGATGGAGACGAATCTGAGAGGTGAAATGACTGTTGCTGTTCTTGAATCCCAATTTTCGCTCAAGGACAGTGATTTTATTCGGGCTATTGCATCAACTCTAAAGGCTAGCTCTGTAAAGGTGAGGGGTAATCGTTTATATTAAAGTTATATGTTTTTGTGCGTGATTATATTTCGGTAACCATGCGAGAATTACACCACGTTTCTATTTTAGGAAATGCATTATATTCGCAAAGCTCTGCATCCACTACTCCTCTGCTCCGCCACACAAAGTGGAAATCTTGAAATTGTGGAGGAATTTTGTAAAAAGGTAACATTGTACTGATCATGTACATGCACGTATTTTAAATGCGTCTTTTTATTTTTTAATTATACTTTTAAAATTCACGAAAATCATCTGGAAACAACTAGTTATGGTTTTGTTTCATCTCGAGTCTTCGTTTGTTCACTATGTTTTTTCATCAGGACAACGTTGATTCTTGCCTGGAATACGATTTTCGCACTCCACTCCATATTGCTGCTACAAACGGCAACCTCGACATGGTTAAAAAGCTACTCGAGCATGGGGCTTCTCTTCATAAAGTTGACAAATATGGCGCCACACCACTTCTCGACGCGATACGATTTAAAAGAAAAGCCATTATTAGGTGAGAATCATAAAATCAAGACCTTTAGCTGCATGTATAACGAAGTCCTTTTATATAACGGTACTTTTTACATTTTTTTAAAATTTTACGATTGGTTACTTATTCTTTACATGATTACTTTGTCAGATTACTGCGTCAGTCCGGTGCGCACGCCGGTCCAATTACAACAGGGATCGCGGCCGAAATATGTGCCGCCGCGGGCAGTAATGACGTGACGCTCCTGGAAGCCTGGTATCTAGCTGGTGTGGAGTTGAATGTGCGCAACGCGACTGGCCGAACTCCACTACACGAGGCGGTGTGCGCCTTGCGCAAAGAAGCCGTGGTTTATTTACTGTCCTGCGAGATAGATTCCAAGATTAAGGACAACCTGGGGAAAACTGCTCTGGAGAATGCCACAGAACTGGAGCACGTGTTGTCAGCTGAGAATGAGGAAAACAACGAGCAAAGAAAAACTGTTAGTGAGATTATCAATTCGTTGGACAAACACGAGGTTCTTAGAAACAGTGAAAAGTTGAAGACTTAGAAAAGACCACAAGGCCTAGTATTATAACATTAGTGTATTAGCACAGTGTAAGTGTGCATAGGAAGTGTTTTGGGTAAATCGAAAAGGTGGTGAACTACCGATCGAGATTTTTCGCATCGAAATACTGACGTTTTGTGAGTCCCTTCATTACGTTTTACTCTGATGAAGGGCTCCGCTAGAAACGCCAGAATTTTATTGCTAAAAATCTTGGCAGTCAAATATAACATTAGGCCGATACTTAGACCGATACTATTCTTTACTAATTAGGGTTCGAAAACATAGTTTTTGAACAATTGAACGTGTAGCATATAGCCTGGCTTATTTATTGTAATAGTTTATACAGACAATTTAATCCGTATATAAACAGTCGGAATTGTGTAGGTAAAATGTAACTAAAATATATTTACATATGAAGTACGATAAAGAGAAAATAAATAATTACAAAGAACATGTAGGGTGATGAAATGCTTTCTTTTTGTAAGTTTCTCACGGTCTTTAAAAATTCTTGTAAGTCAATATATTGATTGCTCGAGGTCTTTGAATATCCTGGAATTTTTATTCAGTTGCCATGCCGACAATATGCGAAAAATTACTATACTGATTTCAAATCAACTTTCATGTTCTTGATTTTTACTGGAAATTACATTACAAAATTGCGAAGAATTTTTCTAATTTCATGTTCATCATCAACGAAAGTTAATTTAGTTTTTTTCGTATGTTTTGCTGCACAAGCTGTCGTATTAAGTTAAACGCAGAGAAAAACTCAAGCCAGGCTCTTGAAAAACCCTGGGTACGAGGTTGAGAAAAACTTTGAGCTCCAGACGCAGATCAGTGTCCAGACGGGACTCGAACGGACGTAGCCTGGTACCCTGGCCCAATCAAAGAATATGGGCCAGGTAACTACTAAAGGCTTCTGCTTTCCTATTGGTTGAATTTTCGCACGTTTTTATTGGCTATGAGTGAAATTGCAATCGTCATAAGTGGATTTAGCCCTGATGACGCGAGAATGAGATTAGTGGTTACCTGGCCCATATTTCTTTTGAAATTGGGCCAGGGTACCAGGCTAGAACGGACGCTGAGCCACTCGAACCGAGGTTGTTTTCGATATTTATACGCCTGAGAACTAGTCAAACTTACGACAGCTTGTACAGCAAAAACATACGAAAAAACGTTACCAACTCAAGCTGAAAACACCAATCACTCAATCACATATAATTTAGTTACTATTCACAGGAAATTACGTCATCCAGGAACACGCAAACAGACGGGGATATAATCACGGCGTTCTTTTCCCTGTAGTGCGTCATTGTTTGCCGCAATGCATTATGGATGTCTGCGCTGTGGCGATATGGTGGCGGTTTGAACGAAGGAAGTTTATCGTTGGAAGTGGTAGAGATGTTCATTTTACAAGAATTAGACCACCATGTACAGTAAATAGATGCTGAAATAATGAACTTAGAAATATAAGCGACTGGTTTTCGTACACTTAACCTATCGTCAATGTCTTTGCGTAGTTTTAATCTCGAAATATTTGTCGTCGATTGCGAAAGTGTTGAGTCATTTGTCAAGTGTTGGATGAGTGTTTCCTAGCTGGCTTGGCATTCAACCAAGCACGACTGGACGCTCTGAAACGATGGATAGATATATGAACGACACCCACTCTCTCTACTACAATGTCGACCATTCGTCGATGTATGGGTCGAATTTATCAACGGTCTTTGCTGACAGCCCTCCGCCACTCGAAGAAGACGCTGATGACCATGGCGAATTTGTGTTTTCTGCTGAGAATAATGCCATTGGCGAAGCGGTACTCAACAAAATCGAAGGGAAGCTTCAAAGGAATGCTGAAACGAGAGATAAACTAGACGTTGAAAATTTCGCGGACTTCAACGGCGGTGAGGGAGGAATTCAATCCGAGAAATTTGTGGCTTTCGCGGATTTCGACAATTCCCACACAAACAATATTTCTGAGGTATGTAGCGAATCAAACGAGAAGGGCGATAAATTTGATCGATTACCATCCTCTGAAATGAATGGCACCTCAGAGAAAAAAGAATTGAATCACAGGATTTCAGAAAGTGAAGAACATTCAGGTGACTTTTCATCTGGTATGATTGATGGTAGCAACCATGAAGGTGACTGGAACGACTTTTCTGGGAATTCAAATCATGTTAGTAAAAATGTGGTGAATGGACATGAGGAAAATGAACCAGGATTTAACTCATTCAGCTTGTTTGATAATGATGTTAATTTTGGTGATTTTTCAAAATTGGATGGTGAATCTAAATTTAGTAACAAAATAGCTTTACCTAAAGAGGGTGAGAAAAGGTATGGTGAACAGGAAGAGTTGCCCAAAAGTGATGAAATTAAACCAGAAACAGAGAACAGCTCAAGAGATTCTGAATTTGGTGATTTTTCAGACCACTATAGTGAAGACAATGATATTGGTGGTTTTCAGGGACCAAGTAATGATAGCAATAGTGACCAAGATCTGAATGCTGTAAAAGATGAGGAAGAAGAAAGTTCAGAACAGAATATCTTTATTAAACCTGACAAATCAAAACAGGAAGAGTCGAGTACTTGTGATGTAAAAGAGGACAACTTTGCATCATTTGAAGCATTCAATGGTGACCATAATTTTGCAAATTTTCAAGCTGGTGATGATGATTTTGGAGATTTTTCCGAAAGGATTGTGGTTAGTGAAAAAGGTGGTAGTATTAGTGGGAAGCCTGATAAATCCATTCCTTCAAAGGAAATTAAATGTGATATTGGACTAAGGACAAACACTGATGAGAATCAGTCTGCTGGTGTCCAGTCTTCATCCAATGACAATAAATCAAAGAATTTAACTGAAATTCATGATAAACAAGATTTTAGTGCTGTACCCAGTACAGAAGATGACTTTGGGAACTTTGCAGATTTTTCTGAGAATTCATGTAGTGCATTCTCACCGAGTACTACAACTGATGTCGCACAACAATCTGAATCTAATTTTGGTTCATTTTCACAACAGTCTAGTTCTGATACCACACAACAAGCTCCAACTGATTTTGGTGTATTCTCAAAGAATTCCAATTCAAACACAGCACAACTACCCCAAGCTGATTTTGGTGCATTTTCAAACAAGTTTGATTCTAACATTACACAGCAACCTCAAACTGATTTTGGTTCATTTTCACAAAGTTCTATATCTTTCCCCCATACTACTACTACTGCATTACAAAACTCAAAGCAGTCTGGCTTTTCAGTGAGGGATAAGAGAATTTCTAAAGAGCAGTCATCAGAATCTACCTCACTGGTATCTCTACAGAGAAGTTTTTCAAGAACTTTTACAACTTTGCAATATCATGTGGAACTTTTGAGAGAGTTGAAAATGAATGGGGGCATAAGGTAAGTTGACACAAATACTGTAA
Source organism: Paragorgia papillata (assembly GCA_035771165.1). Classification (NCBI taxonomy): domain Eukaryota; kingdom Metazoa; phylum Cnidaria; class Anthozoa; order Scleralcyonacea; family Coralliidae; genus Paragorgia; species Paragorgia papillata. The sequence continues at coordinate 1,306,674 of JAWNZC010000189.1, forward strand.
TTTGGACTTGAAACATCCTTTTGTTCCCAAAAATCATATTTGCAGTTTTGAGTTCACTGGGCCCTTAAATGGTCCCTAAAGAAGAAAACATATTACAGTAAGTTGGAGGGCTGTGTTACCATAATTCTGATTTTTCATACTAGGATAAGCCGAGGACATTTATGGACAAGTCTTTGCAGCAACAGCTGTGAGGGGGCTTTGAGATTCAGTTGGGATAAATGTAAAACGTCTGACACCATCTGCAAAACTTTGGATGTCACCAAAGACAAAATATTGGTAGGATTTTAAATTATTATGGAGGGTACAATGCTGTATATGTGTGCTTTGTGACAACACAGGTAACAAATTTGTACATAAAGTTTCAGTTGTTTTTGCTGTACAAGCTGTTCTAAGTAGTTATAGTCAGTTTCAGCTTGCTTTTGAAATTCGTTTGTCAACACTCATTGGAAGGTTGGGAACTTGGTACGGAAGTTCGTGAAGTTCATTGTGAAGTTTGTTGTGAAGTTCAAATTTAATAAGCTTTGAATTGAATTCCTTTGGTAAAATCACGGAGAAGAAGATTATTTGTTGTATAGGATATAATAATAGATACTTGGTTAAGCAGAAACAAATTGCCAACTTAAATTTGTATCTACCTCGCAATGTAGTTCGGAACATTGCAACGTAAGTTCGGAATGTTCATTTCAATTATATGTATCGGATTTCAAAAGCAAGCTGAAACAGACTATAAACTCAGAAAACTCTAAACTCCAAACAGATTTGAACCCACAACCTTCAGAGTACTAGCTGGACAGCAACTGTTGTGGAAGGTTGTAGATTTGAGTATTGCTTGCAGCTAGCTCATAGGCTTCTGAGTTTAACACTTAGGACAGCTTGTACGTCAGCAAAAGTAACTGAAATTTGTACATGTTTGTGAAAGTTGCTTAATGTCGTTATGTCGTATTGTAGGTTAGTGTAGTCTTGGGAAAGACTACACTGGTGATGGTGATGATGATATGATGGTGGTGATGGTAACATTCACAAACATGTACATGTATGTACTCTTACTGTGGTTGTGACCAATGCTTCTTATTTAGGCTCAGCCAAGTGTCCTGGCTATGACTGAAGGATTAGAAGTTCCTGTTTTTGCCACTGGTCTGGTAAGTTGTTAAAGAAAAAAACACACACATTTATGGAAATAAAGATTCAATAAAGAATTGACAATTTTGATGAGAATGTGAACTGATATAATTATAGCTATACCTACTGTTGCAAATCTTACCACCCTCAAATATATTTATTGAACAAGTTTTTTTAAATGTAGGGAATCCTTCAACCAAGTGTTGTCCCCACTCCTCCAAAGAAAAAGAAGTCAAAAAGCAAACAACCAAAAGAGATTCTAAACAGAACGATATTAGATTCTTCTGTAAGTTTTTAATAATATTGTAGGATTTTTGCAGCCATTCCTGGTGCCCAATTTTTGAACAAAATTGCTGGATTACTCAGTTACAGTGAACCCCGAAATTTTCCAAAACTGTTTTGTATCAAGCAAGGATGAGTTTTTCCTATTACTGACTGCCTACTTGCCTAGAATGTCTGAGGGTTCTTTCTTTGATGAGCAAAATCATGTGGTGGTTAAATCAATATTGGTTTTGTGTTTTTAGGCATCTGGTGGTTTTGTGTCTGTGCAGCAGTCTGGTTTGGTCATCACAGAATCTAAAACAGGTTGGTTGAAAGTTTGCTGGTTTGGTGAGAAAGTCAGCCATACCCAGGGGCTTTTCTTTGCTCTCTGCCCCTGCTCACTTGTGGGGGTTTAAAGTTCAAACCATTGTACTTATCAATTGGTGATGTTTTAGAGAGCTGCAAGGATAATGGTTCAGATACAGCTTCTGACACAGCGTCACTGGATTTAGAGTTTTTTGCTTCAGCGCCATCAAATGTTCCAATGAGCACAGGTACTACATGTGCATGGGAGGGAGGGAGGAAGGAAGGAAGGAAGGAAGGAAGGAAGGAAGGAAGGAAGGAAGGAAGGAAGGAAGGAAGGAAGGAAGGAAGGAAGGAAGGAAGGAAGGAAGGAAGGAAGGAAGGAAGGAAGGAAGGAAGGAAGGAAGGAAGGAAGGAAGGAAGGAAGGAAGGAAGGAAGGAAGGAAGGAAGGAAGGAAGGAAGGAGCAAGAAAGGAAGAAGGAAGGAAAAAAGGAAGGAGAAGGAAGGAAGGGGAGTAAGAAAAGAAGAAGGAAGGAAAGAAGGAAGTAGCAACAAAGGAAGGAAGGAAGTTGGTTTACTTATCTTGCTCTGAATATGTTAATAGATCAAGGGTCGAACAACAGTTTATATAACCTGGATTTCGCATTGGGAGCAACTCCTCTTGACACTCAACATGGCTCTCAATTTGGTTTCATTAACCATCAAAACGAACTCGGGAACTTCGCCAAAACAAAACCTTTTCAAGGCGATCCACTAAAGATCTTTAAAAAACTAGACACCACGAAGATGTCGTCTACAGTCATCACGGAAACCAAAGCGCAACTGACGCCCCGGGCGATGGAAATTATTGGAAATTTTGATGACTTGTCATTCATGCACTCGTCCGTGCTAATGTTCCCTCTTCACAAAGTTGACTAGTCTAATGTCAGCTTTCCGACAATCAGCTTAAGAAATTGTGTATTGGTTTGAAAATGTCGCTCTATTTTCTAAATATAAATCTTTAATGATTTAATTTTAACCAGTACACCAAAAAAAATACAAATCGAAATATAGTAAGGTTTGAGTACTGCCGAAATTATTGATCGTAGTTTTCTAACGTTTCGAGCGAAGGCCCTTCGTCAGAGAGAAACATTAGAATACAATACACGTTTCTCTCTGACGAAGAGCCTTCGCTCGAAACGTTAGAAAACTGCAGTACGTACGTTCAATAATTTTGGCAGTACTAGTCAAGCCTTACTATATTTCGATTTGTATTTCAAGACGTAGCACACTAAAAATATATGGCTACTTCGTGATGACATAAAACGATGTTAGCGATGGAATAAAATATTTTTAGTTGTAAACCCACTAAGCTTGATTTCATGCGCAAACGCTGTCATAGTGTAGATGAAAGCTTGGGAATAGATCGTTTTCAGTGATTTTTTCCCAGCGTAATTTAGTGAAATATTTTCTATGTTGCTTTAATTACTGTCGTGGCAATAGAAGCGTTCCTAAAATATTGTTGCAATATATTCCTCAAGTTGAACAATTCATTTGATAAGATTCGTTGACAACTTCCTGTTTTTAATTCTGTTTTGAATTTGATTGGTGTTTGGCAAATAATCCTTTTTCTTATTGGTTGTTTAAAAACCAGAAACCAATCAAATTCAAAACAGGAAGCTAGCAATAATTTTTATCAAATGAATTGGTCAAACATAGCAAATGAATTGCAAAAATATTTTAGGAACGCTTCTGTTGCCACGACAGTAAGAACTAAAAAAATATTAGCTTGATATAATATTAGGTTAACTAGCAAGGTGGCCAAACATTTCCCAATTTAATATAAAACTCTAATAAATGGCTTAGACATAGCTTTCTACGATTTTTGAAAAAATATGCTGATGTCAGCATTAACTAAATTTTAAACTCTAAAATAATCTTATTATATATAGTCCGTTTCAGCTTGCTTTTGAAATCCGATACGTATAATTGAAATGAACATTCCGAACTTACGTTGCAATGTTCCGAACTACGTTGCGAGGTAGATACAAATTTAAGTCGGCAATTTGTTTCTGCTTAACCAAGTATCTATTATTATATTCTATACAACAAATAATCTTCTTCTCCGTGATTTTACCAAAGAAATTCAATTCAAAGCTTATTAAATTCGAACTTCACAACGAACTTCACAACGAACTTCGCGAACTTCCGTACCAAGTTCCCAACCTTCCAACGAATGTTGACAAATGAATTTCAAAAGCAAGCTGAAACTGACTAATTTAAAGTTTTCGAGAAAAAATTACATGAAAACGATGGAGAAGCTTGGAAATATTAGTTTAACTGTTGCGTTTTTGACGAGGAGTTTCCTACTCCCTAAAATTGTGCTTATATCAGCGAATTGAGATAGATCATACATTGCGTTTCACTCAATATTTCAGGGTTGAAATTTTACCGATAGAATTCTACAAGACTTGAAATTTCAATGCAATTTTGTGACTTTAGGTTCAAATTGTAATAAACTATTAAAATAGTTGTCTATATTTAAATAATGGCGAGTGACCAATCAGAAATGCTGTATTAAATGTACATTTATTGCTTAATATGAAATTCATGAAATATCAGTTTGTTTGGAAATTCTGTAAATTATAGTGAATTATTTTGGATGATTAGTCACGCGAACGGCTTTTGTTTTGTAAAAATTCTGTCTTTGTTGCTGTAGAATTATTGTTGTGGAATTAACTATTTTTTGTTCCCGCTGATCCCCCAAATTGTGTCATTCTACAAATCACTCCCTTGGTTGAATCGAGTGGTCAAATGATGACGTCACAAAATATAAGATAAAGTGATTAAATCATTCTACGAGCTGAATACATATTTGGCTGAGTAATTACATGTATTTGAGCACGTGGCCGTCATAAAAATTAAAATAGCAGTTACGTTTGTATAAAAAAACGTATCTTGCTTGTGGTAGTCTCCTTCGCAGACGTTTATAGCTTGTGGCGGCTTTGTTTGTTTTGCATTCGTGGCGTCCCTTTTGTGACGCAACCTGTTTCGTGGCTGCCACGTGCCAGTAACACGTGAAGACCCCGGCAGTTCTCGTTTTCTCATGAGCAGTCTTCATAAAGCTGAAATAATGGCTTTTCAAAGATCGTTAAGCCATCTTTGGAAATATTCTTTCCGTTTTCCAAGAACGTTGACGGCAATACGTGGATATGCTACAACGGATTCTAGAAATCAAGGTAAAATATTCTTTGAAATTATTTTGACGCTTGGGAGGTCATGTGCTTTGCCTGCTGACTGCTTTTTATATTTTATACGATCTAACTATTATAATTATGTGCCACAGGTCCACGCATTCGATCTTTTCTTTACCCATTTTTGCGAAAGGTCAGAAATTATTCTTGAAGTTATTTGTAAGAAAGTTGTTTCTGTGCAAATATTACCAGTTTATTGTGAACAATGCACTGACCTAATTGCCAGCTTGGCAAATTGGTTAATTGGTGAACTTGTCAATTTTACAGTTCAGCTAGTTGAAAGAGACTCACTAAGTTCAAATGAGGCCAAATTGCTATGTTTGGACTGGCATTGAAAGTGAAAAGGAGCTGGTGAAAGCTTCACTATTTTTTGTAGGAAAGCCACTGAGCCCCCTTGACAAACCATTTTGTATCAGTCCAGTCATTGCCCAGTCACTCCAGTGATACATAGGACTCACTGCTTTGTATTAGCTGAATGATCCAATAGTTTAGTGGCTAGACCTTGACCAATCGCATTCACATGGAATTTTTCTTTGTACACTGGTGCTCCTTAACCCATTTAAAACAAGCCTTTTGTAGTGTAAAATTTAATGTAGATTCCAACCATGTCAACAATCTGACATTCTGTCTGGGTCATTTATGACCCTTCTGGGTCATTTACAACCTCTTCTGTAGCCAAAGATCTTATTTAGAAAATCCACATGCCATTAATGAAATATCCTGCACAGCACTGGGGCTGAAAATATAAGGGTGCCACAGGGACCTAAGAATTCTCAAAATTTTGTGGGAGAGATGTGCTGACAATCTATTTCATTTTATTATAGGATTTGTAGAGAAGAAGTTGTTTACTCCAGGTCCACTCAACACTCATGTGGACACGAGGGCTGAAATGCAGCGTGACTATGGCTCAAGGGACAAGGATTTTATCAATTGTATTGAATACATTCGAAAAAGTTTGGTGAACTTTGCTGGACTACCACCAGAAAAGTTTACTTGCATACCAATGCAAGGGGCCGGAACCATGGGGGTGGAATCTGTAATTGGCACCATTGTACCACGTGGTGGGAAGATACTGGTCTGCACTAATGGTGCATATGGTGATCGCATTGGAGTGATAGCCAAGACTCTTGGTATTGATGCTGTAAGTTGTTTATGCTTTTCTGCCCTGTTGGTCTCTCTGAATGAACATAAACTTAAGTTAGCTTCAGTACTGTAGCTCTATGTATAAAAACATTCATGATATAAAAGGAATTATTTGGTAGAATTGTTAAATTTGTTGGCTATGACGTAAGTTATAATAAGGTTTCATCAACAAGAGGTACTATACTGAGAACTTAATTTTTGAACTAAAAATCTTAACATATTCGAAAAGATTAATGCTTTTTTTCCATGTAGGTTATTCATAAGGATATTGAAACTGAATCAACAAATGTAGAGAAAGTTGAGGAAATTTTAATGAATGATAAATCAATTACAAATGTAGCCATGGTTCACTGTGAGACAACAACTGGAATATTTAACCCCATCGATAAAATTGGTTCATTGGTTCGTAAACATGCACCCAACGCAGCATTCTTTGTTGATGCCATGAGCAGTTTTGCAGCTGTGCCTATTGATTTTGAAAAATCTGGCATTGATTTCCTGGTTAGCTCAGCCAACAAATGTACCGAAGGTGTACCAGGATTTTCATTTATTATAGCTAATATAGAAAAACTTATGAGTTGTGAAGGTTCAGCGCGGAGCCTCAGTTTGGATGCTGTTGCCCAGTACAAAGGCTTCAATGCTAATGGACAGTTTCGATTCACTCCACCTACACATGTTCTTATGGCATTTAGAAAAGCAATTCAGCTTCAACATGCAGAAGGAGGTGTTGAAGCACGTTCTCAAAGGTAGTAGTATATGTACAATTGGTTGCAAATGTTATTTGGGGCTTTTTTTGGCAAGTCCAGGGAGGAAAGGGTTAAGCTTGTGACCTAATTCTATTTTCCCTTGTTTTTGATTTTTTATCTAAGGTACCAACAGAACCGGAAGATTATAAAAGATGGAATGAGGGAAATGGGATTCAAGGAGCTTCTTAAAGAATCAGACCAAGGCTACATAATCACATCATTTTATTACCCTAATCATCCTAATTTTGATTTTGAGGAATTCTACGAGCGTTTAAGTTCAAAAGGGCAGGTGATTTATCCTGGAAAAGTTAGTCAGGCAAATTGTTTCAGAATTGGTAATATTGGTCAACTGTATCCAGATGACATGAAAACTTTACTTAGCTGTGTAGAAGAAGTTTGCAATGAACTGAAAATTCCACTGCCACTAAACTAATAATTATAAATAATGTAAAATTAATTCTATAAATTATATTTCTTGATGATGTACTTGATCATTCACGTAGATAATAATGAATTAAATATTCAGAAATCTGAGTACAGTCACTTTTTTTGTTTGACATTAAATGCATGTACCTAGCCAGTGGCATTGTGGGAGCTGTTCAAAAAGGGGAGGGTGCTCAAGTTCAAAATTTTTTGACATGTGTATACTTTTACATGTAAGGCGTAACTATGGCGGGGCAGGGGGGTGGTGCCCCCCCCCACACAACATCTCTGTAGGAAATTTCCATCATACCCGTTTCAATGACACAACAGTCGGTGTATTGAAATCTCTAAGTTGCCTTTCTCCAGATCAACCACGCCTTGGACTCCTTGGAGTCCGAAAAAAGAAAGATTCAGACTGGATAGAGCATCTGTTGACTGTTGTCAATCTCGTTCCCAGAGCCCACGTTCCCCACCCGGGAAACGAGAGAGCTCTGGGCCGGGGTAATCCGTTTCACATCGATATTTCATTGGCTGATGAACACAGTGAACTCTATATTAACTCTTCTTCCGGTAACAAGAATCCTGTGATGGCGTGAACGGTTATCCCAGAGTCTCTCGTTTCCCGGGCGGGGAAGCCCCGCTTAAAATTCCTGTTTAGAATTAACAAGTAATACGAGCAACAAATTGATGTAACATTGTTGCGTTGCAGTTTACAAAGCATGTTTATACTCAATCACAAACTCTGTCCCTAATCAAACAATGATAGTTCAATCAAAGGCTTTCTATGGGAATTATTTAGCACACCACCAAAATAGCTAGTGCATTGTCTCATGCAGAGAAAAAGGTGATTGAAATGTTTAGGTGCTGTAGGCAATCTTTGTTTGGCTTCGTTGTTAAACTACAGTCTTTCCTTTTGTATCACAAATATTACTATTAAATAACGTTTGGTAGAATTTCTGGGCGTCACAATGCACCACCCTATGATTATTCCCCAACAAAGGATATTTCACCCTGTGTGTTCGCCAGATGTACAGTACCCGCCCTGACCAGCAATGTTGAATACCTCGTGCGATTCACTTGCGAAAACAGTGATTTTGTTCGTAACTCACTAACTCAAGTCATTTCAAGGTAAAACCAGTTCAATTGTTTAATTTAATACTAATCTTATCCTTTGCCGTATAAATATTAGCGGCAGTTATACACGGCTTTTATAGGGGGCTACCCATTGGTCTTCACAAGGAAATTGTTTACACAGATATTTGTAAAGTTAAGGCTTGCACAAAGTGCTGTAAAGTTCTGTTCACAAGGGGTTAATAGGTCATGGTTTAGACTTATTACTTTGTAACTTGTTGTTGCTGCTGTATTTTATTTTATAATATATTTTTTAGGGTATCACCAGTTATACAGTCACGCGTATAAGTTTATACCCAAGGCAAACAAAATGACTTCAGGTTCTGTTGATGAACATTGTGATTTGCATGGTGGGCTATTATTCGAAGACTACCACTGTTTCCTTACTCTAGTTGATGGAAAATCTGATAAATTTTACTTGATTCAACTATTGAAAAACCCTAAAGGTCATTATGTTTGGGACAAGATGGGGAAGGAATGTGAGTATTTTGTACTGTTGTATTTTGTAACAAATTTGATACTTTTAAAGTACCAAATTTAATTTTAGAAGGCAGAATATAGTTGCACACCAGTGATGTTTTTCAGGGGGAATGCGGGGGAACGGCGTTCCCCCACTATTTTTGTCGGGGGAACCCTAACAAAAATTAAACGTTGTGCAACACCATTCAACACCGCACTATTTTTGCTTTGAGTCAATGAGTGTACTCGAGCGTTCCCCCACTTCTAAAATTTGGAAAACAACACTGTTGTACACTAGTCAGTCTTATTACCATAATATTTTCGTTCCAAGGGAACAACAGGTCAGAGTAAACTAGAAGGACCAATGAAAAAGGCGTCAGATGCTGTAAAAAGTTTTCAGAAAAAGTTTCAGGACAAAACCAAAAATAAATGGGAGGACCGAAGCAAGTTTGTACCAGCAAAAGGAAAATACGCATTGGTCAGTGAAACTCGTAAACCATCTTCAGATGTAAGTACGGTTGGGATGGGGGTATATATGATGTGGGAGTGCATACACCCCCCTGTTTTGTGCAAAAGTGTCACTCCAAAATGCAAGAATTTAGAATTGCAATATTACCACCAATCTATTTTTTTATTGACAGGCTCAGCAAGCAAGTTTCAACTACTTAGCTAGTTTGGAGGCAGAGGTATATACTTGCATGGACTGGTGATGTGCCTTAAACATTTCTTATTAAATATATTAGGTACTTTTTTGCAAATATTAACTAGCTGGAATTTTTTGTAAATTTATTTTTAGAAACCCAGTTTTCCAGATACAGTTGTATTTGGGAAAAATTTAAATGCAGAACTATTATATCAGATCATGTGTGGTCTTTCAACCAAAGATATTTTGAACTGCATGCAAGTTTGCAAATTCTGGAAGGTATAACATTACAATTGTAACACACAATTCGTATTATACATCAGCATTGCATTTCTATAGTTACTAACATTGTACATTTTTACAGATGGTACTCTCAGAAAAATATTTCTGGAAAATGCTTATATATCAACAATTTGACTTGACATTGATGTCTGATGTTAAAGATGAAGGCCCATTAGGCCAATGGTCAGATCCTGAAGAATGGTACTATTAACTTGTACAGTATTATAATTATGCATTGCATCTCAAATTATACAGTACTATTAAACTTCTATTTAAAATAACTTAATATTTTGAAGGTTTTGCTATTATGACAATGAAGATGACTCTTATGTCATTCGTCCTTTCCCTTCCATGTGGAAATGTGGTGTGATACATCCAACTGGTTTGGATCCAATGTCAGGAGATGTAAAAAGCTTGCAAGGTTTTAGTCGATCACTGGAGATCCTCACTCATATGAGAAAAGGAACAAAGATCTTCAGTATTTATAGTGGTAATTAACACAGTCGACTATTTTAATTTTAGAGGGTCATAGCAAGAAAGTTGTTGAGATCAATATGTTAAGAGCTATTATTTTTTGTTTTCTTTCTCTTTATAGGTAATGAATGTTCAGCTAGTGAAGGATGTGATCATATTTGTGAGGTTTTGTTTCCTTGGAGTGAAGAAGAGCTTCCTGGTCCTACCACAATTCTTACTAAAATATTTCAATTTCACCCAGAAATATGTGAACGATATTTAGACAAGGATGATCAAGGGGAAAGGCGTAGTGGAAAATTATATTACCATCTGCCAAGTACACCTGATGGGGATGATGATAATGAGCATGATCTGGAAGATAAACCATGCTTGAATCGAATCTTTGGTTTTGGTTCATATAGTGAAGAAGAAGGGCCGGCCAGCTTAGAAGAAGCACATAAATTCTATACTTGGTTACAAAAAATTATGGTTCCTACAATAACCGTTTATGCTGGGGAAGACAAGTTAAATCCAGTTGCTGTTTTTTTCTTGACAAAACTTGCTCCTGGTTGGGTTGGTGGTGCATTAACTGGGGTTATCTACACATGAACCTGCTGGTATTGCACTAATTTCATATTAAAAGCTAACTTTTCCAGTGTTTGGTTTTTGTTGGCATACTTTTTGGATCTAGATTTCAATTTATATTAAATTCTGCAGCAGAATAAACATGTGAAAGTCTATGAGATGTATAAAAATAAAGTACTGAGTTTAATTAATATAATTACTAAATTCAGTTGTATTAAATTGTTTAATATTGTTTATTAAATGAGCCTATTTTGTACTTTCATTGGTAAAGTGGAAGGCTTCTCGCTGTGGCCAAGATGAAATTTTAATTGAGTAACTACACTTAGCAGGAACCAAACTAAAGTGACAGGTGAAAGGCATATATGTCCACCAACACCCTTACACCCCCTCCCCCCCCCCCCAGCTACACCCCCAACCCCAGCTACACCCCCAACTACACCCATGAGCCCCCCCAAGTGTCGTGCGGGAAGTGCGTGGAACATATGGATGACATGGGATCACCGTGGTACAATTTGCATGTGAAAAAAGGACAACTTGGGATAGCAGGGAATATTTCATTATTTTCAAGATGGCGGATAGATTACAAGAAATTCGAACACGAGTTGTTCTTGAAGAACACGGCGTAATAAACGTATGTTTTATTGTATAACTCACTTAAGAATATGCAGAATATCTTGATTGTTAGTGAAAAAATGAAAAAGTGTAAAATTTTGGGTTTTTTTAGACGCACAGCACTGACTATCCTGGAACTTACCATGGTTATGATGATTCGTGGAATTTTGAGGATTTTAAGAAGGTTTGAAGAATATTCTTTACATTACTTTATGTATGGGAAGGTCGTGGTAGAAGCGGCCGCTCCTATAAACGTTTTGGGCTCTAGCTGGCTATATTAATATTTATGGACATTTTAATATCCTATTTAAAGCCTTAATGTATGAGTCAATTCCAACTGCGATCACCCCCCCCCCCGGGCAAAACCCCGGGAATTTGACGGTTAATTCCCCACCGTCTGGGACTGTCAAGGCTCTTTAAAAGATTTTGTTTGAAATATTTCATTCATAAACAGAAAATTCACTACCATGAAGTTTCAACGTCCTTCTTTGCATTCCAGACTTTAAACAACGGCATTTTCAAATGTTCACGTGGAGTACCGACAGAAAAGATCACACAGACTGAAGAGATGGCTAGAACGAGGAGATTTTTTAACGTGCAACGACTGACGAACTTTTTTCAATAGTCAAATGCCTGACTGGGTGGGATTGCTTTGCGTCAAATTCCCGTCTATACGGACCTCACCTTGGGTCAAATGCCCGGGGTTTGCCCAAGGGGGGGGGGGGGGGGATGATCACAGTTGGATTTGAGTCGTACATAAAGCCTAAATAACCATCTCTACAAATTTTTCCATAAATATAGCCACTTCAGACATTTTATTGTCTACAAAATTTTACAAGGAATTTTTGCAGTTACTATACCTACTTATAATTATGCACCCACTGTATCAATGTTAAGCCATCCCCTGGGGGGTGGGGGTGATAAATCAAACGACCCCATACTTGAACCTGGTGCATGTTGTAGTAAATGTTTTAGTCTTGTAATTATCTTCATGAAAAATTTTTTTTTAAAAAATCAAATAGCTTTACCATAGGGCCACAATAATCCGATTCCTGAGATTGGGGTTGGAAGGGGTGATAAAATGCTCCTCATTTACATAACCTCCCCCCCCTGGGGTTTAACAATATACCTACTGTGCAAGTGAAGCAATGAGCCAAACGCACTCACATCCTGTAAGCAGCTTTTGGGTTCAATTTCTCAACTGTGCTGTAAAAATATTAAATGTAAAGCAAATAGTTTGTCCACTTTCATTAGGCTCCCTTGACATAACTTGCAGCTCATTGTTAGCCACATTTGCTGCATTTGCCACATTATTTGCTGCACTGTTTGCTGCATTTTCAGCTACAGTAATATCTCATGTTTCTTTAGAACTTCAAGATTGATATTGTAAGCCTTTTAGAGAATGAGATTGAATTTGATATGATTGGCATTGATGCATCAATAGCAAATGCCTTTAGACGGATTCTTTTAGCAGAGGTACAGTGTTGATCAGTGTTCATATAAAACTAATATTAGAATTTCAAAAAAAATTTATCTGTAGAACTTGACAAGTGAGTTATAGTGAGGGGGTACTCCCAGATTGATTGCTAAACGAATGGTTTATTGTTGCCATAGGTGCACAGGGAAAAAATTTGAACTTTGTGGTGTTACTGTACGGTATATCATATAATAAATTATACAGTGTACTGTACTGCACAGAAGTGTACTGTATATCAAAAGTGCTGTACATGTAATGAATTATTAATGAGTTTTTGAAATATCAATTATCGAACCACTTTAATAGACTTTGTTTTGATTAAACCCATTATCTTTAGGTGCCAACTATGGCTATTGAAAAAGTCTATATCTACAACAACACAACTATTGTGCAAGATGAGGTAAGTCCAAGAAAAACAATTGAGGACCCAATATTTATTGATATTTGTAAGGAAACCACCTAAATATATAGAGAATAATACATGGATGTGCGGAAATATGAAATTTATTTCGAGTGTTAACCAGGATATCTCACGAGTGAGCGAAGCGAACGAGTGACATATCCTGTTCAACACGAGAAATAAATTTCATATTTCCAAGCATCCATGTATTGTTCTGTTTATTATATAAAAAAATTGTCCTATTGCCTTGCAAAAATTGCATTAAACTATAATGCTGATTCAGCGATAATCGTCACATGTGCGATTATCATAAATAATCGCACATGTGAGATTATCACTTTTATTAGTGGTGGAAAAATCAATAAAACACTCTATTTTATATAATAAAATATATTTATTTGTTTGTTAGAATGACAAATTAACCTATATTTTCAAAGGTTTTGGCTCATCGACTTGGTCTTATTCCTATTTATGCTGACCCCAGATTGTTTGATTTTAAAAAAGGTTTGTAAAACAGTCTAGTAGATTTCTGTATTTTATTTTCTAGTACCAAGAACTGTACTCTTTATATGAATTAAACTGTATTTTACTTTTATTCGACATTTAGAAGAAGAAGATGAAATTACAGAAGACACAGTAATTGAATTTGAACTAAAGGTCAAATGCACAAAAAATCCAAACGCTTCAAAGGAGGCTACTGATCCTGAAGATCTTTATTTAAATTCTAAAGGTGCAGTATATTAACCCCTTTCACTCCCAACTTTCTGGGAGCTCCTCTCCCATTGACAAGTAAAATTGTCTGGCATTAGACAGAGTAAAATAATAAAGTACAGAAAATTCCGTATTTGGGAGTGAAATGGTTAACCACATCACTCAAAGCTTGTCTTCAGAAAGTTTCAGAGAGAGAAAAAGAGAAAAGAAAAAAGTGAAAGACAAAATAAGAATTTTAAAACAGAAAGAATAAAAGTACAGTACTGTATATGGTATAAACAGAAAATAAAATGGAAGTGAAAATTGAAACTAATGAATATGAAATTGTCAGTCTTGAGTTCACTTGTCTAGATGGTTTGAATTTGTTTTTTTTCTATTTTTTTAAAATTGTTGGCAGGATTGAAGTCAAGTTTGACCAATTTTGTTTTAATTATTTGAAAGTTTTCATGGTGATAATGTAATATAGATAAGTTTAGTGTGGAAACACCACGTCAAATATTTATTTGCTAATAAAATATAAAATAAATAAATATTAAAATAAATATTAAAATCTTAAAACTTATCTATATTTCAATTTTGTTTTGTTTTTAGTGACAACAAAGCATATGAAATGGATCCCAATTGGAAACCAAGCTGAGAAGGTATTCTGAACTTTTTTTAAGCAATAGATTGAAAATAAATACTAAGTTTCTATAACTGTTCATTTCTAGTTTGGTCCTGATGGCATCAGACCTGTTTTTGATGATATTCTGATTGCAAAGTTAAGACCTGGGCATGTAAGTATACTGAAGCTAAAAAATGTCTGGGTTTCCAGTTTCCCCCCAGTAGCCTACTTTTAGCAGCGTTTTTTATTGCTTTGCAAGAATCAAAGTGTAGAAATGTTAACAAGGTACCCTGGCCCAATCAAAGAATATGGGCCAGGTAACCACTAAAGATTTCTGCTTTCCTATTGGTTGAAACTTTCGCACATTCAAGGCATGCGCAGATGTACAACTGGATTTAGCCCTGAATGACCCAAGATTGTAATTAGTGGTTACCTGGCCCATATTTCTTTTGAAATTGGGCCAGGGCGCAGAATAGAAATACAACCAGAAGTCCAACTCGCGTCGGACCCTTTGAAGTTTATGTCCTCGCGCATCTTGATTCCTCGCCATCCTACGCAATCCTGGCAAGTTCCCCCGGCAGTTTGGACCTTCAAAAGAACGTTAAAACTGCTGGGGGAACTTGCCAGGATGGCGTAGGACATTGCGTAGGATGGCATCGGATGGCGTAAAATATCGCGCCTGCGCATTGAAGAAATGCGGACAAGTTGTCACTCGAGTTGGACTTTTGGTTGTATCTCTATTCTGTGGCCAGGGTACCAGGCTAGGGTCCGAGTTACAGCATGATTTGCATCTTGGGATAGCAAGCATGGCGTCAGAACCACGTGCTACTGTAATTGATATTTGGTTTTTGAAAGAATATTGTCATGCCTGGGCACTACATAGAAAAGTTTAAAAAAATGTATGTACTAGATAGAATGTAAATAAAAATTGTAAATAGAAATGAAAATAAAAATGTAAATAGAAAAGTAAAAAAAAGAAATCCGACCTACAGGTATTCTTTTTTTTCCCTTTTTTTTTAAATTCCTGGACTATTTCTTTGCTCAGCTTAAAATACACACTGTACTAACATCTCAACTGCTATTACTTGTAAACAGAAGTTGTGTGCACACGTTCACCGTTAGGTTGCTATAGCAGACGCTATTTTTCTCCCGCTTAGCAGGCTAGTTCACCGTGAAATATAGTTTAATTCATTTTTCCCAGACAAGTATTCTGATGATCCAATGTGCCTTTCTGTCTAGGAGCTTGATCTTCGTCTGCATTGTGTCAAAGGAATTGGAAGAGATCATGCGAAATTTTCACCAGTTGGTGAGTAATGGGTTGTGTGGACAAGAGTTTATAGCCCCGACAATGGAGATACCTCGGTCACGTCCGCATTGTCGGCCTTTAAAGGGCATATGACTCGAAAATTAAGTTTGTCTTATTGAAAAGAACATTTAAAATGATAAAATAACATCTTTTGCAGTTTTTGGTTTCCTTGCTTCGTTTTTGAGATATTCCAGCTTGTTTGATATGCAAATGACACAACTTTTTACGTCACATGTGCATAATGAGTTATCAGAAAAGGTTACATATCTCTGCTATTATGAAAACATGGGCTTAAGTCAAAGGAAGCATGTGCGTGTTTCTACCTACAACACCAAACATGTAGAATTCCAAGTGATTTCGTTTCACAATAGCAAAGATATGTAACCTTCTCTCGGTAACTTATAATACTCATTATGCACGTGTGACGTAAAAAGTTGTGTCATTTGCATATCAAACAAACTGGAATATCTCAAAAACGAAGCAAGGAAACCAAAAACTGCAAAAGATGTTATTTTATCATTTTAAATGTTCTTTTCAATAAGACAAACGTAATTTTCGAGTCATATGCCCTTTAACTCATTCCTGTCCGAGGGCTTCCCCAGAGGTGAATAAAATCGTCTGGCGTTAGCCAGAATAAAATACTAAAGACCAATTCGGACATGAAAGAGTTAAGGTGGTAAGAGATAGGAAAACGTTATGAAAAATTATATATTTATCCCTAAAACGTTTTCCAATATAGATATGTGCCTCATTCTAGTTCCTTGCATGGCCCTAGTGCTAGTACTGATAATTGAAAAGTGTTACATTTGTAGCTTTTGTCTATCTGGAAAAATTCACATTTATTGTAATATGCAAATTTAATGCAAATTAGGATTTCTGAACTCACTAGAACCAAGATTTCTCCCCTCCTGAGAACTTTGGACCATCCATACTTTTCAAAACTCAAGAGTAACACTAGCTGTGCAAGGAACTATAGAACTAATCTACACTATGAAACGTTTTAGAGGGGAAAATCTGATTACTTATAGCTTTTTCCTATCGAGTCACCTTAAAATCTCCTTCCCCCGTTTCTCTTTAACTTCTTTAGCTACAGCCTCTTATCGCCTTCTTCCTGAAATCACTATTGTCAAAGCCTGCGAAGAAGAACTCGCTGAAAAACTTACGTCATGCTTTCCAAAAGGAGTTATCAAAGTTATCAAGAAAAATGGCAAGTGCTCTTTCTCGAATTTTGTTGTTTATTTTGTATATTTATTTCCCCTTATTGTCTATGGTATTAATATTTTAGGCGTCCCAACAGCAGTCGTTGCTAACCCAAGGAAAGATACATGTAGCCGTGAGGTGTTTCGTCACGATGTAAGATTTAAGATAACACTCGGATACACGTTGTTACAGACTTAAGGCCTGGCCAAACGCTTTCAACACCATTCAACAACGTTCAACATCATTCAACAGGGGTGGCCAAACGCTTTCAACATGTTGAATCACGGTTGAATTCAACAATGTTGAACGATGTTGAATGAAATGTTGAAAGCGTTTGGCCAGGCCTTTACAGTACATGAAATTTTCGCGACTTTACTTTTTCCGACTTTTAACACTCTGAAGCCTGACGACGAGTCTTTGAGGTTTATTCTTAAACGCCAGACGATTTTATTCAGTACAGGGAGGTGTCCAGGCTTCAAAGTGTTAAAACCTATCTCTTTAAGAGTTTTTTTTTTTTGGAACTCATTTTAATTTCAGACTTTCTTATAATTTCTTTCCAGGATTTAAAAGATCGTGTAAAACTCTCGCGAGTTCGAGATCACTTTATTTGTAAGTATTTCTAGCTAGGTGTTTGCTAATTTTGTAATTAGATACGCGTTGGGAAGGGACTTGGGATCCAGTTTTCGGTGTTTGGAACACTTTCTCGTGTTTGATCTACATGTATTATACGTAGAATGCCTTCCACGGCATCAACTCTTTCATGCTAGCATTTAAATCCCAAACAACTGAAGGAACTGAATCATGCACTCTCGCGCATAAAGGTCGATGAAGGACGTCCTACACGTAACGGGGGGGACCGGCAATTCTTTGCCACCTGTGCTTCCTCTAATAAGCCGTAACCAGCCGTAACCCCCTCCCCCCCTCCTACGTAAAATCAACAATTCGATCTTAGGAGAACAACCTTGTAACTTGAAAGGGACCTCGAGTCCTATTTTTGTTGTTTCTCCGGTATCATGCAGTTACACTGCAGATACAAATGTTTGTTAATAAATAAATAAGTAAAAATAAATTTGGTAACAGCTTTGAACAAAGTTGAGCTGACCAGAATGAACAATGTTGCCTTAGCTGGCTACGGGCTACCATGAACAACACTGTGTTAGCCAGCATGAACAGCATTGTGCTATTAACATTTTGAAGCCTGAAGACGAGTCTTTAGGATTTTATTCTGGCTAACGCCAGACGATTTTATTCAGCACAGGGAGAGGTCCAGGCCTCAAAGTGTTAAGCCCTAATCAAACGAGAACGCAAGTCATCGCAAGTTGGCAGTCAGAATTTCTGTGGCGGTCGTTTGAACACCCCAATTAACAAAATAAAGGTTTCATGAGTGTTTTAAACAAGTTTTAACTTTGTCACGGTACATGATATTTTCGGGAAACTATTCAGAGCGGCTGGATGAGATAGCGTGACTGCCAACTTGCGATGACTTGCGTTCTCGTTTGATTTGGGCTTTAAGGTGCAATTACCATGCATAGCTCCAAGTAAATTGCAACACAGTATATATAAGTGATAATATATTCTTGTATTGTAGTTTCAGTTGAGTCGACCGGTGCATTGGCCGCTGATATTCTGGTTAGCGAAGCAATAAAACTCTTAATGGAAAAATGTACTCACTTCCTAGAAGAAATGGATTTGAACGAAAAATAAATATTCCCAAAAGCCCTGCCCAAATTTCCCACTCGAAGTGACTCATTGACTTCATTGTGACCACTTCCCGTACTGACGCGTAAACTAACCAGTCAGACAGTATGGTTCTTTCCCGTTGTTCAAAAAAATCGTACTTGGTACGTATAAAAGGTCAGCACATGCATGTCTCAAACTGAAGTCTGATGTGACATCAAATTTGTCAACAAATTTCATGAACATGCAGGAGCCGAAAACTAATCCTTTCTCCAAAACCCTGACTCACACATTGTGTTGGAATAAAATATTTACCACAGAAAAAAAAGATTGTCCAATCTTCAAAAGCTAATTTATATATGCATATAAGAGAATATTTTATTAAGCATTTTATTATGAAAGCGATCTATAACAGGGCCCCCAAGGCCCAATTGTATATTTTGTGTATTTAGATTAGTCTTTCGAGCTTGTAAACATTCTTTCAAACTATAAATGAAAAAAACAACTACGTTCGAAACGCTAATTAAATTACATAAAAGAATAAATCACAAATGTGTGAGTACAGTCTATTTGTTTCTTGGCGGCTGTTCATATGAGGCGGGCTGGCCCGGTAAAGGGACGAAAATCATAAAAGGAATTATATAATACTTCGTCTGCTATACCTACAAAAAAACAAACCCAATTTTGCTTCGTTATGTGATTTTGCATTTCTCAAATAGTTGTAATAAGATTTTCGTGACATAAAGTCAGCCCGCCTCATATGAACAATTTGGATAATTTGATAATTTTTGTCTTTGTGACAGCCCTCCCGACGTTCACTTAGTGTCTATGTGTGTTTTTATACCGCATTCTATGTCAAAACAACAACAATTTATCTATATTTGTGTGCAATAACTCCAAGTCACCTCCATCATCGTCATGATATGTCTTCACAATAATTCCCAGTCCCCACCATCGGCGTCGTCGTCATCGACGTCGTCAACAGCAACATCAACATCGTCCACAAATTGCTTCACTTTCTCCTTTGTGACTTCTTGCTTTTCTTCCTTCGATGCCACTTTGCCAAACAGACACTTGGTCTTGCGAACAAACAGCCAATCCTCCTGGCTAATTCCCCACAGCTCTCCTCCGCCGTTGACAGACATTTGAACAAAGTGTCCAGGGATCTTTTTCCAGTAATCGCCAACACAGTTCGTCGGGGACACACCGAACCTGCATACAACTTCGCCGTTGGTGCACAAGCCGTAGACTACGCACGAACTGAGACACACGCTCTTCAGCAGCGCTCCTGAGACTTCCCTCCAGCCAGTCCCGACAAGGAAATCCTCTTTGACCCCGTCTCTAGCAAACACGTTCCCCTTGGTATCCGTAGCCCACACCATGGAATCCTTGGCGTTTACTTCGATCGTGCTGAGCTCGGTATTTGCTGGATTATCCAATGGAAGCCACGCTTGGGACAACACCGTCGACTCGTCAACCCCCACGCTCCCAATTCGTATCCACACGTTCCCAGTGTTATCCACAGCCCAGACCGTGATTCCACCGACGCTGAGGTGTTTTACACTCTTAATTTCTTGGCCTCTTAACGGCAACGATGTCCACGCGAAACCTTGCGGATAGCTTTCCGATATGCCGTCACGGATATACACTTTGGTACCGTTCGTGGTGGAAAAGCACCAGACCCCGTGCGGCGAACTACTGATGTAATCCAGACTTTCCTGTGAAGACGGACCCTCGACATTATACGAAGGACCGTTGGGATTGAAGCAGGTCAGCTCGCCGTTCGGCTGTAAAGCCCAAACATAGCTCCCCAAACCTGTGGACACGTGCCTCCACGTGGCCGATTGCGCTGTACCGGTCGGACAAACGCGCTTCCAGTAGGAACCAGTCACCTGACCGCGACAAGCATGTAAAGTGTTCTTCGTGTCCAGCAGCCATACCCCACTCTTCATATTGCAGTAGATTTGCTTCGGGTGTCCGCCGTCTCGGAACAGGGAGCACGCCATATCTTTTGTCGATTGGATTAAACCTTTAGCGGCGTGACGGAGGTACTCTGTGGTGCGTGCGTTGCGGTAAGCTGAGCCCACGGACTGAAAGAAGCTGACGGTAGAACCCAGGATCGAGGCGTCGTCGTCGATGATGTACTGACCCAAGGTCACTTGGTACCAGACCTCTCCAGTTGGGCTCGATGTCGATACGCCAGGGTTGAACCATATTTGGTCATCCGGGGTAATAATCCACACTGTGCCGTCGTCGCTCATGGTCACCCACTTTGCTTTCTTTTCTGAAAATTAAAAAAAAAACCGTTTCAATATTCAGACATACCACAGCATACTGTAGACGAAAGAAATAGAAAATAACTCCGTTAGTGCTCAGGCATTCATTGTGAATTTACCTTCAATTTTCTTCCACGTAGCCTTTTTTCCACCAGGGCGTCCTGAATACAATGGGAATTAATATACACGTATTCCAGTACGAAATATACAATCTACAGCCATTAAGCGGACACCTATCTTAAGCGGACACCTTTCTTACAGTATGTAGACAACTCTCTTAAATGAACACCTCTCTTAAGTCTCTGACTCCTCTCTTAAGCGGACACCTCTCAATTGTAATACTGACCTGCATATACAAATAATGTGTCATCCAAAGTACGTCCCCACAACACGGTATTGTAGCAAGCTATTTGAGAAAGGTTTTCTACGAAATCTTCGGAACACCAAATCTTTGCGTTTCTCACGTCACCTTTGAGAGCCAGTAACGTTGACGAGTCTGCTCTTTTCACACCACCGCTGACAGTAATGATCCACGTGCAAACAGAACAGGTCGCGAGTGAAGACACATCTTCAATGATTTGAAAGGATTCACTGCCAACCGGGTGCATAGCGCTCACATTCGCACGGATAAACGCCTTGTTACCTTGCGCCACGTAGCTTATAACATCACAAGAACTATCGACACAAATCTGATTTGCTTTCCAATCCACTTGTTCCCATCCGTGACAGGACGCGGTGCTGGGGTCAGAGTAGTAAACTTGACCTCGCGTGTCCGAACAAAATACATACTTCTGAGAAAGTGCTAGACTCGAGATTGTCTGCACCGTGGGCGCGGCACGACTTGACCACGTGTCTGCAAACAACGGAACGTGATAGTCCTCGTTTGTTGTTTTAGCTTTATTTCCCCCCTCCTTGCTTTCCCTGACCTCATCTGGGCTGGCAGGCTCATCAGCTGGTTCGTAACTATCGCTTCGCAGGTAGTTCGATGACACGTCCAGTATTCGGTATTCGTCGCCAGATTCCGTCGATTCTTGTCGTGGAGAGGTCGGGAACTTGCTCTCCGAGCCTGTGGAAACACCGCTGTCGTTCACGGGTGATAATTCAAGATCTGGTGCGTCCAGGAACGTCGTTGGTGTTGAAACGTTATCGGTAGCTTCTTGGTGAGCGTGTTCGGTGAGAACATTATCATTTTCCTCTCGCGTGCAAGAAAGTTCTTCCAAATTCTCGTTAGTCAAAACTTGAGTTTGCGGAGATTCGTTTAGTTCTTGCAAAGTTTCCATTACTTCGTCGGTCAATTCTGTGTAACTATCGTCATTCGAAATTTGAGGTTTAGAAGCTTCGTCGGACGATTTTAAGTCTCCCGATTTTTCTTGGATATCGATAGTCAATTCATTAGGAACAACTGTATGAGGTTCGTCTTCCTCGCTTCCTGACACCACAGGCGAACTTTCTTGAATTTCTGATGTGGTACATTCCTGAGGTTCAACTCTAGTTTCCCTTTTCGTATCGTTTAACGTGACGGAGGCCAAAGATGGTGGATTGCTTTCGTTCTCGGTAGCTGGTGTTTCATTTTGTGATGCAGTTCTTTCAAGGGATGTCTCGTCTTTTAACCCATCAGATGGAACCGTGCTGGTTGTTAATTCTGAGGTGTCGGGCTGTTCTGTGAGGGCCGTCGTTCCATCAGAAGCTGTCATGAAGGAATTGAAAGTTATAGTTAGTATAAACTTTCAGCATGGAGTTTTTCTCAGTTCTTTCTGTACAAGCTGAAGCTGTCGTAAGTTGTTAACCCTTTAAAGCCTGAAGACGAGTCTTTAGTATTTTATCAGACGATTTTATTCAGCACAGGGAGAGGTCCAGGCCTCAAAGGGTTAAAACTCAGAGCAATTCTGAGCTCTACTTGGGACTCAAACTCGCCACCTTTACCTTTAGGTTAGACGTTCTAACAATTCAGCCCTCGTAAGGACAACTCAGTTACTGAAAAATTAATGTGCTTTAGTTGGAGTTGTCAGAAACAAGACAAACCTTTTACCAAAAGACAAGTTATCGCTTTTAAGCATTCCCTGACGTTACACTTGTCCAATATCTTGTAAAATACAGTTTGGTATAGAGTTGTTCACTCGACGGTGGCCAAACGTATATGAATCGATTTACTAAAATAGCCCGCCATGTTTTGCGATCAGAGGCCGCACACCACGTACCTGCTTACGATTGCTCTATATATATAGCCAGAAGCTCTAACCATTGAGTCACTAGAACCCTTCTAGAACCCAGCCTAGACCTAGGCCTTCTATTTCCTATTTGGGGGCCTGGGGGCTATATATATATGAGGGGGGAGGACCGAGAGGACTGTGGAGAAAAGAGACAATCATGAAGTGAATTTAGTTCCCAATCCCATGGGCCACAGCTCAGCCACGAAAAAGCTGACTAGAACCCATCTATGTTCTTTAACACTTACCTTGTTTAACTTTCTTTTTCTTTTTCTTTCGCTTCACGCCAGTGAACACAATATCACCTTTGCCACAATCCAGAGGAATCGCATTAATTTTTTGAAAGACATCAGGACCATCATTATCGTCAAAGCTTGTTTTACCCTTCAAAAAAAAAAGACTAAAGTTTAAACCTTAATTTTTACTTTCTAGCCCATTACGTCGGGGTGTTGGTGGTACAGTGGTTTGCGCAGTGGTTTCTGATTGGTGCGGTTAAAATTTCACCTTGGCTAGCGCTGCGCATGCGAGATGAGTCATGCAGTTTGACTCCACCAAACACCACGCGCAGGTTTCTTCCTGTAGTAACACTGGATCAATGAGGGATGGCCCTTACTGGGCCTCTAGGAGGAACAGTTTAGATATGACTGATAGGATTATCACTTTTACCTCGGTTTTCAACACAGCAGCAGGCAGGACAATATCGTTGCCAGATTTCCTTTCCTCAAACTGATCAGCTTCGCGCGAAGTTTCGGCGACTTCATGATCGCGAGTTGCTATAACTGCGTCTAAACACGACGGCCCCAATGTTTCAGTAACGAGAGCAAACCGCCGCATAAATTTCTCCCGTTGGTTCAACAACACGAATACCTCGTGTCCCGAAACCGCGACGTCACGAATTTTCCCCAGATTGCTATGACAACCGACGACGACGCCATCCTGAAGGTCCAGGATCCACAAGTGGTTTTGGTCCCAGGTGATAACGAATTTGTTGTAGTATATCAATAGTAGACTAAATTGTCCTCCACTGTTCATTTTACCGTCGTTACCAGTCAGGGTGTAGATAGTTTGAGGCTTGTCACCCAAAAGAGGTTTGAATACGGATGTTGAAGAGACCTTGCCGCTTTCGTCCGCCGTCCATATTCGTTGACCGGGTCGTGCGGCGTAAAGTTTCTTAGAGGGTTCTTGGAAGTCCTTGGGAATGAAGCAACAGCCAAAAGAACCAGAACTACAAGGGGAGTAATAAGTATTACATGGCTGGGTTCGTTTTCCGATCCGTACGCAAAACGCGGCAAGCTGATTGGTTCCCGGGCGGTCGGGATCATTTTTCTCGGACCCGTTTTAAAGTTTTGGCGGGAAAATTTCAGTTGATTTGAATACAAATAAAAGAGAACTACTTAGGTATCTTTATTCAAATATTTTGAACACATTTTTGTTGGTTTTCTTTGTAAAGCTGTTTGCCTAAAAACACGAACACGACAAATGAAAGCTGAACTGGTGTAAACAAGAAGCGATACGAAACAGGTATAAAGGTAACAGCAAACTCCGAAGACAAAAACAACGTTCAAAACTTAAAAATAAAATGAACCAATAGCCATATAATAAATTACTCATTTATAACCTCGTTTGCTCGGCGTGTAAGGGAAAGTATTTGGTCTCGGTTTTATCACACAGACCTCGCTCCTTCAATTCGTCGCTACGAAAACTTTCAGCAAATAATCTTCGGTACAGACCTCGCCCTCTGCTGGGGGAAATGGAAATGTGTTTGTTGATATGCCGCCAAAATTATATTGTATTTGTTAAGCAGTGTTTAATAAAGCTTTAATAGAACTCGAAAAACTAAATACGCAAAAAAACACGTTGGTCTTACGTCTTCCTTTCTTTTTCACCAACTTGGGTTATCTTTTCAGTCTGAAAGGACCAAAGTATTGTGCGCTTTGTACTTGATGCGAGAAGTGCATGAAGACCATAAGAAAGCTGCACAATACTAGCATCTTCGTTCATAATTATAGCTGTCTGAAGAATGCCCTGAATGAGAACCAGAAAACAATGTTATTTGATTGTTCGTGGGAATGCAGGACAGCAGTGCACATTTATTCACAATTGACAGTTCACAATTGGTAGTACAACACTGTACACGCTTCATGGCACAACATTATTCACAGTATTCACAGATGATAGCACAACATTGTTCACAGCACATTTGTCAGTGTCGTACCAAATTGGGGGGGGGTGCCACCCCTCACTTTTTGGGGAAGTGGTCAGTAAACTGATCTAGGTCATGCAGTTAAATTAAAACCAAATCAGTCGGTAAATTTAGGATTTAAAATTTTAAACTACATAAACCCACCTGGGTTTCATCAGTATAAATCATGGGTTCCATCATCTGTAGACTTTGAAACACCCCCGAATCAAAATGTCCTTGGTTGCCACTGACATTTGTTCACAGTTGACAGACAACGCAATATGTAATTCTTCATCAGGGATGTAGCCAGGATTTTGAAAGGGGGGAGCCAAAATCAAAATAAATTTTTAGGGGGTGCCCCAGAAAATTTTGAAATCGAGAGTCGCTGAAATGCCATTTCCTGGCTTTTGGATGAAGATTTTAGACTCTAAAGGTTAAAAAACGTCATATAAAATACTCAAAACACGCAAACGTCACATACTCAAAATGCATACACTCAGTAGATTGAGTACACTGTTTACAGTTTATTTCCTGACACAATTGATATTGTATCAGTTTTGTAGTTACATGTCTGTCTGTTCTTCATTAAATAGCTTTGTATGTGTATACTACAGGCTGACATACAGTACTTATAATTGACACATCTACAGTACAGTGTGCATTGACAAATGATTTGCTACCTCAGAAATCTTGACAACAGACATTGATATTTTCCCATTACTGTCACCAGTATATAGAATCAAGCCATCTGTTGACCACTCTAAACACGTGACTGCAGAATGGTGAATATCCTCTGCAGTTAATGACTCAAATTTCTAAAAAAAATGAAAACTTACAACTATGAGCTGATGGTTAAGCTCTTGGCAACAACCTCCTGAGGACCTGAGGTCAATCAGTTGAAAACCTTGTTCAAAAAGCAATTCTCAGCCAGATTTTTTTGCAACTGGTCAAGGCACATGCAAAATATAATGATTGCATTTCAACATTCAAAGCTTACTCTGTCAATAGGTGGATCTATTAAACCAACAGAAAATGTCCCAGTTTCATGACCAAAAGCCACGGTTCCACATCCAGTAACCAACTTGATACAAGTAGTTGGAACATACTTTGTCTGTGGCATAAAAGAAAAAAACTGTTTTAAAAAGAGTTTTGATGTTACCCAAGACAAAGGAAACATCAAGACTTAAGGAAAAATAGAACTAACTAGTTTTCCAAGGAATCAGACATTAGGATTGTTTATACAAAAGCCAATAAGATGTGCCTTACACAGGATGCATGCCCACATTTACCAATTTTAGGCCTACAGGCTAAGTGTGATGACACATTTCTAGGGGGATCCGGGGGCACGCCCCCCCAAATTTTGAGTCTCTGAAACAGCATTACCCACATTTTGAGGAAACGTTTGAGCAAAATATAAAGGTCTGAAATCCCATTTTTTAACAGAGTGGGCCGTCCAAATTGTGGGCCGTCCAAATTGTGGGCCGTCCAAATTGTGGGCCTACAGGCTATAGCCTGGTAAGCCTATCGGTAAATCCGGGCCTGACAGGATGTGATTTAAGACACACAACACTTGTTTGTAACTTGTAGCTTTAATAAGGTACAAACACTTATGTGTAACCATAGTGTGACCACTCTGAGTGGGGGTGTACCTATATTGCATCCTCACATTCCCAACTCAATTTTTATGATCAATATTTTACTGACAAATCACATTTTCCCATAGAATCTGTTTTTTTTACCAATTTACCAACTAGTTTTCTAAAAAGTGGGTGTGTTGTATGCACTCAGTTCACATGACCCTAAATGTAAAGCACGTATCCTACAAGCCACATTATATTTATTTAGCCCATATATACAATGGAACCTCTAATTAGGAGACACTCTACCCAGCGGACACCTCTAATTAATGGACACTTGGTGAAGTTCCCAAACAACACATTACTATGAATCCCCAACCTCCATCCAGCAGACACCTCTAATTAACAAACCTATGAAATGTTCCCAACAGTGTCCACTAATTAGAGGTTCCACTGTAAATGGTCCTATCAAGTGCTTTGTTATATAGTAGGCAATGTCATGTGACCATTAATGAACCAATGGCAGTATGAGTTATATGTCCAGCAAAAACCTAGCTGAATTATGGCTACGTCCACACGTATACGTTTTCGTAGCGTTTTCATATTATTCTCCGTCCTCAAGGGAATAGAAAACAATGGTCTACTTACCTGAAACAATATGAAAACGCTACGAAAACGTATACGTGTGGACGTAGCCTTAATATCACTCTTACATCAGAGGAAATTTTTAAAATTTTCTTGTTGACTCTTTGATAAATAAATGCATTGCCAACATTAGTTCCAAGTGCAATAGCTACACTCGATACATCCAAGCATGTGTAGATCAGGTGAAGGTCTTTCAATGAATCACTGATCTGATGAAACAACTTTGAAACAGACAGGTTGTTTCCTTTCACTGTAGGAGTCGGTTTCGCCACACGGTTGGGAAGTTCTTGTAAGATCTCGTCCAAAAAGCACTCTTCCTTGAGGATGTTAACCGTTGCGTCTGCCATATCTAGGATAAAAAGACTAAGAAAGGTTCCTTTAAGGCCATAAAGATCTGAAGTCTAACTAATACCGAGCAGGAAAACTACATAAGCTAATTAAGAGGCTCCCGGTAAACGAGTTTATCTTCAATTCAATGTCATTGCGCAAACGTAAAACTACGTAAATAACTTCAGAATTGGGAAACAATTTTACAACATCCTGTTCCATAAAATTTACAACACAATAAAGATGTACTACAATTAAGATTTATTGTTTATAGATGCTTTGGGGTATACCAAAGCCAGAATAGGTACATGTCTCATTGATCAACGGCTTCAACGCAACAAACGCCAGGCGTGTATATTCGACCACCGGCCATTGTTATATGTCTCGTTTTAAGACTAAAACAGCAGAAAAGCTTATAATTTTATATATATATATATATATAATTTCGGGTACCTGATCTTCCCATTCGATGCTATTTTTCTAAAATTTTAAGCATATTTCATACCTTTCAAGTCATTTTGCTTTGTTTACGAAATAGGTTTCACTTCCACTTTGCGCCATTTTGTATAACCTTAGCCTGAAAAAATGAAACCACCTCTCGATTGCGCAATAACGCGCGGGCTCAACCCCCTGGGTACGAGGTTGCCAACTCCACTGATCTATTGTATATATAAGATCAGTGACCAACTCACCACCACCCCTCCCCCACTTCGGGCATAGTTAATTTGTCTTCACCGGATAGATATGATGTGTCTAATTAAGTTGAGTGGATGACTAGTTCTAACCTGTGCAGAATCAACCTAAAAATCAATCTGGGTGCTTAGACTTGTGGTGAACTTTGTACTTGATGACCCTTGTACAGTCGTCGGCACCTAAGTGTGCACACCACCGTCAAAACATGTTTTATGTCAACGTCAAAGTTAAATGTTTACCTTGCAAACGTATTAGGTTTTCATTCGATACATTCAAACCAATGCATTATTGTCACAGGAATGTGCCCTTAGCCAATCACACGGTGCTGATTTCAAAATGGTTAACTTTGGCTTAAATTTAGAACATGTTTTGATGGGCAGTGTACACGCTTAGGTGCCAACAACTGTATATGCATGCTAAATATTATATGTTAATTAATTATAGCTTGATTTGATTCCATGGACACAAAACCCACCACATTAGTAATGGTACCAACTGAACAGTAATTTATTTGTAATATTACATACAGTATACTACAGTATATAAAATTCATAACACAACAAATTGGAATGCCTTTTTTTAAATATCATGACAGTTTATCCGATACTGTATGTGATAAATTGTCTTACAACATTAGGTAACTTTCTAGACCAAATGTTACTCATCCATCTCAGCATCAATGTCTTCACTCTCTATAAAGTCTAAAGCCTTTTGCCGTTTTGAAGATTCACCAGCGCTAGAGCTGTCAATTATTTTTCTCTTTTTAGCTTTTCCTTTCAATAATAATCTTATTCCATTTAATTTTTCTTGTATGGCCTTCACATGGTCATTTTCATAAACAAGCTTTGACGTGCTAACAAGTTTGATAATATTCTGGGCTTTTTCCAAAATTTGTTCCCCCTGTTCTCCAGAAGCCAATACCATCACTATATATTTGCTTACGACTTCCTTGGAGGCTGTAAGCAATGCAGCAAGGGCTATTTGAGATGGGGGGTAGAAAAAGGCAATGTTGGTGAACAGGACAGCATTGAGGAATTCAATTGAAGTGTCTCGGTATGTCTCTGGATCTTCACCTTGAGAGAATCGTGTCTTGATGTCAATTAAGAAACCTTCCATAGCTCGTTTCGGACTGTGCACAATGAGATGATAATTCAGGAGCCTCATGAGATTCATCTCATTGCTCAGAATACTATCTGCAACACTAAGTCTGTCTGCTTCTGGGTAGATCATAACAAACTGATCAACAGACACATTATATTCTTCGACTTTACAGGCCATGTACAAACACACAGAGATCATATCTTGTGGTCGATTCTCCATCGTCGTGGTCTGCAAGTAGACTCTCTTGAAATATACAAATGATGTAAAAATGACAGAGTACGGTAAAGGTGGTTGGAACTTGAGACACAACTTGAAAAGTTCCTGCTCATGATAATGACACAGGATCTTTTGCTCTTCAAATGTCACCAACTCATTTGCAGAAATTGAATATTTAGCAGAAAAATTATCAATGCATTTTTGTCGAAGCTTATCCACTTCGTCCAAACTGGGAAATATCCAAGAGTTTTTATGAGTACTGCCGTGAAACATCTTTTACATATTTAAAAGCACATGTTGATCATGTTCTTCAAGCTTCGGACCGTCGGAGGCAAATCGTCGGACGTCGACATTAGATCGTCGCATCATCGGACTTTCTCTGAAGTTTGAAGTTTTCCCATGGCCGAACTTTCAAAGTACAGAGTTGATATATAAAAGAAACGTTTATTTTTACCAAAATATCTTATGGACAAGACTATACTATTTTGAAAAATGACTAGGGCTTGATAGTTCATACTTTACCCGTCAAATTTTGAGGGTATCAGTCTTGTCACTGATCTCTTGTGTGCACATGGTTTGGAGGAGTCAGGAGTCAGGAGTATACTTGCCAATATTATACGGTATCCCTCTTGTGCCAACGGCATTTTTATGTCCAAGGAGGGAATTATGAATAGTGAACAGTCTTCAAACAAGGACAAAGGTGATATAGATGGCCTTACTCAAGCTATTGACCAAAAATTAGTTGTCAGTGAAGAAAGTACTGTTACTACCAAAGGAGCAGTTAGTCGAGCTAAGATGCCAGTGGAAAAAACTACTCGTGGTGGTACCACGTTGGTTTGTAGGGACAACTGCTGTCACTTTGACCATTCACATCATGGTCACCCCACTGGTCGTGCTCCCATCCCAATCCCAGTGAAACAGGTGGTGTTAGAGGAGCATGGTGACACACATCAAATTAAGGTTGATGGTGAGGATTTGGTAACCATCACTTATATGAACTACAAGTCAGAAACACAAATGAAAGATATTATGTCTCTAATTACGAAGGACTTATCAGAACCTTATTCTGTTTATACATACAGATATTTTATTCATAATTGGCCTAAACTTTCATTCTTGGTAAGTTAATACCTAATTCCTAGTATTACTTCAGGTATTATTACCAAAACTGATGATCCGCAGCATGGGTCAAGAAAAACAAGTCATGATTTCCACCAAATGGCCAAAATCGGTCAAAAAGTAAAGGCTTTATAATTGGTCTATTTACCACCTATGAATTCTCCAGACAAAAAGGTTTAGGAATGCAGATGGATAATTTGTCAATGTTTTGGGCAGAGATTATGACGTTTTTTTACCAGATGCCGTGCATCATCAGTTTTGGTAATATCAATATCATCATGGTAATATCATCGTTGTTAGTATAATAATATTGCTTGCATATTTGACATTTGAAATTAAATTGACATGTTAATAAATTGCCATTGTAGTGATAAACATTACTACAGTCGTTGGCACCTAAGCGTGTACACCACCCATTAAAACGTGTTTTAGATTTAAGCCAAAGGCAACCATTTGGAAATCAACACCGTGGGATTGGCGAGACATGATTGGCTAAGGGTGCATTCATGTGACAATGTATTGGTTTGAATGTATCGAATGAAAACCTAATACGTTTCCAAGGTAAACATTTAACTTTGATGTAATATATCATACACGAGGAGGAGTGTTTCATCAGGATATCCAAACACCGAGACGTTTGTTGAAAACCGAGGTGAAGCAAACTTCGAGGTGTTTGGATATCCTGATGAAACACTCCTCCCAGTGTATGATATAGCATCTCAAACAAATCAGTATTTATGTAACTTATTCCTCCGATATCCAAACCACCGACACGGTACTGATTTCCTTTGTGTTTTCTTCATGAATTATTAATGAGTTTGAGATGTTGATATAAAACATGTTTTGATGGGTGGTGTACACGCTTAGGTGCCAACAACTGTACAGTACTTCTAAATTAAAATTGTTTAAATTTAAAACATGGTAAAAATGGTGTACTTATATCATTGTTTCATTATAAATTGGTTTTGGCAGGCATATTGTGGAGAAAAATGTATTGGTGCAATTGTTTGTAAACTTGATGTTCACAAAAAGCTGACAAGGCGTGGATACATTGCAATGTTGGCAGTAGACAATTCTTATAGACGACATCAAATAGGTAAGTATGGTACCAAGAGGAATAGCAGCTCCAAATGCAGAACATTTTTAAAATCTAATTGAGAAATGAGTCAGTGAAAAAAAGCTACATATAGTTTTAGAAATGATACTGTAAATGGCCTAAAATGAATGAAGTTTTTTTGTTTTAAAATAACATACTACGGTTCCGGTTTGAGCATGGACACACGTAATTTGACGACACACGTTTCACACGGGAAACTAACATGTTGCTAACGTTACTAAGGCCAAACGGTATTGTTTCAATTTGAAACGAGCGCCAAATTTTCAAAGCAAATGTTGTCATGTTTATAACTCATCTTTATACACGATTAAATCTTCGTCAAGGGAAGCTAAGAACTCCACAGTTCTTTTCCGATCAGCTATTTCGCTGACAAACCCCCCAACGCGATGTTTAAGTGAAGAAACAATGCTGTTTGGCCTTAGTAACTTCGCAGTTTCCGCTTAGCAACATGTTAGTTTCCCACATGAAACGTGTGTTGTCAAATTACGCGTGTCCACGCTCAAACCAGAACCGTAGTATTACTGTACATGTTTTCTGTGACAGTACTTTCTGATGGCAAACATTATTTACATTGTTACAGCTGACAATTCTTAATGTATTTGTTCCTTTTATTTATAGGAAGTAATTTAGTTATAAAAGCAATAAGAATGATGGTAGAACAGAGTTGTGATGAGGTAGTGTTTTGAATTCACTTTTATAGATTACTAGTTAATTTTCTTAAAAAATTTAAACTTATTCTTGTTTATAAATCATAATATAAAACACAATCTGAAGATAAACATCTTGAAAAACCCAAGATATGGATCAAAAACAAGACAAAAAGATGAAATTTTTTTCAAGATGTTTATCTTTGGATTGTATTTTATATTATTTTTCTATAAATTGTTGGCTGGCTCTGGCTTTATCAAACATGTACACAACTATCTCAAACTCATTAATAATTCATGAAGAAAACACAAAGGAAATCAGTACCATGTCTGTGGTTTGGATATTGGAGGAAGAAATTACATAAATTAAGCAAACTTTCATCTTGATTTTCTCTTAAAATACTGATTTGTTTGAGATGCTATATCATACACTGGGAGGAGTGTTTCATCAGGATATCCAAACACCTCGAACAAACGTCTCGGTGTTTGGATATCCTGATAAAACACTCCTCCTCGTGTATGATATATTACTTCTAAAATAGATATTTCTATTTTCTATTCTAGGTTGTCTTAGAAACTGAGATAACAAATGTTGGAGCTCTCCGACTTTATGAGAATCTTGGTTTTGTTCGTGACAAACGTCTTTTCAAGTATTATTTGAATGGAGTTGATGCCCTTAGGCTTAAACTCTGGTTACACTAAACAGATAGAACACAGAATGAATTTTCTTAAGTTCTCATCTACATGTACTTGTAGATCATTGGTCAGGTCAATGACTGTACTATATAGATAAAAATTAATTGATTTTTTTTTCTTTTGCTGACTGGTCGTGAATCATTCTTTTTACAAATAAAGTTTTGTCAATGGTTTAAAAGTACCAGCATTAGACAATATTGTAATTTTTAGAATGGAATTAATGGGAAATATACTGTATTCTATAACACTGTTTATTTATTTGAGAAGACTGATAACTAATTAAACAACCCTTGATTTATACTGTTGCCAAAAATTTTTGATTTCTTACCTCAACTGAGATAACTAACCTACTTAGTTCATTTGTAGTATAGATGATATCTGTGCATTTTTAATATTTAACAAAAATATTAGTATTTGAGTTGTACTAGTTTTTGAATAATATAGCAGTATTGGGCTGGCCATTTTGCCACAGAACAATGACAATGATCAACCTATGTTGGGGATATTGGCAATTGCCTATGGCCTCCAAATCAAGAAAATGAACAGCATTTGTTACCCCCTTTGGCTTGTTCGAATTCACCATGATGCCTTTTGCTTTGAATGGAGCACTCACAACTTTCCAGAGAATGATGGACCAGCTGTTAGGAGGCACAGAGGAGTACGCCTATGTGTATCTAGATGATCTTATCGTGGCCATGAGTGTGGCCATGAGTGGCTGAGTGTTGTAGAACAATGGGGTTTCTTCTATTCTGGAACAGGTTACCATTCTTTGCAATTATTTCTGAAACAAGGTTACAAAAATTATTCAGTTCCTTACTGTGGAACAGGTCTGGGTTTCAAAGATTCAGTGGTACATCCCAAACCTGAACCTCACGAAGGATCGGAGTACCTGTGGGTACAACCCTATTCTGACTTCTAGGGAGTGGTAGTACAGTACTCCCCAGGACGAATCACAGCTCACTTAGAAAGCAATTTATGTTACAAAATATATTGTCTGTGTAATTTAATAGGAACACACATTTAATAAAGCTAATACAAACATGAAATAAATTCAGCTTTAAATTAATAAACAAAAAAATTATAAGAGATTTGAATCTGGTGCCAGATCAGTGACTCGGGGTTGAGTAAAAAGTACTGGTAACTAATCTTAAAATGAACGTTTTTTGAACTTTGAGAACTCGAAAAGTTCCGCAAGAACCCGAGATGACAAGATCGACGAGATGTTTTGAATTTTGAAAGACCTAGAGTATATTACCAGGTGTGATTTTCAAGACTAACAAACTGTATATAAAAACATCGAATTCCTCATATTAATTATGCTCTCGAAATGACTGACTCATTGTAAACGTTCAAGACTGGATGGTTCCTTGCGAGTGGCTTCGAATGTTTGAGCCGTCAGTATTCCATATTACCGACACAATGATGTGATATTAATCCTCGGCGTTTTGACAAGACAAACACAGTCATGTATTCATTAACGAGAAGGTCCACTGGCAGGTTAACACCGACGAGAAAACTTGTAAAGAAGGGAAGCAGTCTCCGTGATTTGAGACCATTGACCGAAAGGGTAAGCTTGTATTTGTATCTCAGTCTGTGATATGAGAAGCAATCAAACAAACATAGAGAATGGTCTTTATTGTGCCGTTAACCACTTGAAATAATCGCTTAGGGTCCGCTTATCAGTCTCCTTCTCATAGGTTGTGTTAGAAAAGGTTATTGGCGTGACGGTGAACGGAAACACTGGCTTGGCGTGCAACCCGGTCACTGGCGACATAGCTTATGCAGCTGGGTAGGGTTTTATCTATTTGATATTAAGTTTAAGGAAACACTTGCATTAATATACTAGCCAAATAAACAAGCAACACTGTAGTAAATACAGGAGAAGTAGGTCTAAACTATGTTTCTTGGCACAATTTGATATAGTAAATGTGAAAGGTGAAGTGTTTATAAATACAATTGTACAAAATTGTTCAAAATCACATCAGACATGTGTTCACACTTCGCATTTCCTTATTCTCACTGTTTCCCTTCCGGGCAAGAGGTCTAAAAATTTCGTTTTCTTAAAAAAACCCCAACTATGTTCTAGATATCTAAGAAGTCCAAAAGCATTTTTTACTTTTAGGCATCTTGGAAAACCATAATTTATTTTATCTTCTCGTAATAATCACAAGCGACCAAGCCGTCTGCTGTGTTTTCCTACATAATTTATTAGATCTGCTTTCGTTATCAACAATGGACCAAACCAATGAAATTTCCGATTCCTACACTAGCATAAAGTATCCCCTACGTTTTTTAATTTTTTCTCTGTTGATAAAAGACTTTTGGAGACCGATTTAGTCGGTGTTTATAGATTGTGCAGAACAATCGATCCGTGTTTGTTTTGAATTCTCCTATCGTTTAAAACCGCAATTAGCATTTGGCTGAATGCCCTAGCGATTTTCACATGCTAATTCTTTTTAGGTTACAAGTTAAGTTTTCTTAAAATACATGGTGAAATATTGCGAGATTTATAGTAATTCCTTGCTGATTATTATATTTTCAAATTCCTTGTTCACTGAGTATTAAAGGACAATACAGTATATATAAATTATAATGTTTACTACACCACGTTCAGTCTATCAATATTCATTGTTCACACTGGGGCCCAATACAATTCGTCACAGGCCAACAGTTTCACCTTTATGGGTAACACTCAGTCTAAACAAATATGATGCATATACGGATAATATCAGTTCTATACTTGATGTCAATATCAAATTTAAATAATAGAGGGTTGCAAGTTTGATCACTGTCTAGGGCTCTGACACAGTATTAACTTATCTGTTACATTTACACTAAGCTTGCAAATATATTATGCACAATACATACAGTATATGACAGTGGCACTTTTGGTGTCACTTATACTGATATCATTACTAATGAATTAGCATATATAGTAATATAAAAGTGTGATTTTCTGCTGGCTGAGGTACGAAAGAAGCAGAAAATGTTTTCTCACACAAGGCTGGGAGCCCGATTGTGAATCGGGTGTATCGGGTGGTGCAGGTTAAGCCAGCACATGTTGTTGTTGCTTCCGCAAGCTGGACTAAAATTACCCACCCACCCACCCGTTAATTAAAGACTTTTAGGATGTTAGTCGTAGTGGACATTTATATTACAGAACTTCTCAGTATTTTATATATGTTAAATTATGTTAGTTACTTTAGGTCGCAGAGCTGTGTATGATTAGCTGTGTTAATGTTTAAATAAATGTCAGGCTTGCGGCGGATTGGCTGCAGCAGCTCCCAGCAGTGTGTGAAAAAGATAATTTACCTATTACTGTAATCTATTATCGGCATTGCTATTATGCTATATATATGAACAAAAGCCATACATCATTACCTATAAATATAGCTTATAAAATATTAATGGAGAGAGGTATTCGGGTGATTTCTTGGCTACTAGAGAAGAGACAATAGACACAAACTATGTCGCAACTATATTACTATATTTGACAATTGTTTTCTTGGGATTTCAACACCATGAGAAAAATTACAGAGGTGGGGATAAGAAATTAAATATAATAATTAAAATATAAACATTTTTTTCAGTTGTGTGATTGTTATTGTTGGTTCTCCAGCACAATGTCAGAGCCACATAGTGAATTCCTCACGGTTTGTTACATTATTTATTTATAATTGTTTCTGTACTTTTAAATTTAGACTAGGAGGATAATTTGGTAATTCCACAAAAAAAAATTAAATTTTACAAAAAGTTATAAATTTTACAAAAAATTATAAATTTTACAAAAAGTTATAAATTTTATAAAAAATTATAAATTTTACAAAAAATTATAAATTTTACAAAAATTTATAACTTTAACTCTTAATATTAATGTTGCTTATTATATGTGGATAATTTTTCCAGAAAAACAATTTCTTCTCTTGCATTCTCACCTGATGGGAAATTTTTGGTTTCTGGTGAGGTAAGTCTTAAAAAAATTAAGCTAATAATTATTATAATTTCTGTAATTATTTTAATTAATATAATTATTATTATGATTATTATAATTATTATACTTATAATTATTATAATTAATATAATTATTATAATTAATATCATTAATATAAATATTATAATTATTATAATTATTATAATTAATATAATTAATATAATTATTATAATTAATATCATTAATATCATTAATATAAATATTATAATTATTATAATTATTATGATTATTATAAGTATTATAATTATTATAATTATTATAATTATTATAATTATTATAATTATTATAATTATTATAATTATTATAATTATTATAATTATTATAATTAATATAATTAATATAATTATTAAGCTGTTAGTTTATTATATTACCTATGTAGAGTGGTCATCAACCAGCTGTTCGTGTTTGGGATGCAGAAGACAACACTCATCCTCAAGTATTAGAAATGACCAAGGGCCACAAACATGGCATACGATGTGTGGTAAACAACATTTTGGTCTTACTTATACTGCCTTGTCCCCAGTCGCTTTCCAAGAATGAGATCTGGGGATGAGATCTGGGGTTGATCATTGAGGAAATTTGAGAGGGGGCTCATCAGTGGGGCCCATGCTGAGGGGGTGCAAGGGAAAGGGGGGGGGGGTATATGGGTGCATGCAAAGAATCATTGTGCGCACTCTACGCTAGTTCCCTGGCTTCACAAATGCGATCGAGTTTCACTCAACATGAGAAATTTAACTTGAACAAATATTTTCCTAAAAATTATAAGAAGAGCCTGCGGAGGAGGCAGTTGTATAGTTGTGATGGTTCTTTATATTTTGAATGCTTTACATGTAATTTTGTTTTTCTTTTCTAGGCTTTCTCTCCCAACATGAAGTATGTTGTTTCTGTTGGTTTTCAACATGATATGCTTGTTAATATTTGGAACTGGAGAGTAAGTGCAACTGTTGGGTATTATAAAACAGGTTACTTCTTACACGCATTGTGACTGGTTGATAGCACCATCTTATATACATTGTAACAGACAGACAGACAGACAGATGACACCATCTTACACACAGTTGGTTGAGCAGTCATAGCACATCTTATCTTACATCATGATTTGTAATTACAATTAAGATTTTGTACTAATTTCTAATTGCAACTTTTTAGGAAGGTACCACAATAGCATGTAACAAAGTTTCATCAAAGGTAAATTTCCTTAGATTGAGTTCTATAGATATTCTTGAGTAAATACTGTATTGTACTGTACTGTACTGTACATCTGCACTGTACTGTACTGTACTGCACTGGATAAAGGACTGGGGCTAATCATCCTTACTTGTAGCCAGTGGCTGAATTAATTAATTGGTTAGACAATTTAAGAAATACAATTACCGGTAGAATGAATTGATGAGGAAGATATTTAATATATTTGTTAAGATATTTAATTCTTTTTAAGGTCAGTGCAATATCATTTTCTGAGAAGGGAGACTACTTTGTAACTGTTGGTGTGAGGATTGTAAAATTTTGGTACATTGATTCTGACAGCGCTACCAAGGTAAGCCTAAGTTTTGTATTTTGTATGTAAAGTTTGACAGTTGAAATGGGTCATTTTTAAGCAAATAAATCTGCCAAGGAATCATTGTGTACTATTTGCAACTCAAATTTGCAATGTTGCTGTCAATATTGGAAGGTTGCATAGCAAAGATGATTGTAAAGGGGTAGCTAGAAATTATATATGATATTATTATATTGTACTCTCAAGATGTGACAGTATTTTTGTTTATAGGTGAAGAAAAAAATCCCCCTTCTTGGCAGACCAGCGATTTTAGGAGAAAAAAGAAACAATCATTTCATTGATGCTGCTTGTGGTGTTGGGAAAAATTGTTCAGTAACTTACAGTGTAACCAAATCTGGGTTGTTGTGCTCATTCAATGAAAAACGGTTGCTGGATAAGTGGGTTGAGTTAAGGGTGAGGACATATTTTGAAGTCTTTTATTATTAAGTCAATGATTGTTTCAAACCTCAAATGAGAAATGAATATTGAAATTGGTGGGTGATTTACCTTGAGAAATATTGTACCATTGTAGGTTAATGGTGCATACAGTTTGACAGTCAATGAAAACTTGATATTTTGTGGTTGTTCTGATGGAATTATCAGGTAAGTTAACCCAAAAGGATTTAAACTATATACACCCCTTTTGTAATGGTGCTTATTTAAAATATTCTTTTATATATGCATTTAAAGTACTAAGCCTATTTGTCTGTTACAGGGTATTTAATTCTGTGAGTTTGCAATTTATTGGTACACTGCCAAAACCACATTGTCTTGGTGTTGATGTTGCTGCTGGTTTGGATGCAAGGTATTTTATCATTTAGTGAAGCTTTGGTGAAGTTTGGGTTGAAAGCTGATGTAATGATGGTGGTGGCTATGATGGTGATGGTGGTGGCTGTGATGATGGTGGTTGTGATGGTGGTAGTTATGGTGGTGGATGTGATGGTGGTAGTTATGGTGGCTGTGATGGTGGTGGCTGTGATGATGGTAGTTATGGTGGTGGCTGTGATGATGGTAGTTATGGTGGTGTCTGTGATGGTGGTAGTTATGGTGGTGGATGTGATGGTGGTGGATGTGATGGTGGTGGATGTGATTTTGGTAGTTATGGTGGTGGCTGTGATGATGGTAGTTATGGTGGTGGATGTGATGGTGGTGGATGTGATTATTGTGGTGATGGTTGTTATTGGTGTATATGTAGTGGTGATGGTTGTACAGATGGTGGTTATCGTGTTCAGCGTGATTGTGGTATAGTAATATGGTTGTAGTGCATGGTAGTTGTAACTATGGTGGAAATGATTTTGGTGGTGTAGGTTGTTTTTGTGGGTTTTGCTAGTAGTAATGGTGGCCTTGATTATGGTGACAGACAGATAGGTATAGGTATTGTTGTTATCTTTTGGAGAATCACTACGCAATTTCAACTAAAATATTTTAATTTTTCAGTCATCTTCTTACGAAAGTAGAGAACGCAGCCTATCCAGACACTGTCGCCATTACATTAGACCATCAAAATGCCAAGGTAAACGAAATGGAATTGCCAGTACCATACCATTTCATTGATGCTGATTAGGTTGTCTGATGTTTCTCTCCTTGATGTATAAAATCGTCTGGCAGCAAAACGTAAAGAGATTGTTTTTGGCAATTCTTCTCTCTTATGAATCGACTTTGTATTATTAGAATTAAGAAGATAATTTTTTCTATGTCACGTATTTTCGGTTAAAAGCGCTCAAAACCCTATAACTTTTTGGCGTATCTACCACTCAGAATCTTCTTATTTTAGCATTACTGTGTAGCCTATAGAATCAACAAACTTTTTATAAGCATTTGGGGGTTGAGAAACATATCAAACGATAAAAAAATCATAATTATGATGGTAGGTATGCTACAAAAATGTTGAATCCGCTATATTTATACAGTAATCAATGCAAAGTTTGTTTTTGTTCCACCAACATTTTCTTTTTTGCGTATCCCTCACAATCTCTTTATTTTAGCATTATTGTTTAGCTCATACAGTCAACAAACTTTTTAAGTACATGTGAGGGTTGAGAAACATATCAAAAGATAAAAAGATTTGATAATTATGAATGTAGATATGATCAGTAGAAATCAGTTTTGAGCGCATGTTACGCGACATAGAAAAAAATTATCCTCTTAAATAGATTTGTAATGTAAGTTCTACTCCAGAGTTTATAAGATGAAAGAGAAAGTTGTTTGGCGAAAAAAGAAAAGCCAAAACTGGCTTTAGTGGTGATTTTCTCGAGCTGACGAATGTCAATTCTCTGGTCTTTATTTGTGTCGTTCTTTACTTATATAGCTAACTTGTATTTACAATGATCACAGTATCTACATTTGGGACATTAAGGATATCAAGAAAATTGGGAAAGTTTCTTCATTTCTTTATCACAACTCGTGCATCTGGGGTGTGGAGGTACGCCTATAGATTGTACTAAGCATAGTATATTAAGAAATGATCTGGAAACTCAAAAGTTTTTCTACGATCTTTTTGTTCACGTTTATGCAAACTTGTGCATAGTGAGGACAACGTATTTTTGGTACAACGTATTTCAGGCGCTTGGGTTCAATCGCTCAACCGTAGCTCCGTAACTCTTTCTCGTCAGTGGGTTCTCCCTGAAATCAGTGAAATGAGTAAAAATGTGTGGCATTAGTCCAAGTAAAATAACTGTAACAAAATACATCGCGCATATTGTTCGTCGCGACCCCAACGGCAAAAAGTGCGCTTTTCATACAACCAAGCAAAAATTACGTTCAATCTCCATGGCGCGGATTTTTTGATGGGTCTTGATCACTGATCTATATAGATCAGTGGTCTTGATACGGACGATTGTATTCAGAAAATGGTGGATAGAAATGAGTTTATAAAATAGAGTCCTGGAGGCGAGGTTTCCGCACCTGGCTAAAAGCACCGCTGCATGGTTCCGTCAAAAATGACGAGTCGTCAGTGCGATGAGTACCGACATATCAGCAAGTTAGCGTAAAGGCCTGGCCAAACGCTTTCAACATCGCATTAAACATCATTCAACATTGTTGAACGATGTTGAATAATGTTGAAAGCACGAGTGGCCAAATGAATTCAACATCGTTCAACATTCATGAATGACTATTAATTGAACGCGGGCTACCACAAAAGCTGGAATCGACAATATGGCGCATGTCTCTGTTCAACAAAGTTGAATGAAATGTGGCCAAATGCGTTCAACACCTTTCAACATTTTGAGAACAATAGAAATGTTGAACGCGTGTTGAACGAAAATTTGAACATGTTCAAATTTCGTTCAACATCATTCAACACCATTCAACAACATTCAACATCATTCAACAGTGGTGGCCAAACGCTTTCAACATGTTGAATTCAACAATGTTGAACGATGTTGAATGAAATGTTGAAAGCGTTTGGCCAGGCCTTAACGTAAAAACCACAGCTTACATGATTATAGACGCTTTGAAGTTTGCCAAGTCAGGTTTCCAGATCACATCTCAGTGGATTAATGTTGTTAGTAATGGATCAAACACGAACAAGAGTGTTTCGTCCGTTACTCCGGTTTGTCAAACTAAAGTGCTGACATTTTTCTATGAAATATATAGGTCTACCCAGAAATTAGTGGAAATTATCAGCCAGCTTTGCCATATGGGTCTTTCTTAACTTGCTCATCGGACGGGACTGTACGTATCTGGAATATCGAAACAGGTTGGTTGGTTGGTAGACGTCATTTAGGGGTATAAAGGAGGCTCCCTATACGGTTTCTATATTGCCTAATAAGTCTACGTCCACACGTATCCGGATTGTTTTGAAAACGCAACTGTTTTTATCCGTTTTCACTGAAAAAATCCGCGGCCACACGAGAACAGGAAAAAAGCGTTTTCAAAAAGTTGCACTTTGGAGGCCGTCTTCGAAAAGTTCCGTTTTTGATAACCGCTTCGTCGTTTACGTGTGGACGGAAGGCCAATCCGTAACAAAAAAGTTGCGTTTTCAAAAAAATCCTGATACGTGCAGTGGACGTTAAGACCCCGTTTACACGATGCCGGTACAATTTGAAAACGGAACAAAATCATGCCGTTTAGGCCTTGCGTTTACACGATACCTGCACAAAAATGACATGAAAACGGCACAAAATGAAGACGGGTTCCTTGACGGCATGAAACACTAAGCGGTATCGTGTAAACGCCCGTGCCGTAACAGTTTGATGACGGTAATCATGATATATACGACCACAG